>OX243814.1:24943909-25543909 GCA_945859605.1 Lumbricus rubellus
GCACATTTTCCAACAACGCTACAGAGGAGAGCCTCAGGAGAGCTGCAGTGTATCTTAAACACATGCTTCTCGTCGACGTATAATCATGCGATGTTGATCCAAGTTATTTGCACGCCGACAATTTCTTTAGCGACAATTTGCACTGCAGATACACAAGAGACGATCTGGAGGAGGGAGCGAGGAATAGACGGACAGACGGTATAAAGATCTATACACCAGGACTGCAGATTGGAAGTCCTGTCCCCGAGGATGGTGCCACCGCAAGCCGATGGCGGCAACGTTCTGGTCTGTTTGCAACCTTGTCTCACTCAAGGGTTTCTCTCTGTATAGCCCACTGATTAGACTCTATTCGGTACTGATAATCTTCATTAAATGCTGTAAATTTCAGGCAGAGATAAAGGGGTTAAAAAGGAAAGCGGACAATTTTGTGTACAGTCGACCGCGTAAATAACTGTTTGCAGTTTATTTGAATTTTATTGTTGTTTTCGTGGTTTTTTACAAAACATTTTCAACGCGACCATGGTCGCACAGAAATTTCTGCGAATTGGATGCATACGCGGTTATATTCAGACGTCAGGCGATGAAAGAGCAGCTATAGATATAGGAACTTCAGACAGACATTGCTGTATATAGTCTAGTCGGTCCCATTCCTTATGGGGCAGCGACGTATATAGGGCTATATAATACACAGGGACTATAGAGGCCTAATTAGAATAGAGAAGCTGATGAGGCTTTTGAGCTGATCCATTGCTTTTTTCCATATCGGTCTCATGTCGTTGCAAAACTATATCATATATATATATATATAGATCTATATAAATTACAATAATTACTTTTAAAATCCTATATATATATATATAATTATATATATATAGTTTTGAGATTGCACCACATAATGTAGTTAACCAAACCACAAAGAGAATGATACTTTAAGACTCTTAAATCTCTTAAATCAATGGCGTGGGGCTATAATATAACGTCCGTATCTGCCATGCTAGAATAACATCCAATGGAACTTTGTTAATGAACATTAATTTTTTGCAAGTGACGACACTCGTGCCATGCTCGAAGTAGCTAACATCAGAAACATAGATCTGCAAATAAACTAGCTGTTTCAGATTGTCTGTTAGGATTTTGATAATTAAATTAAATCAATTGAAATCATTTTGGAAGAAGCATTGCTAGCCTTTCTATTTAACTTTATTTCACGGATAAGAAATCACAGACACCTGAATATGGCCGTAGCCTACATTGTTTGTAGCTCTGTGCGTTGATGTGGCGTGCATTTACGCTCTTGTTCTGGACCAGGCCTTCCAAGGCCGAATATCTAGGGGAGTGTTTTGGGTGTTTGAACACCCCCCCCCCAAATGGAAAATTTAAAAAATAATATAATGCATTTAGGCTACTAGCACATGATTTAAAAACCATCAAACAGAACCATGCATGAAAATTTGAAAACACCCCTTCCCAAATGAAAATTTTAAAAAATAATAGAATGCATTCACTAGCACATAACAAAAAAACATGAAATTAGGCGAAAAATGGTTTTAAAAAAGGTCGTCAGAAATTCCCCCAAAATAAAATCCTGGCTACGGCCTTGAGACCTTCTGTTGATTGGGTTGCTAGGTCTACTAAATAAAACTGATTGTTAGGCCAGCAGTATAATAATCACCATTTCGATTAATTATTATCGTTGCATATTATGGGCTTCTAATGATTCAACTTCATCAGTAACTCTGATCATTACACGAGTACTTGGCGATCCTAATGCAGGCTTCGTGCACACATGAATACTATATATGCTACACGCCGCAGAATATATAAAAATACACAGGCCTATTGATGCTTCATTGCAGGTCGTGGTCGTTTGTACATTAATAAGCAAGACTAATGCGATTTATCTATTATTTCAGGTTGTTTCAGGTAGAACTGTGGCAGGTTGGTACATATTGTGCTTTGTCTGTTGCTTCTGCATTCACCGCTCGCAATGGGAGGGATGCATGGAGAGGGGGTGTAGCCGTAAAATTGACAAATCGTTACCCATTCATTTAACATTTCACGATAAAATTGAATTTTTTGCAGAGAGAGGCAGTCACAAAATGAATTTGATTTTGTTTACCTGCAGTGATGATGACGTTCATCTGGCTGTGTGGCTCAACCGCAGCAGACAGTACAGGATGTGCTTTGTGTACACTAACGACAGGCAGGCCAATAATTATAATAGATACATGTATGTGAATGATTGAATGATATATGGATAAAAATACCATTTAATCATTCATAACATATATATATATTTATATATATAGTTATATATATATATAGTTATATATATAGTTATATACATATATATATATAAATATATATATATATAGAGAGAGAGAGAGAGAGAGAGAGAGAGAGAGAGAGAGAGAGAGTGAGAGAGAGAGAGAGAGAGAGAGAGAGACAGACAGACAGACAGACAGACAGACAGACAGACAGAAAGAGAGACAGACAGACAAAGAGACAAGGAGACATAGACAGAGACAGTGTGAGATTATGTGTGTGAAAGAGAAAGAGAGACAGACAGACAGACAGACAGACAGACAGACAGACAGACAGATAGAGACAGGCAGAGACAGACAGACATAGAAAAAGAAATAGAAAATGTGAGATTATGTGTGTGAGAGAGTAAGAGAGAGAGAGACAGACAGACGGAGGGAGGTAGGGAGGGAGATAGAGACAGAGACAGAGACAGATATAGAGACAAAGAGAGACAGAGAGAGCGATACAGTCAATCGCTGTGTGACAGAGCGAGCCGAACAAGAATTTGATGAATTGAAAGGAGGTTTCCGATTTGACAGATTGGAAAGGCAAGGCCGTGACGAAGGGGGGAAGGGAGGAGAAGGAGGAGGAGAGAAAATAGAACATGGTCTCTCATATTCCTTGGTTTCTGCTTTCCTCTTCTTTGTAGATATATACACGTTGTTTTACTAAATACATTTTTGAAAGATGATATGATAATTTTATTCAAATTTTATACTTTGTTTAAGTTGTTTAGGCTACATTAAGTTACACTTTTACATGGTCATATGTGATTATTGAACTGCAGAGATAATAATTCATTAAAAAATAGACGTTCATTGTTCAAAAATAGACGTTCATTGTTTAAGCATGTCCGCAGTCCATTAACAGAGGACGAAACAAACAATACGTCGCCCGCGTATAGGAAAGACAGCCAATAAATCGTGAGTTGACGTGTCATCATACATCAAGTTCGCGCAGGAGCACAGGAAATAAAATTAATCGACGATTTTAGACGTATGTTAAGTATGGAGTGTCTTTAACCAGTTATAACTTATAAGGTATACTTGGGCAATCAGCCATGTAATAGACACTCTTCAATGTTTTGGTTAATTGAGAAGGCGTTTTGATTAATTACATTTTTCATTATGAGAATTTATAAAGCGCCTCTTCAACTATCTACTCAGAGGCGGCTTCTATGTGATCTGATGATAGATGTGATTTTATAAATAAATGCATCAGTTGGCATAATAATGCGATACCATAGTGTATTCATTCATTCATTCATTCATTTCAAGAATTTATATAGCGCCTCTTCAAGAAATCCACTCAGAAGCGCTCCCAGTCCAACCACGGTGAAACAAAAAAGTTTTAAGGAGCTTGTAGAACACTGACGAGTCGACCCTAGGCAGCAAGCGCATCTGCAACGGGAGACTATTCCAGACAGAAGGACCTACAACTGAGAAATTGATGCCATTGAACCGCCATTAAAAAAGGTTTGGCACCTCTGCTGGACAGGAATTTGATGCAAACGTTTTCTTTATCATGATGTTATCTTTTTCTGGTCAATCTGAAACTTCATGCGACTGATCACTTAATCTAATCCTGGATTCACATTCCACATCTCAGATAATTGATTGCATTTAAATTGAGACCTTTAAACATAAGTCTAATTTTGATGACCATAAGTCATGAATGAATGAATTAAATCACTTTTCATATTATCACAAAACCTTGACGTGTTAATAGCAATCTCCCAATTTATCCAGCCTTGCAAGATTTAGCTTATTCACCTGGTTCAGACGGTAGACAATGCACATAAGGTCATAGCGTTAGCGATATAAAGGTCGTTGGTTTGAACAGGCTTGCATCCGGTGTCTACTGTTGTTTTAAAGATTTTATGTGCATTTGACGCAGTGAGAAATCGACGGTGATATTATGGTCGACTGCCATCCGATACATGTATTGTACATACGTATACAATACATGTATTGTATGTACACGTATACAATACATGTATTGTATATACGTATACAATACATGGATAAATGTATATACCTATACAATACATACATGTTTCGTATATAGTTTTTATATACGTATACAAAACATGGATAAATGTACAGATCTATACGTATACAATACATGTATTGTATATACGTATACAATACGTGTATTGTATATATGTATACAATACATGTATTGTATGTATACGTATACAATACATGGATAAATGTATATAGGCTACGTATACAATACATGTATTCAATGTATACATATACATGTACAATGCATAGATACATGTACGTACATGTACAGTGTAGCTCGATCGGTCGGTTGATGGTCAAAGAGATAGCAGTCATCATCGTCATCGTCATCGTCACAGGCGTTGTCTGTCATTAGACCAATTGCCAGACATATTATGCCGCAGCGAGAATGACCATGTATTTATTTCATTGTATTGCATTGCATTGTATTGTATTGTATTGTATTGCATTGCATTGTATTTTATTGTATTGTATTGCATTGTATTGTATTGTATTGCATTGTATTGTATTTTATTGTATTTATTGTATTGTATTGTAAATGGTGAGATGGGTGAAGGATGAGTAGGACGCCTGGTCGGTGGACGATGGCTGGTAGCGATGGGGGGTGAGTAGAGGACGTGTAGGTGGGTATGGGAGGGGGAGGGGGATGGGGCAGGGCACTAAAGGGGAACATGTCTAGCAATGCGATTCTCCAGATTGGATTGGTGTCGTCGGTCGGTCGGTGGCAGAGGCAGATAACAGAGACACAGGGATCGAGAACGAACGACGAATATTATTAGACACGGGAGATCGACAGAGACCAAGAGAGAGGCAGACAGACAGACAGACAAATAGACAGATACAGAGACAGACAGACTGAGACAGACATACAGAGACTGACAGACGGAGAAAGGGAGGGAGAGATAGATAAAGGGGAGAGAGAGAGAGAGAGAGAGAGAGAGAGAGAGAGAGAGAGAGAGAGAGAGAGAGAAAGAATAAAGTAAAATAAATAATAATACAATACAATACAATGGAAGGAAAGACAGAGACAGAGAGACAGAGAGAGACCAGACCGCGACTCAGGAGATGACCGGCCAAATGTGTAAGAGATATCGATCCTGGGTGTCTCCTTAATTTGAACGAATGCCCGACACTCGTTCTTCGTTCTTCGTTCTTCGTTCTTCGTGGTTCGACGCCGTAGCTTACACCTCGCTGCAGCCAAAGGTTAACGAGGTCAGATGCGACGGGGGGACTCTTGGCGCGCATCGCTTCGAGGTCTGCTCGAGCGGAGATTTTACAAAGCCAGAGACAGAGAGAAAGAGGGAAAGAGAGAGACAGAGACAGAGACAGAGACAGAGACAGACAGAGAGAGAAAGAAAGAGATAGAGAGATAGAGAGAGAAATGGAGAAACAGAGAGAGAGAGGGGAGAGGGGCGAGTGAGAGATAGATAGGGGAGAGGGGGAAATGGATGGCACGCGGATGGATTGCGTCGTGGTCTAACGTTGGCGATCAGATAAATCGCCTTCCGCCTCACCTTCGCCATTGTTGATACGATGCCAGTGTGAACGGAAGAGACCAATTTGGACGAAGTGCTGCTGCTGCTGCTGCTGCTGGTGCTGGTGCTGCTGATGTGATGCTCCATTGCTCTGCAGTCAAATGTCATTGATGAGAATATGTTTTGGATCGATAAGCTAATGAAACCTCTCAGACTGTAATCTTCCTATTTCCTCATTTAAAATAATTTTCGTTGGTTTATAGGTTGAGTGCTGAACGTAACTACAATGTAAAAAAGTATGCTTTCAACAACAATTGCGTGGCTAGTAAATCACACACTGTAACCTGGTCCAACCCTGTGGTTTTCTATGCTAAGCGACGCAGAAGTTATCTGGAGCGTTGGCGGCACCACTGTCATTTCACTATGATTAATTAGGATAGAAGCGACAGTACAAACATGTGCACGTTTCATCTGCAAAAGCTGCATAAATTATGCAACGGAATTCCTATTACTGGAAGTTCTACACTGCAGGGTTGCAGTCATAGACGTGTGAGGCGGGGGGTACAGAGGGCAAATGCCCCAAATTTCGGGCAAGTCTGGTTTTTCGGGCAAGCAGACCCGTGAAAAATGAAAAAAAATAGGCCTAGTATTTTTTCACGACATTTCAACCCGATGACTACAAAAGGCCGTCAACTTTTTTGTCTGGAAAATCCCACCACGGGATTTATTTTTCAGGCTGAAGTAAAATTTTGCCACCCATTGCTGAAATCTTCCGTATACGCCTATGGGTGCGGTTGACCATGAGTATAGGTTAATACATCGGGAGAAGTTACATATCTGTCTTCTGCTTCGCGTCTCTCTTGAAAACCTTCTATCGCCCAAGTAAAATGTGACCTATGAAATTAGAATAATTTTCTTGTATAAGGCAGAAATAGACGAGCAAATGGCAGATTCATAAAACAGATAGATAAAACAGGCTGTGCAACATGCACCGCACGGTCCGCACCATAATATTATATGCAAGTGATGCCTTAGAGAAAACAAAACAGTCAACTTGCTCAACAGCTCATTTTAATTTTGATGACAAAAACGTCTCGTTGCAGACTAAGTGGTGTTGAATTTAAACTCAATTAAAACGTAGCCTAGATCAACTAGACGTCGTGCCTGTAATAACGCACGAAACCTGTATTGGTAAAAACTAAAAAGCATTCATGTGATTAAATCAAGTTCTGCGGTAATAGTAATACATTGCGTTTTTATACGACTTAAGATATTGCAGAAGTTGACGCAGTTATGTAAAATGAGATTTAGTGTAGGCCTAACAGAATAGAAATGCTCACATGTAATGCTGTCAAAGATATCTGTAGGCTTCGATAAAACCTGTTATGCCAATTTAGTTGAGTCGAGATAATTATGCCAGAATCCATGAAAAGCACGCACATGACATGTATAGATGCAAATACTATTCATTGGCTGGTGTTATTTAAACCACGCTTCACCGAGTGATCCGTGGCAAAAACAATACAGAACACGAGATCCGGAATGCTGAACCAACGCGGTCAAAGGTATATCCAACGCCGTTTCATCTACAAAAGTAAATACATGCAAAACTAAAGATATATGGTAAACAATAATGCCATGTAAAGATCATAGTCAGTTTACGCTGCGCCTGTAGGGCCTGTAGTAGTTGTAAAGGAAGAAGATGGATAAAACAGGCTGTGCATTGTGTTGTAGTTTTCTACAAGAAGAAGTGAGATATATGTTTTCAATAAAATTAAGAAGAGAGAGAGAGAGACAGATACAGAGACAGACAGAGAGGGAGAGGGGAAGAGTGAGAGAGAGGGAGAGGGGAGAGTGAGAGAGAGGGAAAGGGGAGAGGAAGAGAGAGCACCATCTATAGACGATCCATGAATATACTCAGGCATTTCTGTTATGCATAGATGAAGTCGTTGAGCGAAGCCTCTGTCGGTTTGCTAATGCGATAAGAATGCAATTAACCGAATCACACCCAATTCATCAGCACTTGCAAGATACGACGAAAACACGAAAACAGAATCACAAGTGGACATTATCAGACTGTACAGTAAAAGCTGGCAAAACGAGATTTGGAATCAGCACGAGCGCATCGCTAAATATGAAAAATGACTGGAATAGGATCGATATTATTTATTCTCACCAATCAGTGAAAGTGTCAAACAGGCCTACATGGGCCTACATGGGCCTACATGGGCCTACATGGGCCTACATGGGCCCACATGGGTCTACATGGGCCTACATGGGCATGGGCGGAGTTTATCAGGGGCTAGGGGGAGCTAAGCCCCCCCAAGAAGGCCCAGATTCAGCTTCTTTACCATGAAAATGATATCTTTTCCGGACTTAGCCCCCCTAAGAAGGCATTAGCCCCTCCAAGAACGGAAACCAAACTCCGCGCATGTACATGGGCCCACATGGGTCTACATGGGCAGGGCCGGCCTTAGCCCAAATGGCGCCCTAGGCAAGGCATACATTTGGCGCCCCAGGCACAGGCCTGCATTTTGCGCCCTTAGATCCCCACTCAATTGTTCAGCCCACGTCAGAATCTAAAGATGAATTAGCCAGAGCCGGTTTACGCTCACAAGGCCGTAGTCAGGATTTTATTTCGGGGGATGTTTTCTTGACCGTGAATTTTGAGGTGCGTACACGCTGCGGTCGACTTTTTTGGGAGAAATTTTCTGATGACTTTTCTGTTAGTCGTCGAATTTTCTGACGTCCGTTAACATATTTTCCGCGATTTTCGACTATTTTCTGCTCAAAATTAGGCCTACATTACACACTGTCATGTGCTAGCAAATGCATAATTATTTCATTTTTACATTATTTCATTTCGGGGGTGTTCAAACACCCAAAACATCCCCCTAACCACGGCCTTGTACGCTCAACTGAGTAATTCATTCTAATTTCTTTATTAGTACACTGAAGGCTGGATAATATTCAATTTTGTGGATAAAAAAATATTAAAATAAACTAGGGGCCTATTGTTGAAATGGCGCCCTCTTTGATGGAAATGGCGCCCTTAGAACTTGGCGCCTCATGCAACTGCCTGCTTTGCCTATGCCCAAGGTCGGCCCTGCCTCAGTTAGTGCCCCTTTCTTGAAGACATTGTTTTAAATTCTTTCCATTAGCGACAGTCTTGAGTTTAAAACAATATAGTGTGAAAAAAATAATTCGCCGGTGCCGCGGCGCCCCCCAAAGGCTGCGGCGCCCTAGGCAACTGCCTACTTTGCCTATAGCTAGGGCCGGCCCTGTACATGGGCCTACATGGGCCTACATGGGCCAAAATGGGCCAAAATGGGCCTATAGGGCCTAAGTGCATACGGTGATGACGGCTATGATGATGATAATGATGGCTCAGCAATCACAAATTAAGCTAGTTAACGGGCTCTGTAATGTAATGTAATGTAATGTAATGATTCATTCAACGATTGTGTAATCATTACACTGTAATGTTCAACAATTAACGATTGCAGATTCGTAACGAAGCTGCCATCAGCGACCCAAATTAGAATTAGGCCACTTGAATAATTTAAATGAAAGAATGAGTGCGAGCAAGCGTGAATATTCTTCGAAAACTCCGATGAAGTGAAAAAGAAACAAGACCTATAGGCCTACAGAATAAATGCCTCTTCAAACAGAGAATCGTAGTTGTGCTGCTTCGTTTTAAATACTGGCAGCTTGCGCCAAACTGTATACGCCTATCAACCCTGACTTCAGCATATTCTAGTGACAGCTTTCTGCTATTTTTCATGAATCATGGTAGGCTACATAACTCATGGTTAGGCATGAGAGCTGTAGGCCTATGCTCAACAATAGTATCATGTCGATTGTCGGAATGCAACAATATAGCAGAGAAAAATTGCAGGAAGTTGTGTCGGAGTAACAAGAATATACAGTAGCAGATCTGGAACTACTGTATAGTATAATAGGCCATGATCAGCTCCGAGTTTAAATCATAGGGGCAGGGATCTTTGCACGTTCTAAAAAATCTAAAATATGTCATTTCAAGCCCAATTATCAAGTAGACAACCAAAACTGACGTGGCCAGCAACCGTGGATAGCGGCACCATGGAGCTCGTCATTTGTGAATGACAGCGCTGAACAGCGGATTCTAGGAGACTTTAAACCGTTCAGCATGTGATTGTACATTTTTATGTACAATATGTAATCATGTGATTGTACAATATGTAATCATGTGGTTGTACAATATGTAATCATGTGGTTGTACAATATGTAATCATGCGATTGTACAATATGTAATCATGTGATTGTACAATATGTAATCATGCGATTGTACAATATGTAATCATGTGATTGTACAATATGTAATCATGCGATTGTACAATATGTAATCATGTGATTGTACAATATGTAATCATGCGATTGTACAATATGTAATCATGTGATTGTACAATATGTAATCATGCGATTGTACAATATGTAATCATGCGATTGTACAATATGTAATCATGTGATTGTACAATATGTAATCATGTGATTGTACAATATGTAATCATGCGATTGTACAATATGTAATCATGCGATTGTACAATATGTAATCATGTGATTGTACAATATGTAATCATGCGATTGTACAATATGTAATCATGTGATTGTACAATATGTAATCATGCGATTGTACAATATGTAATCATGCGATAAGAGGGAATTGCGTTGATGATCAGCTGCTATAGCCAGTCCCTTGATCGAGCAACCACCCAAACCACTCCTCCACCCACTCCACCCCCTAACCATAACCCACCCATTCCACCCACCCCATTACTTCCGTCTGGCAAGTAAACTAGTGATAATGGAGACGATGATGTTGATGATGATGATGATGACATAATCATGATGACGGTAATAGTAACAATGACGACGACGACGACGATATAATGCAATAAAACAATCTTATAGCGCCTTTTAAGGACCTTCCAAAGCACTTAACACGTCTTGTAAAAGCGTCGCCGGTGAAGCTGGTGGTGATGGCAGCAGCGGTGAAGAGAATAATATTCTCTTATGATATATAACATACCTTATTATAATTATTATTATAAGCTATGAACGAGAGCAGTTACTGTAGAGAACCTTTTGAAGCACCATCGCTCAAGACCTGCAGCACGGACACTGAAGTCAGTTGATGAAGTGGGAGGGGGATGCATGGGTTAAGATCGCTAATGCAGTTGATGAAGTGGGAGGGGGAATGGAGGATGCATGGGTTAAGATCGCTAATGCAGTTGATGGCGTGGCCGGAAAGACCAAATACGTGTTCGATGTGGTGAAGGATTAAGTCGTCTGATCAATGTCAACGGATATTATTGCAGATGGGTCCATAGAAAAAGAGAGCAATTGCTGCTCTTTCGTTGCTCAACGGCTGCGTTGTTATTGTGAACAGTAGTCTTACTGATCTATTGCGAATGTTGGTGGGCAGTATTATATGCAACTTCATCCGGCAGCAATAACATTATTGATGATGGAGGTGAAGGATCATGTAGAGTGACAGTCCAAATGGTCTACTGATGTTTTCTTCAAGATTCTGGAAATGCAATTCGGGTTGAGACGGCGGAAAGATGCACACCTTCGAGTGGCTGAGATGACGTCTTATGCAGGCGGCTAACAAGGTCATGCGACAAATTGGCGGATAATCAGTTATCAGCGAGAGAGAGAGAGAGAGAGAGAGAGAGAGAGAGAGAGACTGACTGAGATAGATAGACAGACAAACAGACAGAGAGACAGAGACAGAGAAATAAAGAGAGAGACTGACTGACTGACTGACTGACTGAGATAGATAGGCAGACAGACACAGACAGAAACGGATATAGAGACAGAGACGAGATGGAGAGAGACCGAAAGAGACAAAGACAGAGACAAAGACAGAGACAGAGAGACAGGAAAACAGAGAGACAGGCAAACAGAGAACGAGCGAATTATAGAAGAAAATGCAAGAAAGAACTGTTGAGAGAGATGAGCTTATGATGGATGTGATAATTGGACCCTAAACGTCAAACTGCTTGCTAAAACAATTGGAATGGTGGTCAAAGCACACTATCATGATTATCATCAGATGATGGCTATATCAGGCCCGGATTAACCACAGGGCTGATTGTGCTGCAGCACAGGGCCCCAAGTTTTGGTGGGGCCCCCAAATCGTAAAAGTACAAATAATAAAGTGGGGATTCAGAAAAGAAACAATGCAAATTGCAATGCATTATGCATAGCAATCGTAGCTATGACTAAATATACAGGGTGGTCCAAAATAAACTGCACAATGATAAATTGATAGTACTTTATTCAGACCAATTCAAATATAACCGTGAAAATTCACAAAAACACAGCAATTATTTTTACTGTAACATTACATGGATGTATTTCGTTACATAAAATGTTCAATGTGTCCTCCTTGCTGCTCGACCACGCATTGAAGCCAACGACGCCATTGATCAATTGCGCGGTCAATGAAACGCAATCGCTGTTCAACTGCTGTCCAACTTTGCGCCTGTACTGGTTAAGTCCGAGATCTTTCTTTACAATACGTTTAACAGTTGAACGTGAAATTCCGGTTTCACGTGCGATCTCCCGTGGGCTCTTATGGCTTAGCGGTTTGTCTTCCTGGCTACAGATAAGGTCGCTTACCAACTTGATATTTGCATCTGTTCGAGCTGATTTCGGACGTCCGCAACCCGGCTTCCTAGCTGTGGTACCGTCGGTATCAATTTTTTTAATGAGGATAGTACGACGTTTCCATGTCTTATTTGGAAATTCTTTCATCATACGCAAGAAAAATGGCATTAAACATTGAATTGTTATACATTATATCAAGAAAACTGTCACTGTGCAGTTTATTTTGGACCACCCTGTATAACCAAAAAATTATAATGTCATAGTATATGATGACGTTTTTGAAGTTCCTTTTATTTACAGTATTTCTGGCAATGTAGGAAATGAAAAGAATTAAAATGACCATTAAATGCTTTCATCAGCAGTTCAGAATATCTGACAATTTGACATCTTGGCGGTTGCTTTGAGCCTGCTCAACTATTTCTTTCACTGTGCTATTTTGGATTATGCTGCAACAGTTAAATGGTGATGTAAGCTTAAATTAGTTGAATCCTTAAAAGTAAGGAAAGAATTAAGGAATTTCAGAAGTAATAAATAAAATAAAATAATTATGGACAAGTAAATAAATAAAAAAGGTTACATAAGAAAAAAAAAAGGCTTTTCCCTAGTCTATACACTGCTTACTCAAGGCAACAACTCATATACATAGAAAATTTAAGCCAAAACATATTGTTTGCTGCTAACCAAGAAAAGCAGATTTGAAAATAGATTAATCTCATACTGCAATGGCAATGCCAATAACATCATGTTTCAAGCATGAAATTATTGTATGTAGGAATTATTCAATCTACATGTTGCAGTACTTATTAAAACATTGGTGTCTATTATAGTGTAGGCGTACTGCATCAATTGCTGCTTTTGTTTCATATTTTTAGAAGTAAAAGCATAAGAAGAGTTAGGTGACCAAGTCATAAAAAAACATTTTCCCCATAATAACAGTGAAGTCTGATTGCAATTAATTCTTAATTGTACTGTCGGTATGTACACTAAACAGTAAGCTTACTTTTAAACAGTAAGCAAATTTGCTATAGACTATAGTCTATACACTGCTTACTCAAGGCAACAACTCATATACATAGAAAATTTAAGCCAAAACATATTGTTTGCTGCTAACCAAGAAAAGCAGATTTGAAAATAGATTAATCTCATACTGCAATGGCAATGCCAATAACATCATGTTTCAAGCATGAAATTATTGTATGTAGGAATTATTCAATCTGCATGTTGCAGTAGCCTACTTATTAAAACATTGGTGTCTATTATAGTGTAGGCGTACTGCATCAATTGCTGCTATTGTTTCATATTTTTAGAAGTAAAAGCATAAGAAGAGTTAGGTGACCAAGTCATAAAAAACATTTTCCCCATAATAACAGTGAAGTCTGATTGCAATTAATTCTTAATTGTACTGTCGGTATGTACACTAAACAGTAAGCTTACTTTTAAACAGTAAGCAATAATTAAGTGTCGTTCATTGAATGAAAAAAAATCAACAATGACTGTGTAATATAGCTTACAGTGATTGATGTATAGGCATATTTATGGATTTAAATTGTTATTTAGTAATATTGTATTGATGAAAAAATGTAAGAAATTTTTCGGAAAGTGACCTGGGTATGACGTTAAACTACTATCTACTTTTTATGTGTTGTAAAGTATAGCGGATTATTGTATGTCTGCATTGCTTCTTAAAATTGTAAGGGGCCCCCGTCATCCGACCAGCACAGGGCCCCCAAAACTGTAGATCCGGGCCTGGGCTATATGAAGTTATATAGACTACATGTGTACTCGCATATTGGCATATATTTGACTATTCTCATTAGACTATATATATGAATATATATATATATAAATTTTATATATATAGTTGTATCGAGTCTATCGACCTATTTATATGAATAAAGTTTTTATTTTATCCAATTAACGTTCAAGCAATCCTTCAGCACTCAAAAATTTCCAGATATTATAGAAAGACCTAGGCTTCGAACTCGACAGTATGCATGGTGCATTTATTATCTGTCTACTATTCCTCTTCAGCGCGTTTGTTATTAGCCTATTATTCCTTTAAAGTTCATTCGTTATTAGCCTATTATTTCACTTAAGCGCATTTGTTATTAGCCTGTTATTCCTCCAAAGCGGCGCTGCCGGGTGCATGTGTTAATTGCGTGTGAAAGTGATTTTAATGCGAGTAGAAATGGTGATTGCATAGCACATATAAATGTTGAAATCGAGAATGAAAATATTAATTGCGTATAAATTTAATACATTATAACGGATAGCTGCAAATGTGTGTCAATAAAATGTGTATCTATAGACAGTTAGGTCTATCCCTATTATCGCCTTTTGAGTGCCGCACAAAGGTCTGATGAAAAGTCATAAAGAAGAAAAGTTAATGAATGAGCGAATGGTTTAGAGATAGCCATTAGAGTCAACATCATTCGACGTGCAACTCCGCCACTGGTTGCACTCTGCCAGTGCCAGTCCCAAGTCTGGATAAAGGAGGAGGGTGACACTAATGAACTTTGGTGTCACACGGTGTCGTTAAAATGAAACCAGTTATACTCGTTTGCCGTGAAATTCCCGCCGGCGCGAAATGCACAATGGAATGATTTTCATGCAGAGCAGACGAAATGGACGCAATGTTCAAAGTTTCTGGACTACATACATGTACAATTGTACATGTAGATTGGAAGACGAACGATGACAGGCATGGGCGCCCGTACATAGGGGCAAGAGAGGCACTAGACCCTCCCTAGAAAATTGATTTCTCTATTTTAACCACTACTATTTTGTTGTTAACAATTTTCTCCACAATTAAGCTCAAATGTTGCTAACGGTAGGCTTAGGCCTATCTTGTATAAGATAACGATAGGCCTACGTGCACAAAGTAAAACTGACAGATTTACATTTAGAAAACTCTGGGAAAACATACTCGTTTTCTTAATATTCTGATCTGAATTTTTCAGCTCTTGCTAAACACATTTAGCCGTACCCATTATGTTTTACCCCTTCTGCGAAAATTTCTGCGGGCGCCCATGACGACAGGTGACAGGGCTCACGGCCCACAACACCAGCACAAAAAACAGATCCTTCGCTCGCAGATGGTAGAAGATGGAGGAGGATGGTGCATGAAAGAAGATGCATGAAAGATGATGCATGAAAGATTGCGAAAGATAGTAGAATATGATTGAAGATACTATGTAGAAGATAGCGGAAGATTTTGAAAGAAGGTGGAAGATGTTAAAAGGTGGTGGAAGATGGAAAAAGATGGTAAAAGATTGTGAGTGGACATGCATGTCTCTTCTTTGTCGATGCTTGCAATATCGCCTGTCCTCAGTCCAGTCATGTCAACTGTCTTTTACTGCAGGTGACTTAAAGACATCTTCTGATCTGGACTCTTTTAACGACTTCCTGTAATTTGGACACACTGCAGTGTGGCTTGTTGAGTGTCACACACAAAAACACAAGTCCGACACAAGCCCGACGAGTAGTAGACCCTACGTTAAGCACCATGGAGCATTCTCAGTATGTTGTAGCATACTGCTGGGAACGATTGAATATTTGCTTGCGTGTGGACTGTGGATGGCACGGATGAATGTTGGTCGCATGCTAATAGAATGCCACAGTGACTAATGATGAAATATCGACTGCGTATCAGATATTGTGTATACATGTATAGGTAATGAACACGAAGATTATAATTATTCTGAAGAAAAAATGGAAGTGTGAACAGACAGATCGAAGTGTGAAACATATCATGTTCTGTTTGTTAACTCTAATTATATTCGATCGTATTATAGGCCTATAGGCCTATATAGGGCCTACGTGCATTGTTGTGGTAAATTATGATGCTGACGTGACTTCAGTCTTACGAGCGTTTTAATTAGGCAGAGCACACACGGCTGATATGTGCTGAGGCAAATATTGCACATGCATGTACACCTATATGTATATCACTTGTTATAGCCCATTTAACTACTCTACTCAGAGGCGCACCCGACTACAGCGCGGACACTGAATCGGAGTTTTACGCCAAAGCGCGGAGCAATTGCGAGTGAAGGACTTGCCAAAGGTCCTTACGCGTGGCTTGAGGTGAATTCGAACCTGCAACTCTCCGGCTGCAAGGCAACGAACATACCAACTACACTACCGCGCCCCACATCTATATTTATGTGTTCCTTGAAATAAATTCCTGAATGTGTTTCCGACTCATTCTCATTCACTTACTGTTTTCTCACCAAAATAACGTCTGCCATTAGCCGATACCATTTCCGCAAATATCTAAAACATCATGCTGTAACTCCTATATGTATTCTTACCACCACCTTCACTCATGCATCCTGTTTTAGCGTCAATTCATGTGGCTGGCTGTCTAGATACAAGTATAGCATCATACTCGTTTATATGTGGCACGGCTTTTAGCAGCCTACTTGGACAGCAGCAGCAGCAGCAGCAACAGCGTCTTCTAAGAGTCGTTCATCACGTCTCTAGTTATACGCCTGACGTTCCCAATTAGTTAGCCGTGCATCATCACTAGCACCATCAGCACCAGCATCATCAGCACCATCAGCAGCAGCATCAGCATCAGCAGTGCAGAAGACAACTTCTAAGACGGCAATATTGGTCGGGGAATGCAAGAGCTTCTGCTGCTACCTGCACCATTTTATCAGTCTTCATTTCTACCTGTCTTCCGTTGCATAAATTGGCTCATTCGGCTCAATGGCTGTGAAAACTGCTCCTTAGAAGTTGCATATAAAAGTCGTTTCCGATTGAATGATTGAAAAGCATTGTTCAATATTTCTGTAGAAATCTTAACGTTTTATAAGTTGTAATGATCGCCAATTGCGACGGCTTAAATGCACTTGCACGTGCAAGTGCATATGAGTTAGACTTAAAAATATAAAGGGCCTACGTATAGGCCTATACGTGTGTGTATAACTATCTACACCGTGACTCAAAAAAAAGTAAGCCAAATTGTTTTGCACATATCTCTAATACCTGATGACATATAAAGCTACAATTTTCCAAATATTTAGAGAAGTGGACCAAGAATATGATTCCAAAATTTCATGAAATAAAGTTGAACGGATAAAAAGATATGAATATTTAAACTTCATATACCGAAATTGCAGTTTACAAGCAATTTTCTGTCAGATTCAATAAAAAGTAAGCCAAACAATTTTTTTTACATCTCTGATGTCTGATGAGTAATCATAAAAACTTTTTCCAGATATTTAGTGAATTGAACCAAGAATAGGATTCCAAAATTTCATGTCATAAATGTGAAGGGATAGAAGGATATGGATATTTCAACTTCATCACCCGAAATTTCAGTTTTCAGCAAGTCTGTTATTGTGTAGACTTCATTTCTCCCACATTATGGCCTCCGAACAGTCCAGATTTGAATCCTGTCGACTATAAAATGTGGAGCGTGATGCAAGATCGAGCCTACCAGACAACAATCCATGATATAAACGATCTGAAGCAACGCTTGTTAGAAGTGCGGGATGGCCTGAACCAGAGGATAATCGACGTTGCTGTTGCCATTGCAATGGCGCCAGCGCCTTCAGGCTTGCGTGCAAGCAGGAGGGGGACATTTTGAGCATCTTATTTAATTAAATTATCAAACCATACTGTTGGGGTCATATTGGTAGTTCAATTCTCTACATATCTGGAAAATTTTAGAATGATTAATCATCAGGCATTGGAGATAATAGGGAAACAGTTTATCGAATCTGACAGAAAAGTGCTTGTAAACTGCAATTTCGGTATTTGAAGTTTAAATATTCATATCTTTTTATCCGTTCAACTTTATTTCATGAAATTTTTGAATCATATTCTTGGTCCACTTCTATAAACATTTGGAAAATTTTAGCTTGATATGTCATCAGGTGTTAGAGATATATGCAAAACAATTTGGCTTACTTTTTTTGAGTCACGGTGTATATAGATCTATCATAGACCTACGAGGCCCTTTGTGTATTTGCATGTATGGCATTGTATGCATACCTGCATTTGGAAATGCATACAATCATGCATAATTGCATACGCCAATACATAACAAACCGTGTCCCTATATAGAATTCATGCATTTTGTCCTCAATTTTTATGATATTTTGCAGAATAATGACTCTTTATGATTATCTAGTCAAGTGCGATGTAAATTGTTTCTTGTAAAGAGCTGGACAGGACTGTAAGTATGATGACCTCGCCACAGTCCTAATCAGAGGTAGAGGTCTATATATGTATAAGAATAAGAAACAAGATTCCAATGTTCCTGTCAGGCTGTATCCTGCAGGTCAATATCAAGTGGTTTAATATACAAAAACTCCCATATCCTATGCCGGTAACAGTCTGAATGATGGCATTCGCGTAATACATGTCGGTACAATTAAGGAGGAAGAACGTTTCAGTAAATCGTCTTTTACGCTCTCGACAACAGTTCATCAAGTTTTCTATGTTGTCTCTGTATACTCAGTCTCACGAACATTTTATGATTTAATTGAACCGGATGGATGCTTAGGTCAATGGACCTTATCCGGTGTAGCTGTTTTTTGTAAGGCGCCCTTGTGTTACTGCGCCATATAAATCGTCGTTATTATTATTATTATTATTATTATTATTATTAATGGACAATAATTATTATTGCCGATATACATGTAGATTCTACGCTGCTTTAATTCAGAGCCTTTTGCTATAGACATTCGTGAGAGAAACGGAGTATATCGGCTTGCAGCAAGATGGTATTTCTGCGCATAAAGTTCGCGAGAAGATTGTGGAGTTAATAATGCAGCTGAAGCACCCGGTTTCATCCGGCCTACTTTGTAGTCACCCAACAAAAACCCTGATTTAAATCCGATAAACTTTAAGATAAGGAGAATTGCACAAAAAGAGGTCTAGCCTGCCGGATATCGATAAGTTGCGCAATCGAATTGTGGAGACATGGGATGCAAAATGCATGGATCAGCGCATCATGATGACTTGATGAGCCAGTCAAACAGCGTCGATGGCATTTTTGAGCATGCGTGGATGCCAAAAGGAGGTCAATTTGAACATGAATTTCAACTTTCTAATCTTTACTTTAAATTTTCTAGGCATGAGCTGTTTTCTGGCGAAGTTAAGCTTAAATATGTAGGCTATTATGGGTAAACCCAAAACATCTTTTCAATGCTCACCGTATTATACGGGTCCTTTATGCATTGTATTAATCAATAAAATAAAATAAAATCTAATATACGTAATACTATAATTATAGTCTATGCGTGACTTGAGATATCTTAGCGATTTTCTTTCGCCTAGACTTGCATCATTAGACCTACATGTATTGTATAAAACCTGTATCGTATACATGCAGCAGTCTAACTTACGTGATTTCGTTGGAGGTTGCCTTCGCTGTTCTGTAGTTCAGAGATATTTCTAATTAGCCAATTAAGGAATGTCATGAGGGTATATCCTCCATCAGTCTCTGCAGACGATATTCCTTTGATTTTCTAATGTCCTAAAAATTTGTCAAATGTCCTCAGAAATCAAAATCCTTTCCTCCTCTGCACCTTCTCCTCCTCTGCTTCATCAGAATTTCTCGTTTCTATCAACATAGATCTATTAATCCGTTTCATATTGTTTACCGCTGACTAGCTTTTCACGAGGCATATTGATGACCATCATCGTAACTACGACGACGACGACGATGATGATGATGATACCAGTAGCGATGTTGAATTCTATATTGTTGTTGTTGTTAATCTTATGTAACTACTGATATATTTTTACACCATTCGATCCCGATTAGGAGTCGTAGGAGGAATAGGAAGACGAGGAGGAGGATGACAACTTAGCTCGTGTTGGCTCTCTGATACTTAGGTTTCCTGTATCGTCCAAAGAGGATCTTTTGAAAGGCGGTGCGGAAGTCTGGATTGAAGATCGTGTAAATGATGGGATTGAGGAGACTGTTGAAGTAGCCCAACCAGTTGATGACGCTGAGCAGCAGCGGCGGATAGTGACACGAAGAACCGCAGAACGGTCGAACGATGGCGATTATGAAGAACGGAAGCCAGCAGGAGATGAACGAACCCGTGATGATGGCCAATGTTCTCGCTGCCTTCCGTTCTCTCTTCTGCGCCATCTTCTCGTGCGCTCGTCTCTCGCTCGACTTCGGCGATGAAGCAGTCTCTCGCTTGGGGTCGAGATAAGTCTTCGTCAGGTCGATCCAACTGCTGCGAAGACTGTTCACGACGCCCGTCGTCGGAGGGGTGTCGGTGGTCGTCCCCGCTGCTTCCGTGTTCAGTCCGAACCTTCCGGGGGAGGCGGAGGCCGGGTGAGACGGGAACGAACGCTGCGAGATGGTTGGACTCGACGGGGGATGTTGGTGTGGTTGGGGTTGTTGTTGGTGAAGGCATTTCGTTTCGTTTCTGTTCGTATCATTCGACCTCAACGCCGGAGAACAGTTCACCGAATTATCCGAACTCTCCTCCGTCGTCACGTTCACCGTCATCGTCACCGTCGTCATCGACAGTCCCTCGGTCGGCGAGTGCGATCGCGTCGATGTCCCGTCGGCCGTCACGGTCGCCGCCGCCGCCGCCGCCGGTCGACCGTGACCGGCGCTGGCGAGGGCACGGTCACGGTTCGCCTGGTCGCGGAAACGCTTCTTGCGGATGCGGTCGCGTGCGGCGAGGAAGATACGGAAGTAGATGATCATCATGACGATGAAGGGTATGTAGAAAGCTCCGACCGTGGAGAAGACGGTGTAGCCGAGGTCTTGGCTGATGAGGCAATCGTCGTCCAACGATGCTCGCTTCTTGAACAGAGGTGGGATGGAAATGAGGAGCGCCAGACCCCAGCTGGCACCGATCATCGCCAGGATCAGTCGACCGGAACGGTTGTGGATGTAGTCGATACGGGTGACTGCCCAGTAACGGTCGAGGCTGATGGAGACGAGATGGAGGATGGACGAGGTGCAGCAGATGACGTCCAGTGAAACCCACATGTCGCAGACCTCTCGTCCGAGGAACCATCGTTGGCTGACCTCATTGACTGCCGCCATCGGCATGACCAGTGTGGCGACCATCATGTCTGCTACAGCCAGAGACACGACAAGGTAGTTGGCCACCGTGCGGAGGTTCCGCTCCAGCACAACGGCCGCCATTACGAAGACGTTGCCAACCATCGCGAGCAGAATGATGGTTCCGAGGATGACTAGGGTTACGAAGAGATGCGTCATGCTGTAGGGCACCAGCGTCGCTGCGCTGGTGCCCCACCTCGTGCTGTTCTCCGTCATGTTGTAGCCATTCCTAACTGAAAACCTTTCGTGATTATGATTAAATGTCTGCGTTGTCATGGAAACATAGAAGAAGGAATATATCAACTCCTTCGATGGCTATGATTCGAAGGCGACGCAGGTCAACTTTGAATTCGTGGTTTTGTTTTACAGGTCAACATTGAATTCGTCGTTTTGCTTCCCAGGTCAACCTTGAATTCGTCGTTTTGTTTCACATGTCAACATTGAATTCGTCGTTTTGTTTCACAGGTCAACATTGAATAATTCGTCGTTTTGTTTCACAGGTCAACATTGAATAATTCGTCGTTTTGTTTCAAAGGTCAACCTTTGAATTCGTCGTTTTGTTTCACAGGTCAACCTTTGAATTCGTCGTTTTCTTTCACAGGTCAACATTGAATTCGTCGTTTTGTTTCACAGGTGAGAAACGCAAACAAATGTTCTCCTTGCATGATCAACGCGAATAATACGTCTATCCAACAATTGCCGCCGTTGTTACCTGCAGCGTGTTAGGCATCGATGCCATGGATGATGCGTTGTCTTGGAGACGTAAACATTCTCCTCTTCAAGTTCTGCTGGCATCGTCATGTCAGCGAACGCTTCCTAACCGGCATCTAGCAGACAACGAAAGGCGACTGATGCTGCTGCTGATGCTGCTGATGATGCTGCCGATGTTGCTGATGATGCTGATGCTGCTGCTGATGCGGCAGACAGTCGTGATGGAAATGGGAAGATTTTCTAAGTCTTACGGTCGTATAACTGGACCATTCTTTGCGTAGATGAGAGAGACAGACAGACAGAGACAGACAGAGAGAGATAGATAGACAGACAGACAGACAGATAGTTAGAGACAGACAGAGACAGACATACCCCAGCGGTGGGGTCAAGGGTTGTTGGAGGGGAAGAATCAAGAACTTGACAATGAAATATGTCAAGAGATGAGTCATCAGTTCTTCATCCGATTCGGTCGAGTGATGTCCTTAGCTTCGGTTGGTCAGCATGAATCGACTCCTCATCCTTGGTGTCTTTCTTGATCTCGGCCATCAAAGGACTTCGCATCTGCAACCGGTGTACATTGTACAATCCTGAATACTCCACCTATAAGAGACCGCATATAATATCAACCTTCGCTGTGCTACACGTTTTCGCTCCTAGACATATAAACAGAGACTACCTCCCTATGCAGCGCCGGACGATCTCCTGTCGGTCGTTCTAAGTCGGTCAGTCAGTCAGTCAGTCGGTCAGGTAAGGTCTCCGTCGGTCGGTAAGTCGGTCAGTCAGTCAATGGTCAGTCTCTTGACCTGTTCGATGTGTGTGTGTACGGTTCGTGTAAGCTAATCTGGTCGTTGGCTCCGTTTGTTCTTCTCAACCGAAGCAACGGAGAAGCTCTATACTTCCCATCGGTGACGATGCAGAGAAGACGAAGAAGAAGGAGAAGACGGAGAAGACGGAGAAGACGGAGAAGAAGGCGGTGGAGGTGGAGGAGGAGGCGTCAATTCTAATCGGATATGGAAGAGACGACTACGACAACGACGACGACAACGACGACAACGACGACGACAACGACTATACAACGACGACTACGACGTCGGTGGTTTATCCGTCGCAAGCAGCAGCAGCAATAGCAGCAGCAGTCAGTCACTGCATGGGACGCTGCTGCCGCAGGATTCCTGCGCAGATAAAACTTAATAACGGCTCAGCTAGGACTTCTTCTTCGTACGTCGACCACGGAGACGCCCGTCCGTCCGCCGGTCGGTCTGTGTCAGCCCCGCAGCCGCAGCCAACGCCGTCGTCGCCTCCGGCAGATGACTGTCATCGGTCGACCAAAATCAAAGCATATAATAGCTGCTGCTCGGCCCCCAATAAGCACTTACACACCACGCCAGACGAACAGCAGCATCAGCAGCTATATTGACGATGCTCATCGCTTCCAGCTTCCATCACAACTACCACTACCACTACAACCACCACCACCATCATCGCCACCATCACCATCACTACTACCACCACCACCACCACCATCACCACCACCATCACCACCACCATCATCGCCACCATCACTACCACCATCACCACCACCATGACCATCGCCACCACCGTTGTCACCATCATTATCACCACCATCACCACCACCACCATCACCACTACTACCACCACCACCACCACCATCATCACCACCATATCCTCCATCACCATTACCTCTACCATCACCATCACTGCCACCACCATCATCACCACCATCACCACCACCACCACCACCATTGTCTTTCCTTCTCTTGTGCAGCACATCCTCCTTACCCTTCCCTTTTCTGGTCCTCCTTTCCTCTTCCATCTCTTCTTCTTCCTTCTCCATCCTCTGCAGCAGCAGCAGTATCCATGGCATCGGTTGGCAGAGAGGGAGACCGGCTGCTGCTGCTGCTGCTGCACCATCACCGTCGAAGACACATCCGTCGCATCACCGTCGTTCGTCCGTTCGTCGTTGCTCGTCCGATGGCAGAAGATCGATCTGCGTTGATTTATTAATTCTGGCAAAAGATCGTCGAAGAAGAAGAAGAATAGGAAGAAGTTGGCGCCGCTGAGAAATCCCTTCACAGAATAATACCAACGCCCCTCCCCTCTCCTCCCCTCCTAGGCATGATGCTTTGCGTTTACTACAAGGTCACACACTACTGTGCTGCTACCGTGTACCCAGGGTGAGAATTGCCGGGGGTTTGGGGGTTTCAACCCCCCAGTCTTTCTTGGAGCCCCATAGTAAAGTCTGTTTTTCATACCCCAATTCCAAGTTTATCATAGGTCAACTCCCCGGTTATTTTCCACATTTCTCACATTGTACGCACCACTAATGCGGCTAACACTGCTAGTGCTATCATCACTGCTAACCACATACCATTATTGCTTATAATTGCCGTTGCCAGTTCCGATATTAAAACATTTGAAATTTGCGATATCGCTGTTTAGTTCTTTCTTCTTTCTTTCTTTGCTCTCTTCCGTCAGTCGTGCGACGACGATGAGGCTCCCACGTGACTTCTCCAGACTTGTCTACTTCCGGTGATATCCTTTGCTCTTGGCCAGGTTTTTTTAAACGTGCATTTGTGCACAATATGTGCAGTTCTAAATGGATTCATCCAGTTGTATAGAAGCACTTCTGTACAGTTAAAAGTACCAAAAAGGTCATTGTCCTCCGATTGGAAGTAATTTACTATGGTGGATGGGAAAGGAAAGGAGTTGTGCAGTTCTAAAAATTTCTTTAAAAACAGCCCTGCTCTTGACATGCTGATATCCAATCTCTTTAAGGCTACTTAAACGTCAGAGAGGATCTCTGACGTTGTCCATCCAAATCTTTGGTTGTCTTCCTCGACTTCTCTCTTCCTCTACATGCCCGTGCAAGCCTGCCTGTGAGGCCGCGAGTGGTAGACTGGTAGTTACTACCACTCGCTGGTTACCAATTTCACTTAAATATATTACGAATTATGTGCAATATTTTATTGTTTATATGCTTGCAATATATATATATTTGTCAATATCTATGAATATGCATGTGGGTGCGGCCGGACTTTGCAATCGCTTCCCAGAGGATGGATTTATGGAAGTGGTGGGGAGGAGACGACGCATTAAATGGATGAATTTCCAGTGAAATCGTCATCGCGTGGTATCGATTTCCTCCCATTGTATACCACGAATATCGCTCATAACTTTTCGTGCTTTTAATAATTGTTATGGTGCATCGCAGAGTCACAAGAAGCGTATACTGTGACACGTGCATAGGTCTATATTTATTAAACGCCATTATTAAAGATAATGTAATGTAATGTAATGTAATGTAATGTAATTTAATGTAATGTAAATCTTCGAGAATTTCTCAGCGCCCACAAAAGACACGTCAGGGAGACCAGCTTATTCACCGGCGCTATGTGCTACCAAAGTGTCTGAAGGCATCTCCTGTCAGATCTATTAATTACAACTTATTTAAAGTGAGGCTGAAAGTGGCAATGCTCATGCCTTTTGTATGCAATATATTGTATATAATTATGCGCGCAATATATAATTGCCAATATATGTGAATATGCATGAGCTGTGACTTTTGTGTCGCAATTCTTCATTTCGTAGGCCTAAGCTTATACATTGCTTCTGGAGTAGAAGAGCATCTGAATGTTTGCGAAAATACGATTTCTATTGTCTAATGCGTCCATTGTCACATGTTCATTGTCTAAATGAGTATCAGCTGCAACAATCATCGAACGCCGTTCCACAAGCAGCATCTTGAAGGCAGTCTTATCCGAGAGAACGCAAATTGAAGAGGTATCACACAATGAACTTTCGTTACAATGGCCTGAACAGTTCATACATAAACAGGTACACTCATACCACGGGGCGACATGACAGGTACAGCTGACACGTACAATGTACATGCTGGTGAACCGTTGCCACTGATGACAGAGGAATCGATCTTAGCCTGACGATCGATCGATTCACCTTAAGTCCATGATATAGAAACTAAGATCATCTTGTCATGAATAGTTATGAGTATATCGAAACTTGCACTGTGACTTTGATGCGGACTTTAGCGGAAAGCGACGTGTCGTCTTCGGTATCAATGGCAGAATAATATCACTAAAATGTAGTCGTGTCTTGTCGATTCGCCTTTTCTTGAAGCGTCGTGATATATCGCTTATAATACTGCATGATGATTCCGTGTATATATAAATATATATATATGGCTTATGCGTTCATCGCACAACTGCATAATGTCTAGATAACGTTAGAAACGCACCTTACATAAGGTCAGATATTGACAGGGAGTGTCCGCTGTCATCCCAACCCATTCCAGGCTTCTTGATTAATGACGGGACGTTTGACTCTTCGACTGCAGGTATCCTCCCCTTACCACCCGATAAGGCATTGCAGAGCATGACTGTGAATTTAAGCTGCTTATCGATGCATACTGACGGAGAATGGATGGACTGTAGAGGGCGCAGCCTATAGACGTTCGGGTGTTGAAAGAAGAAAGATCGATCTTAGTGCCCGACGTTCGGGTTATCTCTGCCTGCATGGATCCGACTTCTATTATATTATGGGGTATTGAGTGTTCATTATAATTCAGCTCATTTATCTCCTCTTTATTACTACAGTGTGGTCTTTAGTGTCCCATCGTCATGCACCTAAAACTGCACTTGCTTCTACCTCAGCTGCTGTTTCATTGTCTATTCCTCATTGGTTGTCTTCAACGGTCGTCGCCGCAGCTGCTGTCTCCATTCTTCTGATTTTTATTGTCTTTTAAGGCCTGTGTCTGTCACTGAACGGAGTGCCACGTACATGTAGGTTCGTATGAATTAATTTCTTCATCTATGTATATTTTAAATTAATTAATCAATTCGTTCACTCATTAATCATTTACTCATTCCGAAAATTTATATAGCGCATCCGCTGGATATCTACACAGAGACTATACTACGCAATGAACTAATAATGAATGATGTTGTTCAGTGTCATTACAACAAAATTAATATTCACATCAGTAATAAACAACAAAATCAGGACCAGATACGTTTGTCCTCTTAAATATCTGTCCACGTCTTGTGAATCTTGCAAGTCCATATATTTGTCCATTGTCATTCTTGAAGCGTTTTGTCAGTTTATCCACATCATTTCCATAGTGTAGTTCTTCGAGGAAATTGAACTTCTGTGTTACTCAAGTCTACATTATAATTACCGCATTAGGTAGGTGTGTAATTTTATGTGAGTATATTGTGTGCATGCATGTAGGCCTATAAATGTATGTGCGTGTGTATTTACTAGGATATGTGACATTGTGTGTATGTATGCTTATTTTACCAAGATATTGTTCATCGTGATATTTGCGTACATGCTATACCGGTAAAAATACATATAAATACATGTATGTATAGTGTCACTCGACCCAGATTCAGAATTCTATTGTCATATGCCACGTGCAATAATTATGGGGCCCATTACTAGTTAAATAACGTCAAGAAAAACGGTTTATTTAGCAAATCGTATACAGTGTTGAGATAAAATCGGAGAAGTTGTTGTAAAGACCGGATATTATTTCTTTATTGATTACCAATCCATTCTCCTAAAATACTGAACTGTTTAGAAAACGAGCCAAAGCCGATCGATATTGGCTGAATCGATCAGAGAGGAGGATGAGGACACTCTGAAATCATCGATCATTTTCATCACATCACAGCGAAGAAGAAGATGAGCCCTGCTGCTGCTGCTGCTGCTGCTGCTGCTGCTGCTGCTGCTGCTGCTGTAGGAAACACAATAGGCGCAGGTGCAGTTTGCCGGAAAGACCTTGTCTCCGGCGGGCGACCAGTGTAGGCGGCCTCTGTTTGTTTGTATATACGAAGCTTAAACGACACACGGTCCTAATACATCAGGCAGAAACAGATCCCCGCGTTGTCTAGTCTACTGATGCGTAAAACCTATAGATGAATATTGAAGATTGGCACAAACCTGATATCTAGGTTACTGGAAAAATCAACATTGTGAACGAATGAGGCAATCTATATAGGCCTATAGTTTAACTGTCGAGCTTTTCAAATCATGAATTATTTTATTGCATTGTCCGCACAGAGGGAATGCAAGCTGCTATAGGCCTAAACATTCTTTACTAGAGTCATGTAGACCTATACTTTTCGCAACCCGTCAGTCTTATAGGCCTACGCAAAAAATCAGTCTTCTAGAGGCTTTGGGAAAGTTTTAATCTATATACTCATTTTTTAAAGACAGCATCTATACCTTTAATTGAATGGCATGACAAACATTAAAGACCTCTTGTGACGCTAATTCTGAGATATTAATTATAAAATACATGTTTCTAAATTACTTAATGCATCATAGTAGGCTCTGGTTAGATGTTCCAACTTCCACATTTATCTTAGTTACTTATTTATCTCTCCATTTCTATAGCGCCCCTTAAGGCTCGATACTCAGAGGCGCTCCCGACTACAGCGCGGGCACACGCCGAAGCGCACGAGCAATTGCAAGTGAAGGACTTGCTGAAGGTACCTATACGCGGCTGCTTTGAGATGGATTCGAACCTGCAATCCTATACGGTTCCAAGACACAGACACCATCACTACATCGTGCACCGCATCTCACAAATCCACTTTGTGGATGTGGCAGCTATTAAAAATTGTGGATGTGATGGAGACAAGTATTATCCTTTGTCACTCGCAAGTTCGATCAGAAGACGCGGGCATGTAACCAGGTGCAACAGAACAAAGAAATCTACGGTCATTGTATGAAGAAAAATAACATCTGCCCATGCACACACAGTGACTTCGTGAGGTTATCGTAAGGCGCTATATAAATGTTCATAATTCATATACATGCACACAACGTTGATGTAAGACTTATTGGCCGATCGAAAGAATTGAATAGCTACTGCGTCCATATATATATATATATACATGTGTGTATATATATACATGTGTGTATATATACATATATATATATATATATATATATATATATATATAAAAGAATCTTTCCTCCGTTCTCAGAAGCGAGCAAATGACTCGTGTAGTTGACTCGGTGCTCACAGTTGACTCGGTGTATTAAATAGGATCCATACATGTATATTAGTCTATGTTTTTTAATCGTGTGCCATGATAGACTTATGGAGTTGATCCTCATACTCATTCTTCTTCGCGTATGCTACTGCTCCAGGTCTTGTCGGAGCGTGGACCGGGATTCGGATGAATTCGGTCAGCTGGTGGCATCCTTAGTTTCCCCAAAGGTACTCACAGGGAGGGCGCGCCCGGATTGACCCAGGCTTCGTGAACGCGGATGCCATCCTCCCCTCATACTCATTAATTTCGTGTGTATCTCTTTTCTTAAGTCGATGAAATTAGTCCTTGATGTGCCATGAGGTCCCGTATGCACTTTGGTGTTGGGGGAGTTTCTCACTTCCAATCGGTCAGTGGGTCCCTGGACATGAAAAATCACCGAGGTGCTTGTCCGCCATGACGGCACGAATGACGTAATTGACAAATCCAATATGGCCGCCGTCGGCCATATTGGAAAATTCATCTTCTTCATTTCTTACAACATATGCACGTGCAATACCTCTAATGGTACTGATTCAGGTATGCAGAATTCGTTTATAAATTTGTTTTTGTCGTCAGGGGTCATCTTGAGGTCATAATGTCATGTTCAAGGTCATTTTTTCATCTTTTTCATTTCTTACAGCTTATGCACGTGTAATACCTCTAATGGTACTAATTCAGGTATGTATAATTCATTTCTGATATTGATTTTGTCATCAGAGGTCATCTTAAGGTTCTAGAGGTCAAGGTCAAGGTCACCGAGTTTCATAGTTTTCATTTAATACAGCAAATGCATGTGTAATACCTCTAAAGTGACTGATTCAGGTATATATAATTCATTTCTGATATTGTTTTTATCATCCGGGGTCATCTGAAGGTTATAAGATCATGGCCAAGGTCATTTGTTGCATCAATGATTTCGATTATAACTTGAATGAATGCAGAAGTATAAACAGCTGTTATAGCTTTAATTGAACAAAGCTAATTATGACATGTTGGATGTCAATGCTGCTTTAATATGTCATTTTTCCATGCATCACTACGGCAGCCGAATGATTCTTCGTCAGTCGATACTCTGAGGATGGGAAGCCAGTGTCGGTGGAGGTAGGGCGTCGCAATGTCAACAAATGGGTAGAAACAGCATAGTTTTATCTTCTGTAAAGGTCACGCAACGAATGGGAAGAGGGCGAGTCCGGTTCAGGCTCCACCGTCGCACGGGTGAACGGAGTGGTCCAACTTGCATGATTCGATGCACTGAAGTTCGGAAGTCTTGACGGATGAAGGTCAGACGGAATCCGATCTTGTGGCTGGAAATCGATGGTCTGAGCATATCGCGTCGAGTAGTGTGCTGACATGTGTGAAGAGTCAACCGGATATCTTCTTTCGAAGGCCACTCCTGACGACGATTGACACTTCCACGAGGTGCTGTTGTTCGTTTCCATTGTTACTGCACCGCCATCTCTGATTGGTTCTCTGTTTCTACGAGTTGCGTCCTGTAGACAGAACTTCGTTTCTTTCAGCCGTTGATCGTTTTGCTTTTGTTGAAGTCCGCCGACGGTCAGTCCAGAAAGACATCGTTGCTTCTGCTGGTCGGCTACATGCCGGAAGTCGGACCAGCCTTGTCCTTGAACGTCAGTCTCCGTTATCGAACGGAAAGAGGTCTTCGATCTAGTTGCTTTCATGTCCTCGAGGTGCTTGCTGAGGCTGGCGTAGGCTGTGCCACTACTGGTGGTGGTTGGTCTGCCCTCCAGGCGCCGCTCGAGGTGTGCCCACAGCTCGTCGATGGCCTTCTTCTGCCTTCGAGGAGCTGATTCGACATCTGAATCAGTATCCTAGTCCTTCTTTGTCCTCGTCGTTGTTTGCCACCCGGCTGGATCCGACAATTTCATTCCGTCGTTTTTCTTTTCTGCTGCTCTGCCATGGCCATCCCTTGCAGATTGCAGACCTCGTTGGATCGATTCCAGTCTCGAGTTTTCCAGATTTACGAGCAACGGTAACTTTGGTGTTGCTGGTCGCTCCACCGATCCACGTCCAACGTCCGATTCTGGTCTTTGAGAGTCGAAGCCTCCATTTGATGGGGATCGACCTGTGCTTGGGTTTGAGGAGTTGTTTCCAGACCTTGAAAATGTCTGATCGTCGAAGGTTCTTCGGAGATAATCGTCTGCGCTCAAGTTCGAAAGGTCAAGTGGTGCATCGTCGTCGTCGTTCGGTTCTGCCCGGCGATGGGGCGTCGTTATGGTTTGTCCTCGGGGTAATTCAATCGCATCGACCCTCAGCGACGAGGGTTCTATGCTGAAGGCTCTTGAGGCTCTCTGCATGGTACTCGGATCTGGTCCAACAAATGATGAACCGTTAGGCTTCGAGGTCTCCTGCGATGGATGGAAGTCTGCCCATTGAGATGGACATGGTTGAGGGACCGCGCTTGACTGGAAGTATGGGTGTGGTCCAGCCACTCGAAATTCTTCACGGAACATCGAGGACCCATGCGATGATTGGAAGACTGACCCTGAAGAGAAACCATCATGATGAATGCCACTCCCACCGCTTCTGTTACTGTTGTACGTTGTTTTGTTCAGAAAGAGTCGATCTGTTTATAAGACAACTATATCACATCCACTGTCGGAATTGATGCTCTACATCCTTCAATCACTGGGGATCAGAGGTCACATACAAAGAGGGGCCTTCCTGGTGGACAGGGTGGCCATGCCAGCTACTTGCAGCACACAATGAACACGAAGCAAAAATAGAGCCATATTAAATCGCAGATGTAAGGAGCACTTCGGTGCACTGCTTTCATCAAAATGTCCGCATCCTTTTTTAACGAAGTCTGCCCACAATATGCAACAGTTCAACAGGTGTGACACTCGACGCTGTGTATGCCACGCTGCTGCAAATATCTGCGCCATATTTTGTCATAGGAAGTGAAAAAACCTCCTCCTCCAAAACAGGAAGGACATAAACTTGCTTGCAGACATCCAAAACAAAAATTTGTGGTTATATTTTGAAGACCACCATTTTGATGCACGGAAAAATGACAAATTAAAGCAGCATTGACTTCCAACATGTCATAATTAGCTTTGTTCAATTAAAGCTATAACAGCTGTTTATACTTCTGCATTCATTCAAGTTATAATCGAAATCATTGATGCAACAAATGACCTTGGCCATGATCTTATAACCTTCAGATGACCCCGGATGATAAAAACAATATCAGAAATGAATTATATATACCTGAATCAGTCACTTTAGAGGTATTACACATGCATTTGCTGTAATAAATGAAAACTATGAAACTCGGTGACCTTGACCTTGACCTCTAGAACCTTAAGATGACCTCTGATGACAAAATCAATATCAGAAATGAATTATACATACCTGAATTAGTACCATTAGAGGTATTACACGTGCATAAGCTGTAAGAAATGAAAAAGATGATAAAATGACCTTGAACATGACATTATGACCTCAAGATGACCCCTGACGACAAAAACAAATTTATAAACGAATTCAGCATACCTGAATCAGTACCATTAGAGGTATTGCACGTGCATATGTTGTAAGAAATGAAGAAGATGAATTTTCCAATATGGCCGACGGCGGCCATATTGGATTTGTCAATTACGTCATTCGTGCCGTCATGGCGGACAAGCACCTCGGTGATTTTTCATGTCCAGGGACCCACTGACCGATTGGAAGTGAGAAACTCCCCCAACACCAAAGTGCATACGGGACCTCATGGCACATCATGGATCAAATGTGGCTGAAATTTCCCATCGATTTTCCATCGTTTCTACAAAACAGCCGACGAAGCGAAAGAATATTATATTATGTGGTGTTTCTTAATTAATTGACGGGTTATAAAAAAGCATCTGTCTAGCACGCTGTCTTGTGTTGAACGCACAAAGTCATGACTTGTATTTTTAAAATAATATATAATTGTATATTTATATATATATATATGTATTCAGTTCTTCTGGCATAGTCATATCTCAGTATATAACTAGATAGCATACGCCTGCAGTCGTCTATGTATAATATACGCCGAGATAAATGTCTCCTGTCGGTAGGTGTCGGTAGGTGTAGATGCATGAAATATTAATATTGATAGAGGGATGTTTTTGAAGATGGTCGCCGGACGGTGAACAGCGGACGATAAACTGAACAGTCGTAGAAACGCTGAAAAGACTGTCGTGTTCGTGTTCGTGTTCGTGTTCGTTCGTTCGTTCGTTCGTTCGTCTTGTATACGATGATGAAGATGGACGGATGTTGGAATTCATTGCTTCTTATAGTCTGACAGAAACGCAATAAATCTCGCATAAGGCTCAAGATTTTCAACAAATTCAATTTCTTTGCACAAACAACCCGGTGGGCGAACAGTCATATATCATATTTATAGGCCTGTGTAATGTACGTGTGTGCAAATTTAATATGTTTTGTGATATTAAATTGCATATAACTGAAATGCACAGAATCAATAAAATTGCATTAAATATACGGTCTCTCGTTTGTTTGCCTAAATCGGTGTGATATTAAAGAAATAATGCTTTAAATAAACATCCAACCTGTGTAGCCCTATTATAGACCTATACGTGGACGTCTTGTCTCGCATTAATGCCCCTGCAACATAGTTCAACTTTTGCCCCAAAAATTTGACTTTTTTATAGTCGGTAGTCCGCTCGAAATTCCCGTTACTTCTTCCGCCCGAAAATTCTGACGACCTTTTTTCAGTCATGTGGTGCGGTAAATTGCCCGAAAAATTTTTCGTACATTTTTTAAAATTTTCATGGTCTGCTTGCCAGTGTGCAGAATTAAGACAACGACGTTGCAAGTCACGACAGAGATGCAACTGTCGCATACGAATTAATGTGGCCTAACGCCACACTGTCGTATGTCTTGAGGTCTCAGTTTTAGGATTACCTGAGTATAATACACTTAGCAGAAGGGTGCTATAGCCTAAATAGACTTAACCGGAGGGTGCTAGCCTGAATAGAAAGCGATGCTTAAAAAAAGGCAAATCTAAACTACAGCCACTGCATGTATAAATACAGGCGAGATGAGTTGAGTAGAGGAGGCCATCTCTCAGGTGTAGCAGCTGCGGTCATCCGATGGCTGCTTAGCAGGCTGCTGCAGTCGTCGCTAAATTGAAGCCAAAAGCCAACAATCTCATATGATACAGAACGGAAGTGGGGCCAAAATGCTGCAGACAGACGCTGGCAATAAATCATTGGACCACCAGCAGCATGAGCATCAGCAGCAGCAGCAGCAGCAGAGATAGCATCTCGTGACCGGCTGCTACTGATGGTCGGTGCGGTCGGAGTCTGGCGCTACGGTGGTCGTCCGAACCAGATTGGAGTTATTCTAATTTAGCCAGAAATTAAATTATTCATTCTATGTAAGCCTTGGATTTGTTATTAGTTGACGCTGTATACGGACGATGTTACGTTGGCTCCACAGCGATCGACCCTCTTCTATTCATCGCTTCACTGTGGCTTCACTGATTCCAGGCTGATATTATTATAATATTATGTGAAACGCTGCAGCATATATGTATAGGGCAGAAGACAATTATTATTACTATACCACCATCGTTTTCAACTTTTTTGGGATATAGACAGGGATGTTTTTAAGGAATTTTCAAAACTGCACAACCCCTTCTTTTCTTTCCCATCCTACATCGTAAAGTGCTCCCAATCAGGTGACAATGGCCTGTTTTTACTAGTTTCCACTGCATGGAAGTGCAGATGAAACTAATAAAAACAACTGCACAAATCCATTTAGAACTGCACATTTTGTGTAGAACTGCACGCTAAAAAAACCTCGATATAGACGTCATATAGAAGTTCTGTGATTGCTCAAATGAGATGTGTTTGAATAGTCCAAGAATAAACTTAGCATGGATCGTGTAAAACTGCATGCGAGTGAAGGCCAAGGCCAAGTCCAGGTCGAGATTCGGTCAATTCGGGCCAACTTTATGAGACTGTCCAATGGTCCATGGCAGCTATAAAACCGACACACCCCAAGACTGAACTCAATCTAAGTTGTGGATACGCATGGATTTCGAGAGCAGTTTATACACTCAGGAATGTTGCCACCATCATCGTCGGCGCCGATCTCTGTTCCATTGAAAGTGGAGACCAGCATCGTCGTATTTAATTGTCTGCAATGTCGACAGCAGATGCAGCTTCTCTTCATTTCAGATGCGCTTTAAAAGAAGATGATACCGAGTGTCGATTACGATGCATATCGAGACATGGTCAAATTTGCCCACATTATACAACAACGATTTTCATGACTATAACACGATTTATGACGGTTGTAATTTACCAATGTGTATAGACATTAGACACATCTAGAAAAAAAACGCGAGCTGCATGCTACAGCGGTGATTAACCTTAAACCTATACCAAAATATTTGCTATACATTGTGTACCAATATTGAGATTCAAAAGGATTCCATGGAATAAAACGAGATTTCAAGCATTCAAGTATTTGCATTTGAAGAGACATTTTAAACGGAGTAGGCCAATGTAAGCTTAATCGAAATGAAATAGGTGGATAATGGATAAAAGCAATATTGGCAAAACTTATCGGTATAGCATTCACTATTCAGCATACAGTGTCCAAATCATTTATTAAAGAGCGAGCGAGCTTCATGTCGCCATCAGACTTTTCTGTGTAACTATACAGTCTTGAATGATTAATGATTCTAATAAAATAAAAAGAAATAAACGAAATAAGTGATTAAAAAATTTCCTGTATAAATAGCGCACACGACTCTTCGTATACGCAGAGCAGCAATGTTGTTTGCGAATATAAGAATTGTCTGGATTGATTCAGACAAATGAAATGAATACATAGTCTGTGTGTGTGCGTGTGTGAGTGTGTGTGTGCGTGTGTCTGTGCGTGTGCGTGTGTGTTCAGTGCCGTTTTGCTTTCACTACTGAAAGCATCTCCTGTGTGCTTTCAGTTGATATCATCACACGTCGTTGCTCGATGATAATGTAATTTGTCGACGACTAAAAGCAGAAACGGCGATCGAGAAGCAAGTGTCAACAGAAGTGCATCAACGGAAGTTGACAGAAAATATTAGATGCACGACTGCACGACTGATGTGTATGCGATGCCCTCGTCATATCGATTCACTCATTCAATCAATCAATCAGTGACAATCACAACTCCGTGCACTATACTTTGTATGTACAATGTATATGCTGTACACGTATATGCTCCTTAATTCAATTTTTAACGTCCAATGTTTTCACTCTCACTCTCTTTCATTCGCTCACTGATTCACTTCTTCATGAATCTATATTCACGCACTACATGCACATAACTTCTTCCCTCTCACTTATTCACTTGTTCTCACTTATTCACTCGTTCTCAATTATTCACTCGTTCTCATTTATTCAATATTCACTCGTTCTCACTTATTCACTCGTTCTCACTTATTCACTCGTTCTCACTTATTCACTCTTTCTCACTTATTCAGTTGTTTTCATTTATTCACTCGTTCTCACTTATTCAGTCGTTCTCACTTATTAACTCGTTCTCACGTTCTCACTTATTCACTCGTTCTCACTTATTCACTCTTTCTCACTTATTCACTCGTTCTCACGTTCTCACGTATTCACACGTTATCATTTACTTGTTCACTTTTCATGTACCTATTTCCTCACCTCCGTCGCATATACTTTCTCACTCTTTTGCTCACTCCTTGATCCGCTGCTTTTGATTTCCTCACTCACTCACCCACTCACTCACTCACTCACTCACTCACTCACTCACTCACTCACTCTTTCATTCACTCACTCACTCACTCACTCGTGCTCTGCATAATTATAAGGATAATATGTACATAGATTGCAGGATTTATCTATTCTACATATATATATATATATATATATACAATGTACATACATGTACATATACAGCGGTATTTTAACGAGGGCGCATAGCATATTCGATCCGCATAGGTCGTCGTTCTTATACAGCTATCACAGCAAAGGCGTCTTCCCAGACATGTAATAAACTAGAGCGACGTTTACGTGTCCACTGCAGTCGTTATATAGCGCCCACGCGGGTTCCGAGCAAAATATGCGCGGACGCCCCCGTCGCCTCGGCAGCCGGTCAAACCATCGATCGCTTCACGTGATCTATATTTTATCATTTCCGCCAGCACTATCTGCTATTTGCGAAAGTGCTCTGCGCATACACAGTTACACACGACGGCTAACCCCCGCATCTCACACAGTGTCTATATTCAAGCGCACATTTGCAATTCTTAAGCATACGATAATATAACCGAAAACATAAATATTATATGTTTTCGGTTATTCATCGTTTCATATTTATATTACAGCGGTATTTGTTGTATAAACTTCTATGTGAAATGCTGTCGAAAGCGCGGCGGTAAATGAACGCCTACATTGTCTGAAAATATGCAATATCGTCATTAATGTCCGCTGTTTAATTTATAAACACTGCCATCAACATGTCTAGAAATATAATCATGTACTGTAAGCACATTCCAAAGTGACGTGCTCGAACAAATGAACAGAACGTTGCTTTTTCAAAGGTCAGTTATACACATTGCAAATAAATTAACATAGCCTAAAGGGGAGATAGATTACGCTATGTAGAGGAGTATTATCAAAAGACAGAAGGAAGAAAGACAGAGATAAAAGAGTAAAAAGGAAGGAACAAAGGAAGAAAATGAGGAGGGGCAGGAGAAGGAGACGAAGAAGAAGAAGAGGAAGATGAAGAGGAAAGAAGAAGAGGAACAAGAGGAACAAGAGGAACAAGAAGGAAAAAGGAAGAAGAAAAAGAAGAAGAAAAAGAAGAAAAAAGAATGCAGGGGAAGAAGATGATGATGAAGAAGAAGATAAATAAATAAAAAGAAGACCTTGAGGAAGAAGAAGAAGAAGAAGAAGAAAGCAGAATATTGGTAAGAAAGATAAGAAGACGAAAAGAGAGAGAAGAGTAGGGCAAGCAACAGAGAAGATGATAACAGAAGAGAAAGAACAGCGACAACGACAACAACAAGAATAACAAGTTTAGACAAGAAGTCGATGTCTGTCCAAGGATAGAAAGAAATTACTGTAAAGCAGAAGAAGAAGAAGAAGAAGAAGAAGAAGAAGAAGAAGAAGAAGAAGAAGAAGAAGAAGAAGAAGAAGAAGAAGAAGAAGAAGAAGAAGAAGAAGAAGAAGAAGAAGAAGAAGAAGAAGAAGAAGAAGAAGAAGAAGAAGAAGAAGAAGAAGAAGAAGAAGAAGAAGAAGAAGAAGAAGAAGAAGAAGAAGAAGAAGAAGAAGAAGAAGAAGAAGAAGAAGAAGAAGAAGAAGAAGAAGAAGAAGAAGAAGAAGAAGAAGAAGAAGAAGAAGAAGAAGAAGAAGAAGAAGAAGAAGAAGAAGAAGAAGAAGAAGAAGAAGAAGAAGAAGAAGAAGAAGAAGAAGAAGAAGAAGAAGAAGAACAAGAAGAACAAGAAGAACAAGAAGAACAAGAACAAGAAGAACAAGAACAAGAAGAACAAGAACAAGAACAAGAACAAGAACAAGAACAAGAACAAGAACAAGAACAAGAACAAGAACAAGAACAAGAACAAGAACAAGAACAAGAACAAGAACAAGAACAAGAACAAGAACAAGAACAAGAACAAGAACAAGAACAAGAACAAGAACAAGAACAAGAACAAGAAGAACAAGAAGAACAAGAAGAACAAGAAGAACAAGAAGAACAAGAAGAACAAGAAGAACAAGAAGAACAAGAAGAACAAGAACAAGAACAAGAACAAGAACAAGAACAAGAGCAAGAAAAACAAGAACAAGAAGAACAAGAACAACAAGAAGAACAAGAAGAACAAGAAGAACAAGAAGAACAAGAACAAGAACAAGAACAAGAGCAAGAAAAACAAGAACAAGAGGAGGAGGAGGAGGAAGAAGAAGAGGAAGAAGAAGAGGAAGAGGAGTAGGAGGAGTAGGACGGAGAGGAGGAGGGGGAGGAATCAATAGAAGCGAATGATTCAGATGCTCGTGCTAGTGTCAGCCTCGGGGGATCGAGCATCCTCATCTACATGCAGAACGTTCATGTATGCTTGGTGTAATCATTTATCAGATGCATGGTGAAGTTAATCGACGTTCGGACAGCATCTTATAATTATTATGAAGAGCAATTAAGACATTCTACGACCGGTTGTCAAGCAAATGTTCCTCAATCCCTCATGTACAGATGCAATAAGGCAAAGTCTAAGGAATTGGGTTGGCTGCATGCTTGTAGGAGTACATGTATACCGAGGCTCTGAACAAACATCACTAAGCGAAGAATGAAGGAGGAGACGAGGAGAACAAAGGCAGCTGAAATGATGGCACTGTATATACTATTATACTTATATCGATGACCTATGTAAACACGGAAAGCCAAATCCTGGCAGCTACAGCAATGACGTCATTAGAAACGAAATAAAGCCATCAGATGATAGATAGCCAGTGGTGGACAAAACTGGGGAGGAAGGGGACGAGAAGGGCATGATGAGGAGGAGGAGGAAGAAGAAGATGAGGAGGAGGAAGAGGAGACGGCTATGCGTTGACTTAACTTGCACGTATTTTACAAACAGATGGAAGGCGTAGAAGCTGATCTTTTCGGTTGGGGGTTGGGCTGGGAGCGTCTCTGAGTAGGTATTTTGGATATATGCTATACGAACACACTCAAGAGCTCGACTTAAGCAGCAGGGACAAGCGAGATCTTTCAGTAGGATGATTCTCGATTGCACGATGACAGAGCGATGGGTGAAATCCGTGTCCGTGAATATACGGTGCAAAAGATTCAGAAACACAGGGCTGGTATACAGCGTGTCCTGGACGAAGAACGGGGAGTTGGGATCTAGGGTGTGATTGGTCATAGGATGATTGACCATAGACCTAATTATATAGATTCTAATTTACTTGTTTACTTTTTAATCTAGTGAATGCATATTCGTGTTTTAACCTCTTCAACAAGTATATTCGGTAACTATACTTGACAACTTGTAACGTTGTAAATTGTTATGAAACCTATGACCATTGACCAACCGTCCATATGACCAATAGTCCTATGACCAATAAACCCTATGACCATCCGTCCATATGACCAATGTTCCATATGACCAAAAGGTCCTATGACCAACCGTCTATATGACCAATAGTCCTATGATCAAAAGGTCCTATGACCAATCGTCCGTATACCGGGGAGTTGGGCCAACGAGGTGGGGTGGCGGCGGAGCACTTCTGCTCACCCTCGCATCGGGCACTTATATAGCGCGCTTTGACGGGTGGCTTTCGCGCGCGCGGGAAAGTATTCACCTTCTATGCATATCTATATGCTCCACTTTGCTGCGTTCCGTCAAGAGTCCGCTGTCTTCCTTGAGATAAAGTTTCCTGTCGGTGCCTGTCAGTAAGGAAGTGGTCGTCGATGCTTGTGTCCATAATCATGTAGTTCATCCATTCACCTGTCACAATGTCCTCTCAGATCTGTCAGACATTGGCAGATATTAGTCATCGTGTAGTAAACGGACGCTACATAAATTTTTACCGGTGCTACATTGAAACGCCAAATGTTTCTCTCTCTCTCTCTCTCTCTCTATATATATATATATATGAATATATATTCCTAGAGGATGGTAATTCATTAAGACTGCAACCGGATTAGATAGTTTGTCGTGCACATAGACGTTTCAGGGACGTTGCGAGAACATCCTTTAAAAGTCGGTTATTTCTTTTATTTATTTATTTATTTATTGCCAAAGAAACAAAACAGAACATGAGTACAAGTATTGGATACAGAGCGGTCTATAAGCAAAAAGAAGTCAAGTCAACGCAGTTATTTTGTATACGTGTTTGATGCTTTGTCAATAAACGGCTTACTTGCTTACTTATAATTGTGTCGGAAAATTTGTCTCTTTACACGACTAGTAAATTGGGTAAGAAATGTTTCAGTCAAGATTCGCATTATGATTATAATCTAAGTTGTGATTATAAGGTAAAGCATGGAAGCGAGTTACCAGTTGCAGGAGCAATCAGGTCTAATTTTATAGAAAGGTCAGTATATAATTATATGCATGATGTAGGCCGTAGCAGATTGGCAAGACCACACAGAGCCATCAGAAGAAATCTGGCATGGTGAAGAGCATACCAGAAAAAGAGACTTCGAATGTATACGACCTGATGGTTATTCCATTGGATCAGAAGAAAATCTGACTACAGCCTTTCCTTCGATTCTTGAAAATGTTTTGGATAAACGATCTAACTATACTAAATGAACTTGCAAAAACGTTTAACCAACGCTGCAGAACCGTTTCATAAATCTCTACAAGCGCTATAAAAAAAACGCAAGAGAACGAAACGTTTTAGATTATCTGACGTTCCTGTAACTCTTCTACTAATGTCTAATCACCTTGTTAGGATCTGAAACAAAAACAATCTACATTTTTAATCAACGTTTGACTCAAGCGCTTTATCGGGTGACTGTTGAGTGTAGAACACTGTAGACCATAGCGTTTCATTATGGCTGTCGTGACAGTCTTTAACTTTTGCTTCTATAGGCGTTGAAACGGCGCTAGAAAAACTTGGGAAACGTGTCTAGTAAGTATTTTAGACAGCGTGTCCACAGACCATATTTCAACGCTGCATTAGTGGTTGTGTGCTGTAGCTGTCTCTACAGTCAACGTAAGCAATTCTTTTGAATATACGAACTGCATGTGTTCAATGTGTTGTGGTGTTTGCTGCTCTAATGAATGCAATTGGACGTACTGCAGCAGGATGACTCTATAGTAGTGTATAGTTTAGTATAGTATAGTAGTGTATAGTATTGTTTAGTTTAGTATAGTACAGTATAGTGCATACTGTATAGTAGTGTTTGGCGTGGTTCTGGAGACTGGAGATGACACGAACAGATGAAGAATGGAGACAGGGATACTTGCACAATGCAGCAAGAAAACGAGAAACAGATATAGGCAGGCAAAAAGAGAAAAACAGAGAGAGATAGAGGCAGACAGACACACAGACAGGCAGACAGACAGACTATCAGAAAGGCATGACAAAAAGATATCCAGTTATAGACAGAGAAACGTACAGAGTGTGACAGATAGAAGTACATCTCCAGAGAATTTTAAAAAAAACATTAAGAGAGAAAAACCAGACACATGCACAGAAATATATGCAGACAGAGAGATATACAGTGAGACAGACAAGAAGAGGCAGGCAGACAGACAGACAGACAGAGAGAGAGAGAGGGGGGAAGGGAGAGAGAAAAAGAAAGAGAGAGAAAGAAGCAGTAAGCAGATATTACCGTATAGCACAATATACATGTATATAGAAGCAGATAGAAAAGCGTATGCCGCGAAAGTCCTTGCGGGCAGAGACCGACAGACTCTGAAAGTAAAGAAAACCAGACACATATATAGAAAGCGACAGGAGGACCGTATACAGGCGGCTACGAATGGGCCAAAAACACGAGCAAGTAACCGAACGATACGGACAGAGACAGAAGCAGATACATACAGAGACATATAGCGAGATATAGAGGACAATCTACGCGGAGAGGCTGATGGGTGGTCAATAAGGGAACGTCGTGAACAGGAAAATGAAGTTATAGCACCGGTGTATACGCGTATGCAGTGAGTTGGTCACTGAGGTAGTTAGGCAATCCATCCGTTCGACCCCTAATTGGCTTAGTCCATCGCTGACAAGCACGTAACTTTCACTGCAGCGCTGCTGCTGCTGTATATGGGACGCCAAACCGTCTAAATTATCGCCGATCACCAAGGCATCGTCGATGAGTCGTGTCACGTTCCTGCTTGAGATTTTAATCGAAATTTTCAGGCTGGTCGCCCCTCGTCTTACCGTCGGTGCTGAAGTATATACGCTGCAGAGTGCTGTCTGCTTCAATTGAAGCAATTTATTATCAATGCCATTAGTCGTTTTAAACAAAAGATATCTTCTACCGTGTCCTTCCAGGTTTCCCTGGCAATATGTTTCCCAGCATCTACGTCACTTAGCCGAAGCAGCGTCCCATCAAATTCCAGACATTAGTTATTCGAAGTGCGCGGTTTCTGCTTTTCCGTTGCCAAGGCTGCGGCAGCGCGACTTAATCTGACCGTTTGGCGCTGCACAATGTCGACGAGAAGAAGAAGCCTTAAGACCGACCATAGATCTCGAGAACGCTTGATTAAGCCGGCCGTCTCCATAGATTTCGCAGCCATCTTGTTTCACATTCTTGTCGGCAGCAACTAAACACACTCCAGTGAGCTGGCGCGTATGAGAGAGTATATAGCGCTAAATGAATGGAGTAGCGTAGCGCTTATCAGTTGCACGACTGAAGCTATCGTAGTGTGAATAAAAACAAGAGCTGGCCAGAATCAATACGATTTCAACAGGGAGGAGTATACATGTATATAGGCCTATACATGTACATGAGACGGGTTCTGTCCTCTATCGGCTATGCGCGTATACGAAGGGACGATCGCCAATTCATCTTACTTCTTCTACTCGTGATAATAGGGGACAATCTCAGGAGATGGTCCAGTCCACAATTGCACCACATACATAGGGGAGAATCTCAGGAGATGGTCCACAATTGCACCACATACATAGGGGACAATCTCAGGAGATGGTCCAGTCCATAATTGCACCACATCCAACGTATTGCAGTGCAATTCTGCAGGCAGCTGTTGCCAGGAATCGCTTGATCGCCTTTTGAAGTAGCCTATAGGCCTACATAATATAGAAAGCTAAACGTTAGCTTGGCCATCGTTGAAAATTGCTAAGCACAAGTTCCCCTGTACAGAAGAAGTAAGCTTATATGTTCTGATCGCTAAAAATGTGTCTTTTGGAAAGTTTCAAGACTGAAGTGAAGAGACATTTCACTGATGAAACCTCTGCTACCTTTAAAAGTAACTTATCTCACCTTGATTGGAATCCAATTTTGCACTTGTGTACGGAAAATGAATTGAGACTTCACCCGAAAAAACTCGATATTGAACCTATCATGAATTATGAAATGAGTTGAATCATATACTGTAGCCTATTTGTGTCTGCGTTATACTGCAGACTTTACTCTTTACTATAAAGACGAAACACACACACACACACACACAACAAAAGAAGCACACACACACACACACACACAATAGAGAAACAGATGCAGAGAGAGAAGGACATGTCGATGACGACACAGAAAGAAACCCAGAGGAATACAGAGATAGAGAGACGCAGTAAGATGAGGAGCACGGCGAAAAGATGCATGGCGATGAGTGACATATATAATTATATACTCACCAGCTATCTGTGCAGTCATGGTTCATTGCCTCTGACCTCTATAAAAACGAACCGACCTCTTGTCTACTATATTGTGGAAAACTGTTATTCTCCGCCAGCGTGCATGCGGAAAAGAAATAGAGTTGGCCGAGTTGAGAATAGGAACAACAGCCTATAAATCAACGGTCGATTCTTATGAATAATAACATTGTGTGTTGTAATTCTTATTTACTCTGCTCTATCGATCTCCTGTCGTCTACATTTAAACATTTATGTGGGGCGCGGTAGTGTAGTGGTGGCGTCGTGTCTTGGAGCCGGAAGGTTTTTTCCATTTCTTCCTCTTAGACAAATTTGCTACAATTTAATAACTTCCAATAATTATGATATAGAGTTGTTGATATTCATTCATTCAATCAATTATTCATTCATTAATTCATTCCTTCAATATGCCTATGAGAGATGCTATAGCCTACAAAAGTTCAGTTGCGTTACATTACAGCGCTCGAGCATTCAGATCACGAAGGAGACACAATGTGTTCATGTTAATAAGGAACAGCCAGGTTCATGCGGTCGTCCTGGTTGTTCCAGTGGCACAGCAGTATCTTTGAACCAAGTGGTAAGCGAGGCTCCTCTGTCTTTTCCTTTCCTTCCTCTCATCCTGCGATCCTTCCGTTTCCTCTTCTTAATCCGACCGTATGCGCCAACGACAGACAAGTTGACATATCGATGCGATTATTATCATCAGCCGCACTCTGCTACGGCCACGGCCACGGCTGCCCACATTTGTCGCTGACCGACCGACCGACGAGCTGTGGGTTCGACACCCTATGGGACCGATCTAATCGGTAAACGATGGCATCGTATCTGTATACGGCGTGTGCATGAAGGCAGAAGGAATTGTCTCAATGGAACGGTGCAGCAGAAACGAAGGCATCGAGAAGTAATGGCCAACTAGAGACGATTCAATCGTTAGAGGACAGCGCATGCGCGTATCAACAACATCCTTCTCTATTTTGTTCCGATTGATATAATCTTTGGTCGTTGTAATATTTGACATTAGCTAAGCAGCCTCTTGACTGGTAACCGCCATTGCACCAGGGCTTTTTTAACGTGCAATTGTACACAAAATGTGCAGTTCTAAATGGATTTGTGCAGTTGTAGAAGCACTTCTGTACCTGTAGCTAAAAACTGATCATTGTCCTCCGATTGGAAGTAATTTACCATGGATGATGGAAAGGGAAAGAAGGAGTTGCGCATTTCTAAAAATTCCTTAAAAACAAGCCCTGCATTGCATATTCAGGTCAGCGTTTCAACAGGGTCTTCTTCTGCTTAAAGAAAGCATGATGCATGCAGACTTGCGCTTTTGAGTCAGGTACAGCAAAAAAATTGGGTCAGAACTACATGAAATGGAGTTTTTACCGCAACTCAGTTAAATAAAATGTTTAGTATTCCGCAAAACTGGTTCCAGCGATGCGATCAATAGATCTATTCAATTGCGCAAGAATACAGCAGTTGAAAAGATGTGAAATGTCCATATAGGGCGTAAATCGGCTGTTGCCCAATTAAGGCATTTATATAGCACCCCTGTGACCCTTCACGGCTGCTGCTCAATAGCGCTCCAGACCAAACCTCGGCTAAAGAGGTCAGTTTTAATATTGCGATAGAGTAAGTCAGAGTGAGGACACTTGGCACAGTTGTCAGCAGGCACATTTATGGATAAATAACTAAATAGTGTGGATACGAGTTCGACGCCATCCCTATAATGAGAACGTTTTAGCGCCGAGTATGGGTGACAGTACAATGAAACAACACAATGATGATAACACTACAGAGAGCTTCTCAAGGCCGATGGTAAAAATCTGGCCATCTCGCCCACATGCAGTGGGACCTTACAACAAAGTGCTGTCGGATGCAATCTACCTCCCAGTGTTGCTCGTGAAGGCCGCACACAGAACAAAGCGTTTACGCCTTTGTTGTCGTTGTCGTCGAGGCTTTTAAATTAACGAGCTGCATGGGACATTTGCCGAGTGCTGCTGCAGAGAGTTAGGTGGCGAGGGAAAAACGACAGCAGCAGCATCGACCAATAATAATCAGCGGTGTCCGATTCACATCGAGCCGAGTGCGGAATGCTGTTTTCGATGCCACCGCTAGAAAGGCCTTTATAGTATATACATTATATAGTGTGTATATATTCTATATATACACTGTGTCCCAATAAATCGGGCACCCTTTTTATAATGTGAATAGACCTGGCAAATATTCATCGATTTTCAAAATTTCAAAACTGTTTTTATCCTGAGATAATTATCTACAAATTGGTAATTTATGAACGGTCCTCTCTAAAAAATTACGTCATGATGACGTCGTTAATTTACATATCGAAACCAAATGTCAACAAAAATCGTTGTGTTCGGTATTAACATTTGAATTCTCTGATGCAAATGACGTAATTGTGACGTCCATATTCGTGCCAGATACTTCATTTTTGAATCAGTGGAAGATAATTATCTCAGGATAAAAACAGTATTGAAATTTTGAAAATCGATGAATATTTGCCTGTTTTATTCACATTATAAAAAGGGGCCCCGATTTATTGGGACACAGTGTACATGTATATTCACATGTATATATATATATAGGTTCCGGTGTATATGGTATAGCCTACGCATGCAGAACAAGAAGACGCCATTCAGTCCTCCGAGATCATGTCATGGCAGCAGTCTGTTTCGGAGTGTAATGTGGTTACATGACTCAATGGATGTCAATGTAACTGGATACCGCGTAATGTATATTGTAATGCAGTTTCGATTAGCATGCCGCTATTTAACGCAGGGCCGGATTAAGCAATGTGGGGGCCCTGTTCGGGAAATTTTTGCCGGATATTGTTTTAGATTATTTTTTTAGTCATCTGTCGAAATTTTCGGAAAAAATCATACCATTTCATCCGCCAAAAAAGTTGATGACCTTTTTTGTCATCTGGCGAAATTTGCTCAAAATATAAAAATTCTCCTGAAAATTGTTTTCCCGCATTTTGTGGGGCCCTCTGAGGTGTGGGGGCCCCTGTTCGGCCGAACATGTTGAACATGCCTTAATCCGGCCCTGATTTAACGCATAGAACCATTAGTGCAGTGTTGCGTATTTTTGACGAATTCGTATTCGAATTTTATGGCGTGGTTGGCGTTCATGATTGCTATGAGCCATAGTGTAATATAATAACTATTACGGAGTTTTGAGACAAAACGTATACCGGTAGTGAATGCACGATTGGCATATGGCATGCAAACAGACTGACATGAGTATCGCAACAGGGTAAGCAATCATGCAGAATATAGGATTAGGCCCAATACAAATAAGTAAACTGCCGACATAATACATGTATAGCCATGGCAATAGAACGACCTAAATGCAGCAGCAACAGACATAATAGAGACTCAGCTGCATGCATGGCTCAGATAAACAAACGTGTTTATGTTGTTAGAAAAAAATCCGAAGATGCAAATATTATGTGGACCATGTGTCTCAATATTATAGTCTAATTATAGCAGTGGGTCAATTCGCATATATAAAATGTATAGTAGTGTGGTCCAAAAAAATGAAATTCAAGCTAGAATCCAAGACTAAGTCCCAGTTTGTTAGACTTGTTATTAGTATTATTGAGACCAAATTTCAGCCCCAGATTCGGACTAGAAGGCGGTGCTTAACGACACACAAAAATTACCACGTAGTAGTATTAGCTAGAAATCTTGATGCCTTTCTTCTTTGGTCAAAAACTCAACATATGTCATGTAGGTGAGCTTGAAATAGTTTCCTTTGTTTATTTGTATGTGCACTTGTTATAGCGCCCCTTCAAGCCCCCTACTCAGAGGCGCTCCCGACTGCAGAGCGGACACTGCATCGGAGTTTCATGCCGAAGCGCTTAGCAATTGCGAGTGAAGGGCTTGCAACTTGAGATGGATTCGAACCTCTGCCTTCAAGGCAATGACGCCACCACTACACCACCGCGCCCCACGTTGTGTTATCATACTTACCAGAATCAACACTACACAGTTAGTGACTGTTGTTAAGCCATTAAGTGACAAGTGTATTTTATGGAAATGAAACTTCTGGTGATTTGATCATGAAGGATTGAGATTTTTGGTGCCAATTTCTGCAGCACTTGTGTAGCCTACTATCCTTCTGTCCTGCGCTTTCATGGAGTACCATTAACAAGGAATGCTTAAGAAGACCAGGATGGAGCGTGCCGAAGTTGAAAGATCTGATTTTGTACCACCAGATTATCCAGTGGTAGCACACTGGATGGGAAATTCCTACCCGAGATCTTCAGAGCAGGAAATGTTAACCGCCTGCCAGTGCTGGTTTCAGATGATGGTGTGTATAAACTCTTAGGCCCAAATTAGCTTCAGTGGCAGGATGCAATTCAAATCCAAAGCAGTTCGTTATTTTCTGGAGTTATGGAAACTCACTGATAATATGCAGGCCCAGAACTTTGATACATCATTATGCCAGCACCGGAATTTTCAATAGAGTGCACGATTTTGCATGAAATCAAGATAGGTCAAGAGTTCCTGTGGCTGACCTTCATGTGATGGAATTGATTTTGGCCATAAGCCTTCTGCAAGTTCCTGTGATTTGTCGAATTCACAATAATTTTATATTCCAATGTTTAAAAGATTTAATGCTGCTTGGTAAGGTGTGACACTTGACAACATCTTAGGACTGGAAGTCACATCCGGTACTGAAGCCCTCCATGCAAGAGTATTCAGTTTTCTCAAGTACTTTGCTGAAATAAAGTCAGTTTTAGATAAATTAACAAGAACTCATTCAGATATCAATGGTTGACATTGGAAGTCAGTCTTCAATAAGAAACTGGAGTCCAATAATAAAAATGCACGTTGGATGGCCAGGTTACTGTATGATATCAAAATATACCTTTTAGTGCTCAACAAAGTCAACATGATGTAATCAATCTAATTAAGAAGAAAAAACTCGGATTCATCAACTTAGGCTATGTAATTTGGTGGCCTTCGTCACACAAGGGCATGGCTAAAAGACTTGCTGCTGTAGCTGCAGGACAAGATCTTTCAATATGGACATATATAGAAAATACGAGTCAGTTGCCCATGCAGGAGATCAGCTGTGCTTCCATGAAGGTCCTAGAAAACTACCAGTAGTACCTTTCAGATGAGGTTGAAGGTCTGTTATGTGGCTATTTGCCCATAACAGACAAGGTTAAATATTCCACAGAATAACTGTGAAGCTTGGTGAAAGGATGGTGAGGCTTAGTGATATGGCGCTGAAAAAGGAGATTGCATGGGTGATTTTGCATATCAGCAAATGAGGACGCTACCATCACGCCTGAAGATTGGTGATTTCTTTTTACACTTCCACCAGAAAAATAGATCGAGAAAGAGGATTACAAAAAGGCAGAGACTTAATTCAACAACAGAGTGTTGAACAGCATGTCTTAGAGATGTGAGAAGTTGTTTGAGGAATTCAATTGGCTTATCACTGATGTTGTTGAAAAGCCAAGTGGTCGGGAGGAAGTAGGAAAGCTGTCCCCACTCACTCATTAAAGAAATCTGCTGTTGACACAGTGCCTGCTTACAGTGCTTAGACTTCTGCATTATAAAGATTTTATCGGATGTTGAAGTAATAAAACGAGAAATATCGACATTCATGGACGTAACGATGTTTTTTGACAATTTTTAACATTTCTAATTTTTCAAACCAACTCAAGTTTTAGATTTAATACTGGCCAATTGCTTAAGTACCACACATATTGTCATATTACAGCAATATTTGATTTATATTGAAAGAAACTACGATTGTATAGGAATGTATGCTCGACACATTATTTTTGTACAATTAACGTCTATACACTGGCCCATGCAAAGTAACACAGTCGCTTAGCACCGCCTTCTAGTTGGAATAGGAAGCTGAAATTTTGTCTCAATGATACTATTGATAGGTCTAACAAACTGAGAGGTAGTCTTGGTTTCTGGCTTGAACTTTATTTTTTACCATGTATCTGTGAACCACACTAATGTATAGCCTATATAAGTATATATAATATATGTATAATGTATGTATATATAATATATATGTTTGTATATGTGTCTCATATATAATTATTATAGCAATGGGGTCAATTCGCTGCTAAATGGTCTCCGCTTATTTTGTCCTCTGTCGACCATTTTGGATCGCCTTTTCCATCGGCTTTAATATCTATATAGAAGTCAAATATATGTAGGGCGTTGTAGGCCCTATATGATGTATAGCATTGTATACTCTGGCCCGCTTCCTGTTAGGACACATATCTCGAACGAACGTTCATCTGAAGTAATGCTCGCCCTATTATTGTTCCCTTGTTTTCCCTTTTGCCACACCCAAACTCACACCTATGGACACCATAAACACACACACCCACCCACACACACGCACACACACACACACACACACACACGCACACACACACACGCACACACACACGCACACACGCCCAAATACCCAAAAACACACACACGCATACACACCATTCGTGGGCGGTTGACTTCTGTTTCCTTGTGTGAGTTGTGTCTGGAATACCTCAGCAGTGCCGCAACAGCTGCAGCGCGGTTATTTTCAAACACAACATAAGCAAAAAAGCAGGGCAGCAGCAGCAGCAGCAAGAGCAGTAGACGGTCATATATAGAGAGAGCTAGAGAAGAGAGCGTAAATGCAGACGTTGCGTGTCATGCGTAATTGCGTATACGTCTTAAGTAAATTGAGAGTTGAGCTTGAACAGAGACAATGCCTTTGTCACAAAATTAGGCATTCCCCATCTTTGATCTATTCGACAAGAAGAGAACAAATTTGAGCGATTCTTTTTTACATGATATCTTTGCATTACTTAATAACTTTGTTACTGTAGTTTCGTGTGCATGACAGTGGCGAATTAACCCTTGGGGGAAGGAAAGAAAATGAGAAAAAGAAAAAAATCAATTTCTTATTTCCAGTCTGACTTCCGCGGTTTGACCTACATCGACCAAAGCGGTTGTCACTTTCATGCACAACATGCATGACAGTTTGATGGTGAGTTATGTAATTGACCGAATTATACAAAAGATGCGACATGCACGCTAGGGGTCTATCCGGAGTTGTCTTCCATAAAAGTACTCTTTATTAAACGGAACCGACTATACCTTCTATGCATTTAAGTGCAGTATGCACTTGTTCGTTATGCACTTCGGTGGTGCATGTGGACTGTCTCCGCAAAGAGCGGTTATTTATTTACTTACTTGAATTGGTGTTCATGACATTTTTCGGCGAATTGCCCATTCGCCACTTTCCGCTGATATTTGTTCAGCGATTTCAAAATGTTGATATATTCGGCGATTCTTACGACCGACGATAACACGTATTGTTTTCCTAGTTCACAGCAGTGGCTCACTGCAGTTCTGAATTATTTATTCCATACACTACACAGCTGCACCCCTCTGCTTGACGTCCACTTCGCTTCAGCCCCAGGCGTAATCAGTCATCGACAGCAGCATGTACACTGTGTCCGGAAAAATTCCAAGGCTCTAATATATGAATGAAAAAACTATAGTAGATAATAATCAATTAGAAAATTTTAAAACCGTTTGATCCGTACATAATTACCAACAAACAGTCCGGACTTAAATCCTGTAGATTATAAAATTTGGGGAGTAATGCAGGAGAAAGTATACAAGACAAAGGTCAGAAACATCGAAGAACTCCGCGAGCGAATTGTTAATGCTTGGGATGAACTTGATCAACTGGTCGTCGATGCTGCTGTTAGTCAGTGGCGTGTACGTCTCGAAGCATGCGTGGAAGCCAATGGCGGACATTTCGAACATAAATTATAGTTCCATAATATTTCAGGATTAAACTGTTTCTGGAATTTTACAAATCTATTAATGTTTACTAATTATTTTTATATTTTACCGTAAAGCCTTGGAGTTTTTCCGGACACAGTGTATATCGGTTATACAATGTGTGTTGTGTCAGGAACAGTTTTTCTCTGGTCGAATGGAATGCGTTTGACGGACTATTTTCAGTCATTCCTTCCGCTTCAGTTGTCGTCCTCTATATAGGCTATTGTCCGTTCTTAGATCGGTTCCCTACTTCAACACACGCACCTTTTTCCTAGGCTTATCCGGCAGTGAGACTTAGACGTTTGTGTTTCACTTCAAGGTGTTTGGTAAAGATTACCTAGCTGAGTCCCTCCTGTAAATAATTATGTCCAGTGCGCCTGTTCTCTAGAATCCCTATTCCTCTCTGACACATTCTATAAGCACTTAAAACTGTTCTGTTTGGCCTTGCTGGAATCGGGAACACCTTTGAGTAGTTTCCTTAAAGAGGCGCTATATAAATACTTGAATGAATGAATGAAATTTGCATGGATAAGGGTTCTGCTATAAAACCGCGTTTGATAGGGTTTGGATTATTTGTTTCCACCCGATAGTCGTCCAAACTGAAATGGAAGCATTATTACTTGACGTTGAGAGTGATGATGAATGATGATTATGATGGTAGCAATAGCAACAATGCAATGGCGTTTATATTTATTATAATTATGCATGGATGAATATTGAACAACAAGCAGGGCTGTGCTGGTAAATTTAAAGGCGAGTACACGCTGACCGGGAGAAAACCCCACTTATCTCGGGTCCGAAATTTCTTACGACCTTTTTTTAGTCATCCGGGTAAAATCTTCGGGGATTTTCCTCACATTTCCCGTCCGAAAAAGTTGATGACCATTTTTAGTCATTCGCTTCGAAATAGGCTACGCCTGAATAGGCGCATGCACCCCGATTTACTATAGCGTGTACCCGTGTACCCTCCCTTTTACAAGCGTATACCCTGGTTTTCGGGAGGTGAGTATACGATGCTGTTTTCCCCGGAGGTGAGTATGCGCTGTATGTATACCCGCGTATACCCTCGTGTACAGTCCTGATAACAAGGTATTTGATCTTCACAGTTGGTCAAAACGGTTGATATGTATATGTGTACAAAGTAAAGAAATGAATGCTTGGCTGACGACATAATCTGGTATTCGAGGCATAGACACCATCGACGCTGGGCCACTTGACCGAAGCCCTCCGTTGAGCCCCTCTCTCCCCTCTCTCTCTCTCTCTCTCTCTCTCTCTCTCTCTCTCTCTCTCTCTCTCTCTCTCTCTCCCCTCTCTCTCTCTCTCTGGCTGGTCGAAGTAGATAGACTTATCACGCTCTGGCTATACAAGACGCTTGACAAGCGTCCATAAAGCATCCGGTTCGAGACGCCGAATGACTATTTGTCTACGGCACAGTCTGTATAGGAATCTGGATCGGTGGCAACGCTGTTTGTATGCAGGTCGCTGTCGTCTGTCGTATCGTCTAACCCGGCTTAATACCGTTGAACGGCACGCTGGCAAACGACGGAAGACCGTGCGTGCCCAACGCGGGTGGAGGTCGACCTATTACTTGCGCTACGGTAGTCGGACAGCAGCAGGGCGGCCAGTTTGGCGGACGGGCGGACGGGTGGACGGGCGGACGGGTGGACGGGCGGACGAGCGGGCTGTCGGCGGGCGGACGAGCGGGCTGTCGGCGGGCGGACCAGCTGGACCCTGCCGAGGTTGGTGCGAGTGTTTTATCGCCATCGAACACGCCCATCAACTGGGATTCAGTGGGGTCTCCTGGGGATCTCGCGCCACGCTGCAGTAGACCAGTTATACACAGAAAACCATTCGAGAATAATTTATTGTCGAGTTAATCAAATAATCTGCCTCCGTCGAGATACGTTGGCGTTATTGTCCGTTTGCATGTCGACCTGCGACTGTGTGCGTCCGTCCGTCTGCCTGCCTGTCCGTCCGTCTGCCTGTCCGTTCGTCCGTCTGTGTTTTCTGGATGTCAGTCTCTCCTGCTGCGACCTGTCTCTGTTATTTGTCGCTGCTTAGCTACAAAAATGCGCCTCAATCAATTTCCGTTACGCTGTCAAAATCCGTCTGTGAGCGTGTGCGTACGTATGTGGGTGTGTGAGTGTGTGTCTGTGTGCCTGTGTGAGCGCGCGTGTGCGTGTGCGACTGTGCGTGTGTGCGTGTGTTTTTGTGTGTGTTTGTGTGTTTGTGTGTGTGTGTGTGTTTGTGCGTGTGTGAGTGTGTGTGTGTGTGTGTGTGTGTGTGCTTGTCTGTTTATCATTAATCAATCGCTCCATCCATCCAGATATAAGTGAATGAATCAACGATTCAATCAATCAATTTATAAGCGAATCAACTTTACATGATTGTGATGAATCGTTGAAGCGGTTATTGAATCGGTAATGAATAGATGATGAATCAGTCAGTCAATGATGAATCAGTGAATGATCGAATTAATTCATGAATTAGCAAACTGATGATTCAATGAATCAGTCAGAATCACTCTGTCTGGTTGTCTATAGTTCTGTCTGTCTATTTCTTCATATTCATATATCACTGTTTCATTCTTTAGCGGTCCGTAAAAGTTTTGAATCACCATCAAACTTAACGCTACTTCGATTTCCTGGGCTGTTTTCTCTTTCTGTGGCTTTAGAGTTAATCAAGTCATTTCGACACAGCGTTACAAGGACTGCATTTGGCTTTTAAAATCAACAGATCCAACACCTACACACATAGGCGTAGTGGAAATTTCAGCAGTGGGGAGGGGGACAAAAAGTTTAACTTTTGCCCGAAAAATCTGCCGACTTTTTCAGTCATCCGGTCGAAATCTTCCGAAAATTCACATCACTTTTGCCCGGTCGTCGGAAATGCGAAATTTTCCGAAAATTCCCGTAAATTTTTAATTTAAAAAATTTCCTGGTCTGCTTGACGGAAAATCAGACTTGCCCGAAATTTAGAGGGCATATGCCCCCTTGAACCCCCATCTTTTACGCCTATGCCTACACACTTGTAAAAGCATAGGCCTACATTTATTAACAATCTCTTGACTCGATTGCTTAAAAAATACGTCGTTGAATTATTACACTTTTTGTGCATCAGTTTTTTGTGATTATATTGAGCTGGGGGGGGGGGAAACAAAGTTTCACTGAACCGGACCTCCACATTTTTATAATCTGGTCCGGAATCCGTCCAGTCACCCGTCTGAACTTTTGTCATTTTTGTCCACCCCTCCACGTATAATTATATGGTCCGTCTTTCAGTTCGTCGATTTATTCATTCGACCACCTCTCTGTTGTCCTTACGTCTGTTCTGTATCAATCTGTCCGTCTGTTTGTCTGTATGTCTGTCTGTTTGTCTGTCTGTCTGTCTGTTTGTCTGTATGTCTGTTTGTCCGTCTGTCTGTTTGACTGTCTGCCTGTCTGTCTGTTTGTCTGTTTGTCTGTTCTGTATCAATCCGTCCGTCTGTCTGTTTGACTGTCTGCCAGGACTCTGCCTGTCTGTCTGTCTGTTTGTCTGTATGTTTGTTTATCTGTCTGTCTGTTTTATATCAATCTGCATTTCTGCCTGTCTGTTTGTATGTCTGTCTGTCTGTCGGTCTTTTTTATCTCAATCTGTCTGTCTATTTTCTTTCAATCTGTTTGTCTGTTTGTCAGTAGGCCCTATCCGGCTATCCAGAGGAGAGACATGCATCTACATGTCTCTCTACAGTCCGTCTGCTTGTATATATCTGTCCGTCTGCCCATGTGTCCCTCTATCCCTCTCTTTGTCCGTTTAATTATCAGTGCGAATTCCTTTCGAACGACTCAACGACGACAAAGTAAGTAAGCAGGCAAGTAATGACGACGAGGAGGAGGAGGAGAGTCACGTGTCATGTCTTTAAATGGCGCCCATCGTTCGCCTCAGTCGGTCGGGAAATTGGGAGCAGACGGATGAAAGAGAGGGAGCGATGAACAGAGGGAGGAGGTCATCAGAGGTGACAGATGCTGCGAAGAAGAAAAAGAAAGAAAGCGAACGACTAGATAAATAATTACAACCAATAAACATTGCATACTTTGATGAATAAACAACCAATACGCATTGCATACTTTGATGAGTAAACAACCAATAAACATTGCATACTTTGATGAATAAACAACCAATAAACATTGCATACTTTGATGAATAAACAACCAATAAACATTGCATATTTTGATGAATAAACAATTAATAAACATTGTATACTTTGATGAATAAACAACCAATAAACATTGCATCCTTTGATGAATAAACAACCAATGCACATTGTATACTTTGGTGAATAAACAACCAATAAACATTGCATCCTTTGATGAATAAACAACCAATGCACATTGTATACTTTGGTGAATAAACAACCAATACACATTGCATACTTTGATGAATAAACAAGCAATACGCATTGCCTACTTTGATGGCTGCATAATAAAATCAGAATAGACAGCGAAAAAGATCGCACGCAGGCGATACATTTCTGTATAGTCCTACGAATATATATATATATATATATATAATTATATAATTATATATGCACGTGGATTATGTATACATGCACATAATTCTACATGATAAATTTTTGTGTATGCGATTTATCGTATCGCATTAGAGTGAGTGTGCTTTGTGGTGCATTAAATGGCCAGGGAGTGAAAAGGTCGTCTTGTTTACGGTTGAAGTGGAGAGAATGTCTCATACGACAGACACAGTCTATGTGTTCTCCTTTCTGTCTCTGTCTGTCTGTCTGTCTGTATATCTGTCTGTCTGTCTGTATATCTGTCTGTATATCTGTCTGTCTGTCTGTCCCTCCGTCTCTCTCTGTCTCTGTCGCTCTCTGTTCCTGTCTCTAAAATAGAACTTTCCAACATGGAAAAGCTGAAACGAAGTGAATTTTTCATCTATATCTGGTGTTCAAAATTAATGTCCTCCTTGTTCACGGACACACGCAGTATATCCGATAGTGAATTACAAGCTTCGAGATATGTATCCGTCTTAATAGCACTCTTAAGTCGTTCACCTAGGCCTATAACCTGTTAATTTTGTAGATGTGCCTGCGTTTAATCACACGCCAAACTTCTTTTTTGTCAGACTAATTATTGATCTTGAGAGAAACCGTGCACCACAGGCTAGCGGAAATTCCTTTAAGAGAATCAATTTTGTGAATGGAGACCAATTTAATTTTCAGAGGTTATTTTGGACCAAACGATAGTTGACGAGTGCGGATCTGAAGGTGACTACGAGATATGACCCCTAGATGACCTCGGATGATGCACGCGCATGCGCAGACGACCTGGCGTCTGCTTTCATCATATCTACGTGTATGCCCTACGTGTATGCGAGGGCTTCACGGTCATGGGAAGTATTCAACAGACGCACGATATCCAGCTGTCGATAAAATTAAAGCACGAAGACGGTCTTAAGAATCTCTAAGAACTTCTAGCAAAGCCGAAAGGCCATAAAAATGCAACTCGCACGGACAATATAGTCTTATAGGCCTACTTGGTAATGTATACGTACATTGTATATGCACGTATGTATGCATTTTGCATTCATGTTTTATGTGTGCAAGTCTAAATGAATGTATTTGCGCATGTGTGATATCACAATACAAGAGAAACCGTTCGTCTATAGAATTATATCTTGGATGGCTAATAATAAATCCAAATAATTAGTGAATAACTATAGATCTATATATATATATATATATATACACTCAAATAAGTAGAATCGAACGCAATTCACAAGGCTTAGCGTTTGAAATAATGAGTATAGATTATAATGGATCAAAGAGAGCGTTAAAAAAGAGAAAGAAGGCAAAATTATATTAACTGGACAAATGCAATTTAACCAGGACTCCGAAAGTTTGGACATGTGTAGAGAAAGAATAACAGTTGACCGATTTCAACACAATATGCACTACATGTATGCTGTGGCTGGGCTGGAAGCGCCTCTGATTACATTCTTGAGGAGGCGCTATATGAATTCTCGTAATGAGTGAATGAATGAATGTGAGATTTGAAGGCAGCTGAGACAAAAATAATGTAAACAAAGACTTGCTGAACAGATAATATAAATCCATGAGAATATACATCACTTGTATACTAACACTGGTAAAAGAATCATCTTCCCTAATAATTAAAAGGTCATTTTCACAGGACTCGCCTCTACAACAGCTGAACCTGTGAACGATGAAACGAATGAAGGTTAACTCGGTGGCAACGAAACCATCGGCAACGTTTTGAACAAACAATCATTGCTATTGTATTATCAAATTATCATTATATAATGTATAAAGAATACCAGAGCTCGTGAAATTTAATGATCCGAACTGATGACCAGCGATTGATGGTCATGAGTAAATTCCAATTTGCCTGCATCATCATCATCATCATCATCATCATCATCATCATCATCATCATCATCATCATCATCATCATCATCATCATCATCATCATCGTGGTCGTCGTCATCGTCATCATCATCATCATCATCATCATCATCATCATCATCATCATCATAATCATCATCATCTTCACCACCACCACCACCACCATCATCATCATCATCACCATTATCATCGTCGTCATCATCATCATCATCATCGTCGTCATCATCATCATCATCATCATCATCATCATCATTATCATCATCATCATCATCATCGTCGTCGTCATCGTCATCATCATCATCATCATCATAATCATCATCATCATCATCATCACCACCACCACCACCATCATCATCATCATCACCATTATCATCATCATCATCATCATCATCATCAACATCATCATCGTCGTCGTCATCGTCATCATCATCATCATCATCATCATCATCATCATAATCATCACCATCATCATCACCACCACCACCACCCCCATCATCATCATCATCATCATCACCATTATCATCGTCGTCATCATCATCATCATCATCATCATCATCATCATCATCATCGTCGTCGTCGTCGTCATCGTCATCATCATCATCATCATCATCATCATCATCGTTGTCGTCATCATCATCATCATCATCATCGTCGTCGTCGTCGTCATCGTCGTCATCATCATCATCATCATCATCATCATAATCATCATCATCATCATCATCATCACCACCACCACCACCACCACCATCATCATCATCATCATCATCATCACCATTATCATCGTCGTCATCATCATCATCATCATCATCGTCATCGTCATCGTCATCGTCATCGTCATCGCTAACTCGTGTTTCCGTATTCCACATCGTTTCTGTTGTTTACAATTTCACCGCTAGGTGGATATACAGGGTGGCTCAAAAAAAAATACCCCACCGGATAAAATGCAATATCTTCGCAACTCATTGATATTTTTCTACGAAAATTTCCCAATTTGTAGGGGAATGAATTTCCAACACCCCTGAAAGTTTCACTTAAAAATTTTCATGTTTGCAAAAGTTACAGCTGTTTAAACTTTCAATTCCGTTTTTTCGAAATTCCGCGGAAAAATTAACGTCATTTGTTGATTTCCATGTCAAATAATATCACCTTTCACTACCATCTCAGAAATCCGTTTTACAGTTTATCGTAAAGCATGATGGTAGTGTACATTCCCTGCTTTAATACGAGCTCGAATTCTTTTTGTGAAACTCGGTATGGGCTTGTTGATCGACTCCTCCGGCAACTGATCCCACATTACCAGCAAGACTTCCTTCAGTTAGCCAATGTTCTCCAACTTGGGAAGAAATGTCTTGCATCGTTCCAGCATAGCTTCCCAGTCGTAATAAACAAAAGGGTTAAGGTCTGGCGAGTTTGATGGTCATTCACCTGTGCCAATATATTTACCGCAGTTGATGGCAATAAGATAGTATCATCAGAATCAACCCTGCCGTGCGAGCAAGCAGGCGGGCCGTCCTGCTGGAAAATAAACCAAATGTTAGAACATGCCTTCAGTGTTCAATGAGTCTGGGTAACAGAGTTCAACGGTAAGTTTGACATTTAGCCTACTGAATGGGATAAAGTGCAGTCTTTCCTTGCAGCCGTAACACACGCCAGCAGATTTGACGCCGAAACCATGATGTGCTTTGCAAACTTTACCTTTGCGACTACCAAGCAAATTTCGTGAACATCGCGCTTTTTTCCGTCAGACCAAACGACCACTGTCTTTCTGTCTCTCTTTCGACATCTGACTTTTGCTACATAATCACGTCTACAGATAGCCTTCAATGTGCTCAGGCTCCACTTTACACTGGGTATTTTGTTATGATCTTGCAATACCCCAGCCTCTGATCACGCAACGCCCGAGTTCCCACTTTATCATCTGCAGAAACTTTGCCCATGACGTTCAGTACGGATTCACAAATTGAGACCTTAATATATAAAATATCAACTAATACTACCAGATTGCTTCATAAACAGCTTATTTACAGCTCTTAGTGAGGTCATAAGACATCATCATCACTTTATGTGTTGAAATTTGCAAAAAAATCTTAAAGAAATCACAGGTATTGGAAAGTGATTCTGCGAAAATTCGAAAAAATGAAAAACTGTTTTTGCACAGCTGTAACTTCTGAAGTAATGCAGATTCGTTATTGAGATTTTCAGGGATTGTTCCAAATTCTCTCCTCTACAAATCCTGTTATTTTCATAGAATAAGCTCGTTTAGTTGCGGAGATATTGCATTTTTGCTGGTGGGGTATTTTTTTTGAGCCACCCTGTAGATTCTGTGTCGTTTTATCGCTTGCGTCTCTCGTCCATGCAGATATTATATATTATGTGTATGTACTATAGTCTATATATATTTATATATGTGTGTGTATAATACATGTATTGTATATACATGTATACGCGGTGGCGTTGATTCGGAAATTCTTCGAAATTGATATTTACCGTGAAGAAGCCACACCTACAACAAGCCAATAAAACGAAGAGTGATGGCTGTAGTGTGTTGGGAAGTCCTTTCGATATAGAATCAATTTGTTCATAACGGAAGCACGTGATAAGTTGTCGCGAATTTTATGGATAACGTTAAGAACGTCGTCTCAATATCTCAACAACCCTTCGAAGTTTCTGGATTTCAATCTTTTCAACAGAATACTAAAACTAAAGCAACTGAATAACTAAAGAAAGAGTGCTACATAACATTATGCCTCAGTAGGATACACCGAGTACTAGTATAGTGTCTAGTTGTCTACAAAATAGCGGTCATTATACTTGTTAATACACTACACGTGTAGTTCGTTCACAGGAAGATAAAAAAAATACAATGTGACCAGTAGAATATCAACAACAAGGTCATGAAATACATGTTCATACAAACAAATTATAATACAATACAGTATAACACAATAAATAAAATACAATACTCTCTTTCCATCTCTCCCTCTCTCCCTCTCTTCCTCTCTCCCTATCTCCCTATCTCCCTCCCTCCATCCATCTCTCTCTCTCTCTCTACGCAAATGTCAATGTTACTATATATATTACATAAACAATATTATATATATATATTTTAGTATAATTGGAAAGAGGTTGACAAGACCGCAACTCCGTTACAAAATAGGGATAAGTTCTACGCCTACGGAATACACGGGCGCATGTTGAGAAGGCAATTATAGGGAGCTGTTGGTATTAAGTTTTTGTCGTCGTCATGGAAAGGTATGTGGCCGTGGGCGTAGGCTATCTCAACGTCTAATGACCAGTGGGAGCAAACCCCGCAGAACATGGAATGGGTTTTTGCTATAACAGACTCTAGCAATCTATCGTCGGCTTAATTCTTTAGCCAATGTCCGATACGCGGGTGAGTCATCCGGTGGGTCTAGGCTACCCAATTACATTACTGCGGTCTGATGAGAAAACGGTAGAGTTTGCTCCAGTGCTATTTCAGCTGTAGTTTTCAGTCACAGTTTCAGTTACAGTCACCTTATTTTGGATTACAATCACCTTGTTTTGATTTTTCAGTCACCTTATTTTGGATTTTTCAGTCACCTTATTTTGGATTTTTCAGTCATCTTATTTTGGATTTTTCAGTTACAGTTAGAGTTACAGTTAATTATAGTCTGGTTTTTCAGTTTTCAGTAAAAGTTTCAGTTATTACTTTCAGGTGTCCTGACTAACGACTCAAGCGGAAAATATCGAAATCTCGAGATTCCTGAGAACCCGATTATTATTATTAAGAGTTCCAAGAAATATTTCTGTAGCAAATCAATTATGATTTAACAGTCATATCGTCGGTTTTCTTTAAAAAACAACCACGACGTTCCGAGTTAACATTTGCTCTCATACGCTTTCGAACACATAGGCTTATAAATTCCCACAAACTGAGAAAACACACTCAATATAAATTATGTTTATGACGCTGGCGCAGATACGAGGTCTCCTGTTATAAAAGTGCCAGAGTTGGATAGGAGGTCTGCTGGTCCATTATCCAGAACAACATTCATGCAAACTGTTTTTAACGAATTAAGTTATACTAAATTTTTCTCCGTGTCTCCCTCTCTTTCTCTCTCTGTCTCTCTCTCTGTCTCTGTCTTTGTTTCTGTCTGTATGTCTCTCCTCCTTTTCTTCTTTTCTTCTTTTTCTCTGTCTCTGTATCTTTTCTTTCTATATCTGTATCTTTCTCTTGCTCTGTCAATCTCTGTGCCTGTCTCTCTTCTCTCTGTCACTACGCGTCATCTTTGAAACTTCTTGTGACTTGACTACGTAACTCCGTCGGCCTACAGGCCCTACACGTTCTTTCCCATATTATAATATCCATATAGCGGGAGGAGTATTATAGGGATGGAAGATGGCTAGGGACAACTAAGCGAGTGTCTCTCCCTCTGTGTCTCTGTCTGTCTGTCTGTCCGTCTGTCCGTCTGTCTGTCTGTCTGTCTGTCTGTCTGTCTGTCTGTCTGCCTGTCTGTCTGTCTGTCTCTCTCTTTCTCTTTCTCTTTCTCTTTCTCTTTCTCTCTCTCTCTCTCTCTCTCTCTCTCTCTCTCTCTCTCTCTCTCTCTCTCTCTCTCTCTCTAGTCTGCAGAGATCAATCTGTTGAAATGTCCACCACCACCACCACCACCACCACCACCACCACCACCACCACCACCACCACCACCACCACCACCACCACCACCACCACCACCACCACCACCACCACCTCCACCACCACCACCACCACCACCACCACCACCACCTCCACCACCACCAGCAGCATTGACCTGCTGCGTCGACGTATACCACGTCAAACCTACGTCACCATAAAACGAAGCCACCTACCGGCAACATTGTAAACAACGGGTGACGTCGACGGCGACGGCGGTGGAGGCACAGAATATGGAAGCACGGATTAGCGCTAATCACGTATTCTGAGAAATGGACTTCAATGGCCGCCACCACCACCCCCCTCCCCACCCCCCCCCCCCCCCCCCCCCAATGCTGCTGCTGCTGTGATTAGCATCCGGTCATTTGCTGACACGACAAATCGTCTCCGACATTCAGCGATATCCGAAACGGGCAACCGACGACAGGACGAATTACTATAGCGCATTTTCTCTTGGCACGTATACCTCCCCACGATGGCTATGCATGTATATAACACAGTGCCTCTCTGCTTGTAGATGAACGACTGCAGGAGCGGATCCAGGGGCCAATCCGGCCATGGCCCACTCCCCCATTCAGAATTTTGCGCAGGACGTCCCCCTCATCAGGTTTCAACAAACTTTCAATCAATGCAGTTGCACGAAAAGGCGAGAGAGGGAAAGTAGGATATGACTTGAAAAAGTCATCAGATTTAAAATAACCCTGTTGCCACGGCTTCTAATAAATTATTGAGAGAAAGACAAAAAAAGGTATTCAGATTTTTCGGCCAAAGACCAGCGAAAACTTTTGACGGAAAAACCAAAAACATTTTGCCCCCCACCCTTAGAAAATTTCTGTATCCGCCCCTGTCAAGCATGATCTATAGTGATGCCTAGTGGTCGTTATCCCCTTCCTATGACTCTTCCAGTGACAGAGAATGCTGTGGGTGTTTTGACGCCGCTCAGAAATGGCCGTCCGTTTCCGACACGCATTTACCGACCACTTTCCGTTCAAGGACGTTGGATAATTGCACCGGATGCGAGTAGGTTTCGCTAAGTAGGGCAATCGTTCATGCGCAGATGTCTCTACGATGGCGTCGTTAGGCTGCAGCCAAGGTACGACGACGACAACGACGACGACGACGAGTGCAATAATTCGACGATGATAACACACACCAGACGACGACGACAAATGCAATTAGGTCATCGCCTGATGATGATGGCTTTGATTAATCGCATGTCGTGTCGTCCATTTACATGTATTACACCACTGATCATTTAAATTGGAATTTACGCATGATGCAGGCGAATACTAATTTCAGTCATGACTTCGTCTCTGATCGTCTTGTGCGAAGATATGTGATGAACAAATCATGAACATGCTGCGTTTGCAATCGTATATCAATAATTATTATCGTAATATCCAGATCAGCACCAGCGAGCAAAAAATTGAAGAATGATGTTGTTGTTGTTGTTGCTGCTGCTGCTGATGATGATGATGACGACGACGACGATAGTGATAGTGATAATAATAATTATGAAGATCACAATAGTAAAATGACCCGCGTGGTACAACGGTCATCAGTATTCACAGTACATCAGCATAGAGCAGCAATAAAAACTGATGAGTGGCCAACACCTGAATAGCGGATTTGTATTAATAAATGTCAAAACGATCGACGGCTCACAAGGATGCTTCTGCACTCTTGATCCAGGTCGGAAAGTCCGACATGGCAAGTATTTTTGAAATTATCTTATTAATATTGCTGTTGCTTCATTCGCGCAGGTTTCTGCCACTGAGGAACCATCTGGTCTTTCTTTAGTTTAATAAATTATAAGAGACCAGATACGTCTCACTTTCACTGCTGACCTGACAACAGCTCTGGAAGATGCGAAATACAGCCCGCTTCTATTAATACACGAATTTGTTTCTCTGGTTCTTGAATCCCTTGGTCCAATCATTGGAAATGGTCTTCCATTCATTCCTGATCTTGGACGCAATCTTACTCGAATCTCAGGAGACCTGAGAGAAGCTAGCAATCTATTGCATCGGCTTTCAATAGGCATCCAATGATTTGACGCCGTTGCTTAACGCAGTATCTTTGACGTACCAGATTGGATGAAATATAGCCATTCCAGATGCTACTAACTGTGTCCGGAAAATTTCGCCTCCTGAAGAATCATTCTTTGCTGGGAAATTATAATGATGATGATGATGATGATGATGATGATGATGATGATGATGATGATGATGATGATAATAATAATAATAATAATAATAATAATAATAATAATAATAATAATAATAATAATAAGAACAACAACAACAACAACAACAAAGCCTAATATGCCCTTCATTGGTGGCGTTAACGCGAGTCCCCATTGCTTTTCTATCGTCTGTCTACAATCAGCAGCCATCGACAATAATTAACTTGGTGCCCTGGTCCTAACAGTACGTTTTTCTTAACATCGATGCATTCTTTATAATAATCATAGTCACATATAATAACAAGATTTACCGTAGTCGAATAAAACTGCATGGCAGTCTCTCTTTGCCTTATTGCTAAATTCAAAGAGTTTTACGTTGGAAACTGAGTCAGCTTTATGAGACATGACTGTGGTAGGTATCAATCCCACGTCCTTTTGTTCATTGTGCCAACCGTCTTTCCACCCGTTGTGCCGTTGTGTCAAAGTCAGTGAGGCGGGTAAACGAGATGAGGTTCTAAATCCAGAAGGCATTGGGTGCTTGGGGTGACATAGACTATGCACTGCATGCGAAGAGATGTCGACGGGTAGCAACCATATAATTTTATGTGAACTACGAGCTGTGAAGACTAAGCAGCGCATGTGTGTGTATACAGACTGCGAAAGCGATATTTTATTATCCCCTCTGAAGCTGCATGCTAATACAGAGCCAGTACATGTCTACAGTGACTCTGGTATTAAGCGTGGGAGGTTCAATTTATTATGAGAAACCACCTTGAACCAAGGCAGTTCTTTCTAACTCAATGTCCAAGACTTCAACCAACTCTGAGTTGGTTGATTAATCTGTGAAGATTTTCACTCGGTTTATGTCTCATGCTTACGTGATTATGTATAATAGTCGCCAATATGCTGTTAATTGTCGAGCGCGCAGGTCACAGTCGATGCTTCATCACTGTACATGAGTGTCTGGCCCAATCGTTTCGATCTGTTTCAATACGACGAACGAAAACAGGGAGCTCATTACAGGTCGCAGGGCCAGCCACGTAGATAAGTCCAAGACTTCAACCAATCCTGATTTGGTTGATTAATCTGTGAAGATTTTCACTCGGTTTAACACTTGAGTGCCCAAGGTATTTTTTGGTACACGAAGGCCCAAGAGGGGGGTCCGTGTGGACTCCAGCGTTTTCATCCTAATTTCTTGAGAAGGGATTGGAATATCGTAATAGAAGTTGGTTCTATGTAATCCCAAATGAATTTGCAATCGAATGATGTATCTTATATTACAATTGCACCACCTGGTGTAAAATAATAGTGTAAAAATCTCGTGACACATTTTATGCTTGTTTGCGTTATTTACCAAAGGAAGCCTATACGCTTGTGTGAATATCAGCCGCATATCTTGTGGTACCCTTAGTATCAGGGCCGGATTAAGCAATGTCGGGGCCCTGTTTGTAAATTTTTGTGGGGGCCCTTTTCGGGATTTTTTTGCGAAAAATGTTTCACATTTTTTTTTAGTCATTCGCCGAAATTTTTGGGAAAATAGTTGTGTGGCCGAAATTTTCTTAAAATTTTTTTTTACACATTTGTGGGGGGCCCCCTAAAGTGTGGGGGCCCCTGTTCCGCCGAACATGTTGAACATGTCTTAATCCGGCCCTGCTTAGTATATGCTGTGGTTGTGGGGTACAGGGTAGGACAATACTCACGCAAAATATACCATTCTATGCCCAAATGGTTTATCTAGGAATACCTAAAAGCATTTCTGCATATCCATAGCCTTTAAAAAGTTATCCGGGAAAAACAGGCCTGGGGTCCGGTAGGAACCCCCCCCTGGGCACTCGAGGGTTAAGCCTCATGGTTACGTAAATAGTCGACAATGCTGACAATGCTGACAATGATCGACATTGCGACGTCATAATCCACCTGACGAGTTCAGCGTTCTCTTTTCGTCCACAGTATGCGCTCAGTTGACAGACATGATAATTATAGGTTGTCTTTGTCCCGCGAGCAAGGACTGCTTTGGTCAAAACTCGAGCTTGGCCTTCATAGGCCGTACTTCTTCTTTTCCTTCTGGCTAGGATTAAATTAATCCCTCTCTGAGGAGGGGCCAGCCACTCGGATTTTTTGTCTCCATGTTGTTCTGTCTCCCGTGTCTTCCTTTTTCAGATGAAGAAGTTCCATGTCCTGCAGAATCATGTCACTCCATCTCTTCTTCTGCCGCCCGCGCTACCTACACTTCTTTTAAGTTTCACGTTCTTTGTTATTAACTGGTACCCAAAGCACATATTTCCGCTGTCTAAAAATACTTCTCTTCTCTTGGTCTTTCGAAATGGGAGCGCCTCTTAGACTAGGCTAATTGGCGTGCACTGTGAGAGGCGCTTTGTAAATTTATACATACAGTACAATATACCATAATGCGGACGGAAATAAGAGCCATCTATCGAAAGGACATGAAACGATAACAAAGGCCCATCGCAGCGACTGCTGCTGGGAAAGGAGCAGTTTTTAAGTGATGACGCTCATTTTTGTACAAATTATAGGCTATATAAGTCACATAATTAATAATAATAATAATAATAATAATAATAAGAGCTGCGTATTCCTTTAATGATAATTAATTATTATAGCTTCAGTGATGAAGCAGTGATTATAGCTTCAATGATTATTATTGGCCATATCAGCTTCTGACAACATTATGAGATGCATCTTGATAGGCTTAGAGGCTGTTAGAGCCTTAGATGATGCAAAAATAGAAAAGGGGGAAGCAAGCCATTTTGCTCCGATGAAAGATCTCCATTTTTAAATAGGCCTACTAAGAATCTGGCTGTAGAGACTGGAGTGACATTTGGAAGATAACGGAGACAAAGAAACCGTGAGAGACAGGAGGTAGGAGATAGAATAATCTTCTTCTGTGTATTCTCAATGTTTCTACTCAAACCATGGCCAACTCATTCATTGTAGATAAATTGGGAAGGATGTCGTGCAGAGCTGCAGCAGCTGCTGTCCTCTGGCGAATACTGGCGCAACCAATATGAACAACCGACGCAAGGAATTCTACATGACTCCTTCGTTTAGTTTAGAGCAGGGCTTTAAAGTGTGGCTGGACGGTCATGGACGGCGTCCATGCGTTTATTTTAGAATCTGCACGCCGTCCTGCCACTTATTTCGCCAGCACATACTGAAAAGTTAAGTAGCGTCGAGGCACTTCTTTTTTACACTTTAAGCACTGGTTAAGAGTTATAAGCTTATAATTAGGTGCTGTTGATCTTACAATAATTAAAATAGACCGAGTGAATATTGCTTCTAGCAACTAAGAACTTAAAGGCTACCTTCATTATAATTATGCTTGTGCATATTTATACACGTAATCATGCAATGGAATTATTGCATTGGCTTCTATCAATTGATACGAAAATCCAGTTTTAAAACCACGTCCGCTGCAGCAGTCCTGCTTATCTTTTTTCATATGCTGCAGAATAATTAAGCTTAGGCTATTTCTGCGTAATTTACTTCGTTGACCCTCGCTTCCTCCAATAACAGTTATGGACTTCTGCATGTAGACTATTCGGTCACTCACTGGTCCGAGGTTGTCTGCATAATTATGTTTCAGCTCGTCCTGTGAGTTCTTTGATGCCGTAACGTTTGGATTAAGTTCCTAATTTTCTCGGATTGGTTATCCTCTACCTACATATTATTTACAGGTGAGAATTGTCGTTGGGATTGGGGATTTTAACCCCAGTCTTTTTTAGAGCCGCAAAGCAAAGCCTGCTTTCACACCACAATTCCAAGTGGATCATAGTCCAATCCCCTCAGTTGCTTTTTCACACTAACTAGCCTACAGCCGTTTGTTTTGGTTCTTTACATTACTTTTCATGTTTATTACCATGCTTTATCATTACCTCTCTGTGCTGCATTGCATTATTTCTTGATGTCCCATTGTGCAATTGGAAATGCAGTAATACAGGCTATGCTGACTTACCGTCACTTACCTACTTACTTACTTACTTACTTACTTACTTACTTACTTACTTACTTACTTACTTACTTACTTACTAGGTAGGATGACTAGGATTGGATGTCTTCGACTTCAGTTTCTTTGTTTCGAATAAAAGTTCTATCTCTGAATCAATTGTCTTCACGACTAACAATGTCTGAATCAATTGTCTTCACGACTAACAATGAAGAGGTCGCAGGTTCGAAATCAGACGACGGGTCAGGTCAGCGCGCCTTAATAATAATCTTATTATACTGAAGAAATATTAAGACAGAGATTTTTTCTAGATTGGCGAAAGATTGTTTTCGTGAGAAGAGATTGGAATGAAAAGAACAACAACAAAATGAATCAGGCGAATGAAGGATAGACTGACTTCAAACAAATTGAAAAACGCAAACACTTTTGTTGGATTTAGAGAACATAGTTTATAATTCATTATTACATTTACATGGATTCGCCAATGTCTACGACACATCGGAAAATAATCGTAATCGTAAACTAGCGATGTATACAGCGCCAAAAGCTAAGTCTCGGGAACCAATTTATTCACAGACGCTAAGTCAAACATATTCGACAGGTGGACCGTGGGGTAGGGGGGGTTAACGCGAATAAAATCCAAAGCGATCAGACGGGTGTAGGCAGACAGACAGTCAGGCGGCAGAATAAGGATAAAATTCAGAGATAAAAAAATGGTGAGGAAGATAAGTGGAAAAGGAAGATCCAGGATGGGATGGATTTGGGAGACAACAGTGTTGTTTCGGTATTAAGCGAAAGGCGTGTAGAGAGATAGCTAGAGATTAGATTTTGGTGAGTTCGTATATAGGATTAAACCTGCAGAGGAGGAGATTCACATTGCAGCAACCAGCTTACAACATTTGCGATCATAGTTAGCATTAAACCAATTCCATTGCGTACAAAAAAGACTGACCAAGTCACAACTGGAGTATTGTATTGTATTGCATTGTAGTTAAACATTTATAAAGCGCCTCTAGCAGGGTGAACCGTTCAGAGGTGCTCCCAGTGCGCAATACCACGCGGTAAAGAAGCAGGTTTTGAGAAGAGACAGGGCAGAAGAGAGACCTCCATACTGAATACGTTTATAGTATTTACACCCAACAGAATAACCTATTCCTAGATTTCCGGTAACGCATACGTAAACAGGGATTCGAAGTCTCTGCTAAAAGGAAACTCCCCACTGTTTGCACTGTGCCTGTGCCAGTCCAAAGCCTGGCTAAGGGAGGAGGGCGACACTAATCAGATCTTTGTCATGACACAGTGTCGTCGTTACACAGCAACATGAAAAAGTCTCTACAAAATCTTAGACACAGATTATTATTATTGTTACAGCCTAAACATCTTTTATATTCATCACACACCAACCAAGTTCAGTACACAGCAGAATAATTGTCCGAAATGAAAAAACCTATGGCTTACATGGCCTACACATTTTATATCAGCCGGACAGCTGACCTTTTGACCTTCAGACAGCTGACCTTTTGATCTTTGGACAGCTAACCTTTCGACCTTCATCCATGAACACACAAATGTCTGCAGAACACGGACCCTATTTTCGAATAGGCATCAATGACACAATATATCTTCTTATAGTTTACATGTCACCATAATCATCCATTTACATCACATAGCACTTGCTAACACTAAATTACATTACTTTAAATACATTACGTTTAGTAGAGTATAACTGTCCATATCATGCCAACCAGTGGCACGTATTGCGAATAGATGAGTAATTATTATTGAGTAAACACTATACACTGTATACAGCGCATATTGTTTAAGCCACATTAATTTGAGTGAATCCATGATGCGCAAGTCGACCGAAAGTTGAGGTTGAGCTTTGAAGTAATCTCCTCGAACCACGCATCATGCACAGACCTAACTTCTGTAGCGCCCATATGTTTTAGAGTCGTACATTATAGCGAATGTCATGCGCATTGATCTAATGACCTGAGAATGATGTGACTGTCTTCCGTCGGCGATAGAGCAAGGGAAATGGGAAATGAGAAAAGGAAGAGGAAAGGGGAAAGAGGAAAGGGGAGAGAGGGAAAAGGAAAGGGGTAGAGGAAAGGAGAATAGGAAATGGGAAAGGGGAATGGGAAAGGGGAGGGAAAGAGGAAAGAGGAAATGAGAGAGGAAAAAGAGGTAAAGGAAGGAGATGTAGAAGGGGAAATGGGAAAGGAGAGAGGGGAAGGAGTAAAGAAACAGGGAAAAGGGAAGATGTAAGAAAAAGGGGAAAGCGGAAAAAGAAAATTGGAAAGGAGAAGAGAAAGCGGAAAGGCGAACTGAGAAAGGGGAAAAGGGAAAGGGGAAATTGGGACGAGGAATTGTTGCAGATGAATCCTGTCCCGTTCAACGTTTGTGTTTCTGATCTGATGTCGTTGTAACAGTAAGCAGCCATTTTGATGACGACGTGAGAACCGGGCTAATCTCTTGAAGCAACGACGGAGCCCATCATGAAAAGCAGCTTTTTATAATTTAATGGCCAGACGTCACAGACGAAATCATGACCGACAGCACATGATCCACCAAGCACTTGAATCTCGTCTTCCTAGACGAGACCCGCTCTCGAAACGAAAATGAATCTTGTCTCCCAAAGCGAGGCTCGTCTCCCAAAGCGAGGCCCGTCTCCCAAAGCGAGGCTCGTCTTCCAAAGTGAGGCTTGTCTTTCAAAACGAGGCTCGTCTTCCAAAGCGAGGCTCGTCTTCCAAAGCGAGGCTCGTCTTCCAAAGAGAGGCTCGTCTTTCAAAGCGAGGCTCGTCTCTCAAAACGAGGCTCGTCTTCCAAAGAGAGGCTCGTCTTCCAAAACGAGGACCGTCATCCAAAACGAGGGCCGTACTCCGTGACGCGACCGTCCTTCCAACGCTGAAAGCGGAGTCTTCCATCTCGAATCCTGCAGGTGTGGGCTGAAGGGGTCCCTCCTACTCTCCAGGAGTCGGTAGCGGCATCTCCCAGATGTGCGTGTACTTGTTGACCATCTTACAGCTGCCAACCTTCTCGTAGTTGGCGCTGTAGTCCGTTGCTTTGCTGCCAATCGAATCAGACCGCGAGCGATGTGCTTGCTGTTGCTGCTGCTGCTGGTGATGATGGTGACGATGGTGATGCTGTGGCACCTCCTGCTGCTGCTGCTGCTGCGGTTGCTGTTGGTGATGGTGACCATGGTGACGGTCGTGATGACGTCCATAGCGGTGGCTCTTGTAAGGGCGAACGTAGGATGAAAGTTCCTCCTCGTCGTCATCGTATGACGTCAGATCGACTCGATCCTTGCCCTTCGTTGAAATGACCGGATGCTCACTGCACGGCAAACGACGGCGACGATACCTACAAGACAATAAACGATAACAGACAATAAATGCAGCGAAAGCAATGCAGTGGAAGTGGCATATGGTGCCAGTATCGTTTTTGTTTTTTTAACAGCTTGTGGTGGTGGTGGTGGTGGTGGTGGTGGTGGTGGTGGTGGTGGTCGTGGTGGTGGTGGTGGTAGTGGTCGTGGTGGTGACGATGATGATGGTGGCGGCGGCTGTGGTGGTGGTGATGATGGTGGTTGTGGTAGTGATGGTGATGGTGTTGGTGGTGGTGGTGGTGGTGGTGGTGGGGGTGGTCGTGGTGGTGGTGGTGGTGGTGGTGGTGCATGGAGATGCAAGATATCATTTTGAATGAGTGCGCATGCTACTGCACTGACCTGCGATAAAGTAGAATCGATAATAGAATGGCGATCATGGTGACGAGAAAGATCATGATGCAGAGCACAGCGACCAGGATGACTGTCAAAAATCAATAATAAGAATCACAGTTGACTGATCATCATAGATAGAACGTAGATTTATTTATCAACTATATACAGTATGTAGGTCGATAGATTCATTTTATGATGGCTTATCTCGCTGCACATCTGGCTTACTTTGTCCATCGGTTTGGCATTGAGATTTTCCTCGCGATTGACGTCTAAATATACAACGCTTGTCCTATATACATAGATCTATATGCACACCATGCAGCCTTGCGAGACATAAAGCGTACAACCAGATAGACACATATTTATTGCCTCTGTATATATTCGGTGAATTAGTAATTCGTTCAGCTGCAGTCTGTCATTCATGTCAGTCGAATAAGTCGGTTAGTCAGTCAGTCGGTCACGTCTAAAAATCGCTCAATACTTCAGTGACCAATATCGGATACAATTGCTCAATATTTATAAGCGATGTTGCTACTGTTGTTGTCTGGAGTCAATTTATAGATCAGTGTTTCCCAACCTGTCTGCGGGAGCTGAAGCCTGGATGCCTGCTTCATAACAAATGTGAAAGACTACTGATTATAGCTAAGTACTGACTTACACCTATACAGTTAGTGCTTAAATTTTTTATGTAGAGTAGGAATAGTTGCAATACAGCAGGTAATATCATAGGACGTTGCTAGTAATATTAACACCATGCAGAAACCAACTAGGCCTAAAAGAAAAATATATTTAAGACATGGCGTCATTGACTAAAATTAATGACTTCTAATGGTAATGGCGTGTTCTGAGAAAGGTTGCGACCAAATACCATAATTATACATAGCCTATCATATTTATATATATGTATAAAATATATGTATATGTATATAGAATCTATGTATATATACAGAAGATGGATCGAAATCGATGTTAGATTGCAGAGAGACTCTCACCATTCGACTGCTTCTCTGCGTTCGTCGACCGACCGATTATCTCGATGTTGGCGTCTACAAAATAATTAAGGATACAAAATCATACAATACATGCTCATATATTATAGGTCTATATAAATTTATGTGTAATTCATTTTATTGTACTTTTGGGTGGGTTCTCGTATTATGGGTCTACATAAATGCATGCCTATGCGTTCACTTATACATTTATACATTACATGTATGTACGGTACGCAGGCACGCACATACATGCATTGCATGCATATGTATGTATGCATGTATACGCACTAGCGCGTTTGCATGCAATCTCTGAATTGAACTGAAGGAAGTTGAGCATTATCTCGATTTCACATTATTTTATTTGACTGATTATTCGTTGGTGGGTTAACATGGAAACAAAGAGCAACGATGATGAGTCCTTTGTTTTTCGATTGAGTCATGATTCACCGCACGTGTCTAAAATGAAAAGCAGAAGGCATGCACCCTCTCACAAGGATGGGGGGTGGGTGAGTCTCATGCAGTCTCCGTACCAGTCAGTCTGCTAGCATGCAGGTTCTGCAGTGATCAGTCCGTTGTTCTTTGTTCTTTCACTGAATTAGGGTCGTGTTCTTAGAAGGCGGGATTGCCAGCCCTAATCACATGTATACATGGCTGTAGAGTAGGAAAGGGTAAAGCCGTAAAGACCTGGGCGAGGCCCGGTTGCTGCTCCAAAATAATAACAGTCTACTGTAGTGCTCTTCGTGATAAACTCTTTCCAGGGGTCAAACAGGCTATCTCTCCGCATGCATGGCTCTCCCTCTATCGGCCTCTCCAGGGGCCAGAGCAGTCGTATAGTCTACACCATATTGTACTGTCTTGAGCAATGAGCATTCCTTAGCGTCGTTTCGTTTCAATTGAGAGGCATTATACATGTAGCTATAGACACAGATCTGTTTCCAATCCCTATAGACTGATCGTGTTTCCAAAATAGTATACCCATCGTCTGGCGCAAAACCTAATGGCCGTTATTTGCATGCAACGAAAAGATAGAAGTTGCACTACAAAAATTATAATATTATCAGAAACACCAAAGGAATAGAACGCGCATGACCGTTGTTTAATTTCTTGCGTTGCACAATCCGAAAAAAGACGAGACCGAAATTTGATTTCTTTACAGAGCGTCGAATTTATGATTGTGTTTTAAAGTCTTAGTATCTAGTCATGTAACATGGAACACAACATGGCGAAAGCTTGTGTGTAATGTAAGGTAAATATCTTAAATCGGCAAGCTCCATGGATGCACAATTGCACGTGCCACGCTTGGGACTCAGGTTGGCAGTACAGTTCAACATTTTGGTGCTGTATCAAATCAAATATCAAATCAAGTCCAATGCGTAGGCCTAGTTGTATGTATGAGTGCATATTTCAGTGCCCAAATTATAATAATCTGAAATGTCAACTGTACACTCCTTTCAAACAGTGGGCCTTACTTGAACTAGTGAGTAAAGTTTTGGAAGTTATTAGTAAAATCTTGTGTAGGTCTATGGCTCTATGCAATACTAAATGGATTAAAGAATATATTTTCCTGTCTACTTATCTACGTGAAATGTATGGACGCATATATGCGTCGATGTAAGTATGCATCCATAGCTAGCCTACTGCTTTTGAAACAGTAGTTACTATTTATCTGCTAAAAAAAGTTGTTTACTATATTTTGCTATAACTGCATTGTCTATAATACTGCCCATGGCATAACGGCGTGCGCATGTATAGGCACGATTGCATAATAATTATATTGGTGCTCCTGAGAAAAGTCAAATTCAAAGACCCATGAATCAACTCGGATACACGCGAGTTTTGTTTCAGACTGCAGTCTGAAACAAAACCCTCTGAGGATTATTTATCCACCATTGTGGATATGAGACGGCCATTATAACCCGGCTATTATAGTTCATGACTCGAATACAGTCGATTCAGACAACACGAATGAAGAAAATATCGAATAGACTTTTTAGTCAGATATTATATGAGTCCCAATAGACTGCGGTATATATATATATATATATATATATATATATATACCGCAGTCTATTGGGACTCATATAATATATATACTCATATATATATATATATATATATATATATATATATATGTATCTTGAAGATTTCCAACAGACAACATGGCGCTTCATTCCTTTGGGCTGCATGAAATGATGGAGTTTCCCGTTACTTTTCATGTTACTATATGCTTTATCATCATTATTGCTATGTTTCATCATTATTGCTAGGTTTCATCATTATTGCTATGCTTTATCATTATTGCTATGCTTTATCATTATTGCTATGTTGCATTATATGTCGATGTCCCATTGTGCGTGTTTGCAAATGAAGTAACAGAGGCTAAACTTACTTACTTTTTTTACAAAGTCTTAGTAGGCCTACCGTACTTCTAGATGACGTCACACTGCGTAGTTAGAAAGATAGTCATGATCATTAATTATTGAGACGTAATAGTATTTTCCATGTATGAATGTACATGTGTGATGTACAATTGTACATGTATGAATGTACATGTGTGATGTACAATTGTACATGTATGAATGTACATGTGTGATGTACAATTGTACATGTATGAATGTACATGTGTGATGTACAATTGTACATGTATGAATGTACATGTGTGATGTACAATTGTACATGTATGAATGTACATGTGTGATGTACAATTGTACATGTATGAATGTACATGTGTGATGTACAATTGTACATGTATGAATGTACATGTGTGATGTACAATTGTACATGTATGAATGTACATGTGTGATTTACAATTGTACATGTATGAATGTACATGTGTGATGTACAAATGTACATGTATGAATGTACATGTGTGATGTACAATTGTACATGTATGAATGTACATGTGTGATTTACAATTGTACATGTATGAATGTACATGTGTGATGTACAATTGTACATGTATGAATGTACATGTGTGATTTACAATTGTACATGTATGAATGTACATGTGTGATGTACAAATGTACATGTATGAATGTACATGTGTGATGTACAATTGTACATGTATGAATGTACATGTGTGATTTACAATTGTACATGTATGAATGTACATGTGTGATGTACAATTGTACATGTATGAATGTACATGTGTGATTTACAATTGTACATGTATGAATGTACATGTGTAATGTACAATTGTACATGTATGAATGTACATGTGTGATGTACAATTGTACATGTATGAATGTACATGTGTGATTTACAATTGTACATGTATGAATGTACATGTGTAATTTACAATTGTACATGTATGAATGTACATGTGTGATGTACAATTGTACATGTATGAATGTACATGTGTGATGTACAATTGTACATGTATGAATGTACATGTGTGATTTACAATTGTACATGTATGAATGTACATGTGTAATGTACAATTGTACATGTATGAATGTACATGTGTGATGTACAATTGTACATGTATGAATGTACATGTGTGATTTACAATTGTACATGTATGAATGTACATGTGTGATGTACAATTGTACATGTATGAATGTACATGTGTGATGTACAATTGTACATGTATGAATGTACATGTGTGATGTACAATTGTACATGTATGAATGTACATGTGTGATGTACAATTGTACATGTGTGAATGTACACGTGTGATGTACAATTGCACATGTATGAATGTACATGTGTAATGTACAATTGTACATGTGTGAATGTACACATGTGATGTACAATTGCACATGTATGAATGTACATGTGTAATGTACAATTGTACATGTATGAATGTACATGTGTGATGTACAATTGTACATGTGTGATGTGTACGTACAGTGAGTGCAGTTTCCCGATTCTCCTGTCCATTTATTTCCATCGCAGTTAATCGTCCATTTCTCACTCGTATGTCGACAGCCGACGATCGCCTCATTGTTCACTCTCTTGAACCAAGCGTTGTTAGGAACGACCGGGTCCGAACAACCGAACACTGCAACAAGATGATGAACACTAAGAATATATATGAATAACCCAACTACACAACGATAAACACACAAGAGTAATCATAGTAATGACAATGACGATGATGACGATTATGATTGTGATATAATTTATAATGACTATGACGATCGCGATGATGATGACGACGATAATGACGGCGACGATGATGACGACGACGATAACAATGATGACGATAACGGTTACGGCAACGATGTCGAGTGACGACGACGACGATGACGACGACGATGATGATGACGATGACGACGACAAAGACGGCGACGACGATGATGATGATGATGATGGAAGATCTGCAGCAGACCTTCATAGTTGATGATGAAGAAGTCCTGACTGACTCTTCTAGTCTCGATCTGGACCTGTACGATGTGACCCTCTGACACGTACACCTGTTGGTTCCTGTTCCGTCTGCCGCACACTGTTACGCTCTGCGCCACCGTTCCACCTTCGACTATCGTAGCGTACTTGTGGCACGACTCAGCTGGAACGGGTTCAGCGTCTCTGCGCTGTGCGTTGAAGTCCGTCAGGGTGAGGTTGATCCGCTGTCCAGGGGAGCCCTGGATGAGCCACGGGGTGTCCACGGTTCCACAGTATGTCTCGTGCGCTGTTACGCTCGCTATGCGTCCGGTCTGGTGGTTGGCACGCAGGAACTTCGACTTGCGGCACTCGTTAGAATCGACCGTTAACACTACGACGACAAGATTGCATTATTTGTTAACACTGTTAATCAGGACTTATAGTGTCACTGGGTGTGCGACCTGGTGGCGGACCGGTAACGCGTCGGCTCACGGAGCGTGAGGTTGCGGGTTCGACTCCGAGTAACGACCTTGGGCAAGTCGTTTACGCACACGTGCCTCTGTCACCAAGCAGTATAATTTGGTACCGGCGTAAGCTGGGAAGTAAACGGCAAGTCCTGCGATACACTGGCCCCGTGTCCAGGACCTTGGGATTCGTCCATTGCCGGCTCAAGGGCCTAGAAAAGGAGATGAGCGCCTCACCAACGGGCCTTCGGCCCTGGGATGTCTTTACTTTACTTTTAGTGTCACTGGACTATAGTAATTTAGTCGAATTGTCTGGAAAATATACTGGTCGTTGAAAACTACCGTTGAGAGCTTGTTGAAACTTGATGGGGGCCACGTTCTATATGGACATTTAACTGAATGGGGGGGGCATGGCCGGATTTGCCCCTGGATCCGCCCCCTGAGCATATAAGATATAAGAATAGCTGCACAAATCTTTTAAGTTAGAGTTGTTAAATAGTCTTCTCGGTGAAGACTTTATGTCAGAATGTTTTTAGCTAAGTGGGTCACAATTGTTTGAATTTCCTGCTTCAGTTGTTGACGTCGTATAGATATCAGAGTTTCTTATTATATATTATATACATATATTATATGGTATGCATAGCAGGACATTGCAATTCAAAGCATACAGCGTATACATCCATGGCATGGCACAATAAAACAGACGAAAACAACTTAATATTAATGCAACTCATTAGCAATTCAATCACAGTTTCCACGAGCTATAAAACGATGGCATTAAATCGACCAACCTTTGATACATTCGTAGCTGGCTTCCATGTACGACTTCAGTTCGAGACACGGCTGAGTGAGCTCGAACGTTGTGTCTGGTATGCCAATCTCGCAGCTTCGTCTGCCCGAACACTTGTCGTCTGCTAGATCCATGACGTCATTCTGACAACCGATGTATCCCATGTCTACCTTGACACACCTGTCGAGCTTCATGCGGCCGTAGACTGCCTTCTGCATGACGACGACCTCGTCGAAGGAACATCGAGCCTTGAATGTCTCACCCTCGCAGTAATCACGGACGTCTGCAACGAAACAATATGTAATGTAATGTAATGTATTGTAATGTAATGTAATGTAATGTAATGTAATGAATGTTTCACCCTCGCAGTAATCGCGCACATCTGCAACGAAAAATATATCGAAACGAGTTAATTAAATTTTGACGCATTTTCGCTGGAAACCATCTCTCTTCCGTGTTCATTGTATTCTACAGTATGATGTTAATCATTGGGATAATTATTTTATTTTGTGTTTGCTCCGTGGATCCAATTTTTGGCGTTATCTACATGTAGGCTATGCAAGCCATGTAAATAATGTCAGAGGTCGTGTGTTTATGGCCGACGATTTTCATTCAGCAAACATTTCTATATGTGTCCAACACTTTTGTAGCCCTGTGAAAGAAAAATAAATAAGTGAATATAGCCCTTAGGCGTATACCTGTATTTGACAAGCGCAAACGCGAACCAAAATGCTGGTGTAAGGTACGTTATTTGTCAGTGTATACATTATATCGAGTTCACATTGATATAAACACCAAAGTGTGATCAGTGCTGTGATTGCAACTGCCAATTTATATAGCGCCGATTTATAAGTGCATGGGACATACATGTATAGGGGCTCATCTGAATGGTGGGATGACCCTGCAGATCCTGCGTTTGCAGAATGGTAAATAACACCATTGTTATCATTATGACACCGTCGTTATCATCATAACACCGTAGTCATCATTGTAACACCATCGTTATCATAGTAACACCGTCGTTATCATAATAACGCCGTCGTTATCATTGTAACAAAGTCGTTATCATTAAGTTATAACACCAATGTTTTCACTATATAGCACCGTTGTTATCATTTCAAGCCATCGATCTGTTTACACTACAATTCACGATGCGAGTAACAAGTGCTGATTGCAACTGCCAAGGACAACAACTTCTGAAAGTGTTTCTTCCTCAAAAATATCTCGTACTTATATAGACTATACACTTCAGGCTGCAGTCATGTACAAGCCAAGATGTTTTGATATATTATGCGCTGTGTTAAAACAGACTTAAAGGCACGCAATGATGCGCAAAATATATTGAACACTCGAGTCACGCACGTGACCAGCTGCTTGCAGAGACAGAGTTCATGTACAATTGTTCACGTACATGTATACCGTATAGGAAAAAGCACCTGAATCACCCACACCTCGCTTCCCCTAAACGCAGCAAATTGAAACTTGTGACATGTGGTTCATAAACACTGCGTAGATCACCGCACGTACAATCGTACTTGTATGTAGGCCTGTATATATGCATGGAGCCCGGAAGGCTCTCAAATCTTCCAATGTGAACACTGAACACTCAGCTGAAATAATTATATTATTCAGAACTTCAGCAGTTTCTACATCATCATCGTCATCATCGTCATCATCATCATCATCATCCCATTATCATCATCATCATCATCATCATCATCATCATCATCATCATCATCATCATCATCATCATCATCATCATCATCATCATCATCATCATCATCATCATCATCATCATCATCATCATCATCATCATCATCATCATCATCATCATCATCATCATCATCATCATCATCATCATCATCATCATCATCATCATCATCATCATCATCATCATCATCATCATCATCATAACTAGATCATCGTCGTGTTCTATCGTAAAACTTCACATAGAAATGAGAGCTTCAAAATGAACACACACACACACCTAAGTTCTTAAATCCTCTGTTAATATAAAATTCATTATTTCATCTTTACAATATTTCATTTCGAGAGTGTTCAAACACTCAAAAAAACTAAATACGGCCTTGACGATGAGCGAGGTTTGTTATTAGAAGGTAGTCCAAACCACAAGCGCTTTACATGTTAGTAGCTATACATGTAGGCTATGTATACAACGTCAGTGCCTCAGATTATACATGTACAATATAGGCCTACATGGAATATGTTGCATGCATGTGTCTGCTTCTGCGTTTCAGATCTATAGCCTACATGTAGGCCTAGGCTACGTTTCCACAGCTGCAGTCGATGCATGTTATGTCAATTATATCCAAGAAAAAAATCTGTTTTTCTTTTTTGCGATACGTGATAGATTTATGATGTATGCATTATCCGACGCATGCGCTGCAGCACGGAAAATCGTTATTCGACTATACGAATAGATTTTCAGCACTTACATTTATATTCAATCTTTTCAGCACTTACATTTATATTCAATCTTTTCAGCACTTACATTTATATTCAATCTTTTCTGCGTTGTACATTTCAGTGTGCACTGCATGTGCGCCTTGTGTTGCGGCGATCAAGTGTATCATGGGAGGGGAGGGGTCAATGCACATATGGCGTTTGCCCTCTGGCGAACGCGTGCACTGCATGCTTTATTAGGCCTATAGGTCTGTGTATACACAATATATAATTATATATGTGTATTGTATATACATGTAGTACTACAAAGTGGCCAATTAATTATTGATGTGGTTTCTGGTCATTTCTATAGTCTATAGATCTAGGCTATATACTGTCAGAACGAGTAGGCGACAGAAATATTTTTCTGCTTTTACTTATTGTCAAATGGTCGACAGGTGCAATGTATAGTAAGCAGTGAAGCACCAGTCGTATAATAATAATAATAATAATAATAATAATAATAATAATAATAATAATAATAATAATACTATAAGCTCAAGACCTGTAATGTGTAAATCGACGATTTGTTATTGCACAGTATATAAGCCTCTGTGCTGCAGCCCACAACCCTCAATATTATACATGGTAAATCCCCTCCCATTATAATATTAACCCTCGGAAGTACCCCTGGGGGTTATTTTGACCCCAACATACATTTCTTGTATATATTTCCTCAACTATGCAATGCATGCGTATTAACTTCTAGGACTTTGATTCTATGTTTCTGCTCAACAGATTAATTCAATTTAGTACGTCATTCTTGAAACAGGGAACCAGTGTTGGTGTTTGACAGAGAAAGTAAACAAACAGTAGTGCAAATATGGCGACACACATACATACATATGTACTTGTACATGTGCATACATACATACATACATGTACATACATACATACATACATACATACATACATACATACATACATACATACATACATACATACATCATACATACATACATACATACATACATACATACATACATACATACATACATACATACATACATACATACATACATACATACATACATACATACATACATACATACATACATACATACATACATACATACATACATACATACATACATACATACATACATACATACATACATAATTATATATATTATATCTACTATGTTGATATTGTGCATTAGTTGTTTCAAATATTATACTCAAAACATGCTTAAAATAGTGGGGTCATTTTAACCCCCAGGGGTACTGAAACGTGTTTTTCAAAAAGGGGTGCCACCGAGGGTTAAACTCCTATAGACTATAAATAGAGCCACATATAGGTTCAGACTTCATATACACGTCCTCAATGTATATTATTCCAATTAAGGTTTCACCTCTTATAACTTCATTTCTCTCGAGATGCATGATAAAACTCGACTGCTGGGCTGCACTATGTATAGTGATTCGGCGTCTGACAAAAATGCATGGTCTGTGTATTGGATATTATGACAAATGGGATTCGTGTTTTATCTCACAGTCGTGAGAACACAGCTGCTCCAAAGCTCAGTCATCACATGTTGCATCTTTGTTTTAGTTCGCCTTTGCATAACTATATATTTAATATGTATATAGATAATTATATCTTATACACATTATTATGCATGTGTTTAAAATGTATGCAACTTTACTAAACGGCAGCAATAATAGCCGGCCGAATCACTTGCCCGCATAATAATTATTCTTGTTACGATGCAATTTTGAATGGAATCTGCTGGGCATTCATTTTAGACTCAATTACTTTTCTTTTTTAAAAAACGATCATTAATTCTGTTTTGAGATAAGTAGAGACACCACGATGATGACTACCATAATGATAAGGATGATGATGACGATGGTGATGATGGGGGATGGTGAAGATGGTAGTGGTGGTGATGAACTTGTGATGGTGGTGATGATGGTGATGATGGTCATAATGGTCATGACTCATGAGGGTGATAATAGTGATGGTATGATGGTGATGCTACTGCTGATGATGATGACGACGACGACGTCAACGACGCCGACGACGATGATGATATTTGCAAGTACTTTATCCAGCTTAAAGGCGTTAACGTGTATATAGAATACACGCCATAATAGATAAAATAACACGCAATAGCGTCGTATGACATTTTTTATCGCACCACGCCACACATCGTCGTCGTGGTTGTGGTAGTAATATCTGCTCTACTATTATAACGATCTGATGTCATAGATCACTCGCAATAATTCACCGAGTTTACAACGCATTCAGCAGCAGCTGCAGCAACAGCAACAGCAGAAGCAACAACAGCAGCAACAGCAGCAGCAACAGCAGCAGCAACAGCAGCAGCAGCTGCTGCAACAACAGAAGCAGCAACAGCAGCTGCAGCAACAGCAGCAGCAGCAGTAACAGCAGCAGTAACAGCTCCATCACCAGATGAGCGTGTAGTAATAATCATTCGGTGACCTGCGCACGCGCATGACGTATACGCGCGGACCACATGCACACATGCACATGTGCACACATGCACGCATGCACACGTGCACACATGCACGTGCATCCAGGGTTTTCCTGTTTAGCTTCGCGTTTCACTGGTACAACGTGCACCGCTGTTTGCTGCAAGACCTGCATCATCATCATCCACTGTTACACTACAGCAGTGTGTGGCTCCCTCAGTATCTGCTACATACAGACACCTATTGTGTGCAGTTAGTATTTAAGAAAAACAGACAGTAGACGTTGTCTAACGCATTACAATTCAGTATAGTTAACGTGGGCGAATATGGGGGTGGGTGGGTTACGTGATCAAAGCCCCATTCGGCTCAAATAAATAATTTCCGATTAAAAAAATTAAGTATGCATATTTTACGGCCACGTCTAGGCTATCTGACCCCTCCCCCCAACGAAAACTCATGTGAATTTTTTCCTGGCTACTCTCCGGATCCTTCAGCATAGTAGTAGTGAGACCGTTCACTGTGATCAGACAATACATTGCTAAACAAAAATAGCAGACTGCAGTCTATGTATACAGGAGACAAAAGGAGAACTGGCTTCCGCTTGGTTCTTGGTGCAGTATAGGAAACCCATCCAGGGTTTGGCCTGGCCTCGTCTCATCCGGGGGCCTGCATCATATATATATATATATATAATATATATAGTGATTATATACATATATATATATATAATTATATATATATATATCAGTATGAGCTCCGATTACCCGAAATTCGGTCCTACTAACAAGCTCCAAGGAAACGCGCGTGCATGCATGCGTCAGCCTTGATGTGCAGCTGAGCTGCATGGCTGAGCCGAGTTAGAGGTGAGGGAGGGCGTGCATGCATGTGTCGGAGGCGCATGCGCAGCTGCTTTTGGCGCGCGCATGGCAAATGCCTGGAGTTATCGACGTATGATAATCCCCGGTGTTGACATGCACTTATAGTGAAGCAGTTATATATATAATATATATATATATATATTTATATATATATATGCGCACTTCGACATCTATTTATACGCATAGCCCCTCCATTAGCTAGCCTATATATATTTATATATGTATTATGAAAATTATATATATATATATATATATATATTTATATTGATATTGATATATCTTTCCAAGAAAACTGATGAATGGCGAAGATGATGAACCTGTTCCTACAAAGTATACATTTCTATAGGGACTAAGCTTAGCCTACTACTCCTCCGTCAGAGGAGACAAACATCCTCCATTTGTTATCAAGTAACAGCCCGCATGACTCAAATTTCGCTTGGAAAATGCCTTATACCATGCATATGTACATGTAGTTCAAGTTACTTCGGTTATTGGAGAATAGGCCTATAGAACAACATAGCAATAGGCCCTGCATATGTTGATGCATGGCATATAGGCCTGTGCCCTACAGGAGACATGCCTGCAAATAACACATTGCAGTCCTAACGACAATATAGCTAATAGGTATATAAATTAGTAAATATATCAACACAATATTGTATACACGTGTAGGCCCTATACAGAAAAAGAAATGCCTGGACGCCTCTCTACCTTTTCTTAGTTGTGCTAGCTTAACTCTTTCCCGCCGGATGGGGTCACCCGTGACCCGGCCCATTAACAGCATAGGTATGAATGAGTTAATAAGTGACAGGACGGGCATTCAAACCTGAAAATCCGTGCCTGGACGCCGTTCATGACCGTCCAGTCTCATTTATAAGCCCTGAATATCTATTGGCATGTACAACAAGCAAAAGCCAATTAATTGGAACGTGTACCGAAATCTGGTTCTAGAGGGTCAAACTATAGCAAGGATATTAAGCAAAGGGTCTAGGGCCCTATAGGCCTACAGAGATGTAATTGTAGAGTAAATATAGGGCGCGAGCATCTATCCCACAGTCAGTGCTTAACGTGTAAAAAAATAAGTGCCTGGACGCCCCTTACTTTTCCAAAATAAGTGCCTGGACGCCCCTTACTTTTCCAAAATAAGTGCCTGGACGCCCCTTACTTTTCCAAAATAAGTGTCTGGACGCCCCTTACTTTTCCAAAATAAGTGCCTGGATGCCCCTTACTTCACCAGGCTGCGATGGCCAGTAAGTGGCAGGACGGGGGTCAAATTTTAAAATAAGTGCATGGACGCCGTCCATTACCGTCCAGGCCCACTTTAAACCCTGCCCACAGTGCCACTCCATGAATGTATATAGTAGGATACCTACCGTTCGTAATGGATGAACTGGTGATTCGCAGGAATAGCCCTGCTATCCACAAAGTCGACAGCTGCAATGTCCAAGCAATCCTCTCGCAACTATTACTTTCCGCCATCATCTCAAGTCTTCGAGTCAAATTTTGTCGCCAAGAACAAACAGCAGATCGAAAGAAATCGAGTCAACGATGGCAAACAGATGATAGCGCTATATAAAACCGATGGAAAGATGTCGCTAGAGTAGGCTATCAGTTTCAAGCAACGCGGATCTCTGCAGTCATCGTCATCAGCGTTGAGGACTCATTTGAAGTATAAGTAATCGTCGTAGTCGTCTTCGCTATATCCATGCTGCCACCCACGTGACCACATCACGTGACACAACAACACAACTGCACTCTACGCATGCGCATACATAATCCGTTGAACGCTTTCTGTGACATCGCCATCGTCGTCGTCGTCATCATCATCAGCATCATTGTCGTCGTCGCCGTTCTTCGTTCGTCGTGCAGCTATCGTCCGTTGTTGTTTCTTGTAACCGTTGCATTGCAGATCCACGGATGTAATTCTTCATTTCCTACACATTGTACATGTACACATTGAAGAGTAATTCATTGATTCCTATGCATGATGATGTGCTGAAGCGAACGAATTGCTGCTGTCCAAAATGCAGATCCTGGCGGATTACGCATTCCCGCCATTCGCTGTGCAACGATGAACAACAGCAGCAGCAGCAGCAGCAGCAGCAGCAGTGACGCCACCGCTGTTGGTCCTTCTTCGCGTGGCCCTGCACCGCCGCCGACGCCACCATCCGCCGCGGCCTGGCGTGCGGCGGAGGCGGCGGGCGCTCGCCCAGCCAGGCAGCCAGGCCAGCGATCAACCGTGCAAAGCCGGGCGCTGCTTGAGGGGTAGGCGGCGGTGGCGGCCAGAAGCGTCTCTTGCTGGCTGTAGCTGCCGGGCGACATAATAAAATTCGGTCTCTCTGTCTCACTCTCTTTCTCTCTCTCTCTCTCTGTACATCTCTGTACCTCTCTGTACCTCTCTGTCTGTCTCTGTCTTTCTGTTTTTCTGTTTTGTCTTTGTCTCTGTCTGTTTGTCTGTTTCTGTCTGTCTGTTTCTATATGTCTGTCTGTCTGTCTGTCTGTCTGTCTGTCTGTCTGTCTGTCTGTCTGTATGTATGTCTGTCTGTCTTTCTGTCTGTCTGTCTCTCGTCACGTAGATCGCACGCCGGGGCCGATTGTTTAAGGGCCGAACGCACGCGCGGGAATTAGACTCGGCAGCAGATGATGCTCCTGTGCCATGCACCAATTATTCGGTTGGCGAATTGTTGCCTTGTGGCAAGAGGCGGCCTCCTGGAGTGACGAGCACAGGTTCAAATCCAAATCCCTTGACTATTTTAGCTTGAACAAACGTACAATACGATGCAACACAAGTGAACGATCAACTGAGAAAATACAATAAGCCTTCCCCCCTTAACCAACAACTCTCTTCAATAATACTCCCAACTCAGATGTATTCCTCACCATTCAGCCACCTCTAAGCCCACTCTACCCGATCATCCGTCTGCCTAATACTTTCTCGAGCGCCGCGGTCACAAGTCATCCCAAGATCTCTAAATCGAGCCATCTCCATCTCTCTATCTCTGGTGTAGTGGGTATGTTCGTTGCCTTGCAGCCGGAGGTTTGAGGTTTGCATCCACCTCGTAAGAACGTTGAGCAAGAGCAAGTCCTTCACTCGAAATTGCTCGTGCGCTTCGGCGTCAAACTAATTTTAGTGTCTACACTGTAGTCTGGAAAGCTTCTGAGTAGCTCTATATTGAAAGGGCGCTATAACAAGTGCACATACATAGGCCTACATATAGGCCAACCCAACACCACAACCCTGGAACGATCTTGCAATGAAGTTGAATTCCATCATAACATGCAATCACTCACCAGTCACCATCATCTTCCTCGGCATCGCCTTTCCATCACCTCTCGGGATTTCCATTCCAAAGTAAAGTCACATCTCTTCAAGAATTCTTATTCATTCTCAATAATTTTGTTCTGTACCACAACTTATAATTCTCCACATAAACTATATGCACCCACCTTAACATGTCTAACAGTATATGGTATACTCTGCCACCACTGATCCTTTGGTGTATACCGCGCTTGGACCCTTTGTATACTATACTCAAGATCTGGACATTTGCTTCCGCCTAAACACAGCGCTCATGAATTGGTTGGTGCCCTGGTTATTCTTCGAGTGGCGCTTTAGAAGTTTGGAGATCACCATTACGATTGAGTGTGTATAAATGCAAATGACACTTGTTACCCGACTTCAAAGCGCACTTGCGACCAGCTGTAAATACACGCGGCACTTGCAGCTGATCACATGCAGGTGCCTTTGAAGACGCGGGTATACCAGGATTGTGCAGAGAGGATTATGTGAGCTTTCATCATTGATAGAGGGAAGTCACTGAAGTGTTGGCTCAGAATATCGCTATCGTAATCACGAGACTACACTGTACTGTAACAGCCCTCGAACGGAAGCGCGGTCGTATACGAACTGGTTTATTTCAGGGGCTCATAACGCAGAAGTATCGTAAACATAAGCAGATTATAGATACAGAATTGAAATTGGTTGGACCAACTAACTATCAGGGCTTTTTAATGTGCAGTTCTACCAAATTGTGCAGCACTGAATGAATTTGTGCAGTTTTAAAAGCAACCTTAACCCTCAGGCTACCACGCTATTTTTGTAACACTGACTACCAAGGGGGGGGGTGGTTACCACCCCCCTGGATTTTGGGTTTGGTTGGAGATATCATAACTTGTAATACACCTATGGATTCAGCATTCATTTCTGCACAAAATGGTATATTTAGGTTTAAAATATATGAAAGCACCCCGAAGTTATGAATTTTTTACCGTATAGGCACCCGTCGATTCCACAAAATGTATACTTTCGCATAAGCAAAATATCAGATTCTGTGTGTTTTAACATAATTTATTTAATTAAAAATAGTTTACATATAATAAAGTCCAATATTCAACTATAAAAACTAGTAATAAGTTAGTTTTAGTTACAATAAAAAGAGAAAAAACATGTAAAACATGCTGAAAAACGTTTACGCAGACTTATCGGTTTGCGTTGTAAAAAAACCCCAACATTTTCACACATTTAAATTTATTTTGAGCACTTCCGGTCATCAAATGTCAAATTAATTGGTATAAAAAAATAGCCCTAAATGCATTCTATCGAATGACATAATTTATTTCTCTTAAAAAATAAATTATGAATAATTATTAATAGGAAAAACATGAAAATTTTATGAAAATAAAACACCTTTATTTATATTTTAATTTATTTTGAGCACTTCCGGTTGTCAAAAGACAACTCCGTGACCACCAAAATGTAGCCCCACATTCCCTCTACAGAATAGTGTAATTGGTGTCTCTTCATGTCAAAGGACGGATAAGATACAGCGGATAATCTAATGGGGGTGGTATCCACCCCCCCCCTGGTGCCTCGGGTATATCGGGTATAACTTTGAATGGTATGGTATATCATCACACATTTTAGCTCAGAATGTGTGCAAATGAATCCTCTACAGCTACCTAAAACGTCAAAATTTTATTCCTAACGAAAAAAAATTGATTTGGGAAAAACCTAGGGGGGGGGGGTGGATACCACCCCCCCCCCTGGTAGCCCGAGGGTTAATTGTGCAGTGATAATTAATCATTAGAAAAAGGTCAATGCAACCGGGTTTACCACGAAAGAGCGAAATAGAACGAAGGATTTGTGCACTGAAGAAATAAGCAGAGCGGGGAATTTATCAAATTTCAAATTTTTCACAACTGGCAAACGACTAAAAAAAGATCATCACAATTTTTCTTGTGACAAGTTTTGGGAATTTTTTCAGAAGCGGCTATAAAAAAGGTCTGAGAAGTTAGTCTTTGATATCCCATTCTCTCTGTACATTGAGTCCAACATCATCTGCCGTGGTCTTCCTCTTGTTCATTTGACATTTACTCGGGATTCATGGAGGGGTGGTCTCCCGTTGCCTTCTCCTTGGTGCTTTTTACGAGACACCATCTCCATGCGTTGCCGAGTTCCGTCATCCGTCCTTCAGGATCTTCTCCTCCGGATTCTCCCATAGACCGGCGAGAACTCGGTCGCCCACCACGCACTTCGTTTTCAACAGGAGGACCACGTGTCGGTGGCGTGGTGGACTTTTGAGCAGCAGAGGCTGCATTAGTCCCTTGCCTGCTCCATCTCCACTCCCACGTAAGCTGATATTGGTGCTATTTGGTAGACATTAGACTCCTGTATAATAGCTTTTCTGTAAAGATAGATGAACCAATGCGTTAAGATCAGTTGTTCGTGCAAAGATTCAATTACAGGCAGAGAAAAATGATCGTCTCCCCGGTCATGTGCTTAATAAACGATGCATAATTATCATATGCCATGGTTAATAACCAAACCCACTTGTGTTTTTATTGACAGCACACATGGAATCGAGGCGTCTCCCTGAGTCATCCCGGGAAGTAATTACGAGCAATGCGATAAGGCTTGGGGGAGATTAAACTGCAGAGACAGAGCATTAGACACAGATAATTATATTTATCTAGGTCAACCGTGTTTTGCAGTGCATTAACAGATGGACAAAATAACAACACGTGCAGAGCAGGCGTCCAATAAATAACTTATATAGCGAGTTGGTGTGACATCTTAAATCAAGTTGATGCATTCAGTCGAAGTGACTGCCGCACATAAACAAACTGATGTCGAAAACAGAGGTCGATAAAACACTCGTTGTGCTTATTTATTTAATAGCCTATTTATCTATTTATTTTTTTATCGCATTTGCTATAACCTAGCGCCCCTTCCAACTCTTTACTCATAGTTTCACGCCGAAGCGCACGAGCAATTGCAAGTGCAGAACTTGCTCAAGGTCCCACGCGGCGGCTTGAGGTGGATTTGAACCTGGACCTCCGGCTCCAAGGCACCGAATCCTCCAATACACCACCGCACCTCACACCGCGTTGAGCAAACTCGTAGCAGTCGAGACTCTGAGTGCCTGGAAGATAAATTATTGACAGTTAAAAATAGCGAAATAAATAGACGCAAAACCACAACCAGGTCACTATTGAAAATGATTTGTTGTCTTCTTGTTTTCTGGTTCCAATAAAGTGAATTGAATTGAATTTAATTTGCTGCTGTAATGTATGCATGCATGTATGTATGCATGCATGTATGTATGTATGTATGTATGTATGCATGTATGTATGTATGCGTGTATGTATGCATGTATGTATGTATGCGTGTATGTATGTATGTATGTATTTATGTATGTATAATGCACTATGTGTATGTACATGTAAGTCTTATATGCAGTTAAACTGTTAATCATCAAATTAGTTAATCAATTGTTAATCAATTAGTTAATCGATTAGTTAATCAATTAACTGTTAATCATTAATCACCAGTTAATCGTCACTTAAACAGTTAGCTTAATCATTGACTGATATTACCGGCAGTTTCCAAGCATGTGTGCTATTGCTGGAATTCTAGGTCAAATAGATACATTTTTATGTTGATCCTGAACTCAACAAGAAGCCAATATTCCCTGATGGAGAAGGAGCGAGGAATGTGAAAGTCATGGGACATAACATTTTTTCGTGTGATGTGATGCGGTGAGGGACGGAGAAGATGCGGAAGACCAAGGAAGAAATGGTTGGATGAAGTACAGGAAAAGTCTGGCATGAGACTGGAGGAACTAAGAGAGGCGACTAGGGAGAGGATCAACTGGAGAAGATGCACCAGGGCTTTCGCCAGAGCTCCAGTAGCTGACGGCACCAGGTGACCAGGTGATAATGCACTATGTAATAGTATGTATGTATGACATTGTATGTATACAATAAACAGGGTCCAGTACTTCATCTCTGGCCTCATTTTAATCTTTCTCCAATCTCTGAAAATTCTTCTTTCATCTTTCGTTGACGATAGTCGGACCAGGGGTTATTCTAAGAAATTTTTAGAACTGCACAAAACGACCATTTTAGTCGTCCGGACCAAATGTTTGATCGTCGAAATCCCGTGAAAATATTACCATATTGACATTTTCCCGGTCCCCCCAGAACTGATCACCTTTCTAAAGTCCATCATTCACTATAGCACTATGAGTTACTGCACAAAATCTTATTTTCAACTGCACAAATTTCTTTTCCAACTACACACTTTGTGTCCAGCTGCACGTTAAAATAACCCCCGGACGATACGAAGTCAGACACACATCGTCCATTGATTCTAATCTCGTGTGATGTTCTTATCATTGATTCTAATCTCGTGTGATGTTCTTATCATTGATTCTAATCTCGTGTGATGTTCTTATCATTGATTCTAATCTCGTTTGATGTTCTTATCATTGATTCTAATCTCGTTTGATGTTCTTATCATTGATTCTAATCTCGTTTGATGTTCTTATCATTGATTCTAAAACATCAGTCGTCGGACGAACAGTTGTGCATGCATAGAGAGATGAAAACCACTTTGGCATTGAACAGAACGAAAGCCTAATCTAATCTAATGTAATCCGAAGATCGGATTCCGATCTAAGGATTTCCAAAAGGTGTTCGCAAAATCGTTTGTATATCCTACAAGGCATCCCTCGTGAGCGTCGCCTTAACTGATGAAGTTGTTAGGGTAGGTGGTTGAGGGGAATCCATGCATTGACGAAACGCTGATAAAATGCAAAAACATGGGTCAGGCAATGGTGGACGAACAACTGACTAAAACAAGATAGATGTCGTGAGAATAAGAATTCGTTTGATGGAAAAACTGATATGGAAGGAAGTGAAAAGCAGTCTTAGGCTAATTAAGTGAAAGGAAAGAAGAAAGCGGATGAAAGACATGTACAGCAGGAACGGTAGATCCATGCATAGTAATTAATAAGATTGAAATGCATGAATTAATTAAGATAATGATGATTCAGAACAACGCAGAAAACAAAACAGTAAGAATGTGTGTAGGCCTACATGCATGAACTAGAGGGAGAGAAAGAGAGACAGACAGAGACAGTCTCAGACAGACATAGACACATAGACACACAGAGATATAGCCATAGTCATGTAATGCACAGAAGAACAGAACACAGAGAGCAGACAGGAAATAGAAGAAGGCATTGAGAAGCGAAGAAGCAGTGAAACAGACTCTGACGCATACATGTAGATCCATATGCACACACGCACACACGCACGCACACACGCACACACACGCACACACACGCACACACGCACACACACACGCACACACGCACGCACACGCACGCATACACACGCACACAAACGCGGACATACAGAGGAGGTGCCAGAGTCTGCTTAAAAGCGAGATAGGGGCACAATTATTATTCTACGAATGACGTAGGTTGGTGCTGCAGCATGCTGTGGACCGCTGAATGGTCATTGATTTGGTGTGGGAAGGAGAAGTCTTCTACGGCCCTGGATATATTGCCCTGGCAGCTATTAAGAATGAGTGCATGCGCGCAGCACAACCGTGTGTCTGTGTATACAGTACAGTACTGTATATACATAGGCATATGTGTACATACAAACGTGCATGTACAGGGTGGGCCAAAAAAAGGCCCTCCCTAAGATTTTTGCCAATATCTTGACCAAAAGTAAGAATTTCGAAATGAAATTTTACAGTCTTAAAGACAATTCATATTTACACCAGCTGGCCAGATTTCATCAACATATTTCAAACAGAACAAACGTTATATCACTTTTAGTGAGACCACCCCCCATTTTTTTACTTTTCAAAGATGTAACGCAGCAAAAAATAGCAAAAACACGATTTTATTAAGTCTCATCTCATATGATTGTTATCAAATAGCCTTCATATTGCCAGATAATCATTATTATTACTAATTAAAACAGAAACAGGGTACCAGCGTGGTTGCACGTCACTAAGAAGTCACTTAGCAAGATGACAAGCAAATTGGTGAATAAGAAATCTGTCAGATTAGTCAGAGGTCCATCAAGAACTTCGCAAAGAGACTCAAAAGAAGTTTTGGCACTGGTGGTGGGCACATTGAACACAAGTTGTGAAGCACTACCAAGTTCATTTGACAGCAGTTATTGAGATGAGACTTAATAAAATCGTGTTTTTGCTACTTTTTGTTGCGTTTCGTTTTTGAATCGTCGAAAAAGGTGGGTGGTCTCACTAAAAGTGGTATAACTTTTGTTATGCTTGAAATATTTGATGAAATCTGGCCATCATGTGTATAATATGAATTGTCTATACGCGTTGAAAATATTTCGTTTGGAAATTCATACTTTTCGTCAAGATATTGGCAAAAAACCTAATTTCTTGGCGTTTCATTTTTGAATCGTCGAAAATTGGGGGGTGGACTCACTAAAAGTGTTATAACTTTTGTCGTGTTTGAAATATTTTGATGAAATCTGGCCATCATATGTAAATATGAATTGCCTTTAAGACTGTAAAATTTCATTTCAAAATTCTTGCTTCTGGCCAAGATATTGGCAAAAAACCTAGGGTGGGTCTTTTTTGACCCACCCTGTATATATATGATTATACACCGTGAGTCAAAAAAAAGTAAGCCAACTTGTTTTTCTTATATCTCTAATGCCTGATAACATATCATGCTAAAATTTTCCAAATTTTAGAGAATTGGACCAAGAATATGATTCCAAAATTTCATGAGATAAAGTTGAACGGATAAAAAGATATAAATATTTAAAGTTCATCTCCAGAAATTGCCGTTTACAAGCAATTTTCTGTCAGATTCAGTAAAATGTAAGTCACACTTTTTCTCATATCTCTAATGCCTGATGATCAATCTTTCTAAAATTTTCCAGATATGTAGATAATTGAACTAGCAATATGACCTCAACAGTATGATTTGACTACTTAATTAAATAAGATGCTCAAAATGTCATCCTCCAGCTTGCACGCAAGCCTTGAGGCGCTGGCGCCATTAGGCAACAGCATCGTCGATTATCCTCTGGCCATCCCACACTTCCAACAAGCGTTGCTTCAGATCGTTTAAATCATGGATTGTTGTCTGGTAGACTCGGTCTTTAATTATGCACGCTCCACACTTTATATTCCGTAAAATTTTACTCCAGGATCACTGAAGACCAAAATTGGGAACTATCAGGCATCAAAACTGCAGCGAACACCATAACAGATTTGCTGAAAACTGAAATTTCCGGAGATGAAGTTTAAATATTCATATCTTTCTATCCGTTCAAATTTATTACGTGATATTTTGGAATCCTATTCTATGTTCAATTCTCTAAATATCTGGAAACTTTTAGTATGATTAATTATCAGGCATTGGAGATATAATAAAAACAGTTTAGCTTACTTTTTTTATTGAATCTGACAAAAAATTGCTTGTAAACGGCAATTTCGGCATATGAAGTTTAAAGATTCATATCTTTTTATCCGTTCAACTTTATCCCATGAAATTTTGGAATCATATTCTTGGTCCAATTCTCTAAATATTTGGAAAATAAATTTTAGCGTGATATGTTATCAGGCATTAGAGATATATGAAAAACACTTTGGCTTACTTTTTTTTGACTCACGGTGTATATATGCATATACACGGTGTCCCAATTGAACTGATACCCTTTTTATTTTGGCGATATAATTGTCAATTTTAAATGAAACTCTATAAAATTTCAGGGAATGTAAGAGGGAGAAATTATCAATGTTTCCTGAACATTTTATCGAATTCGACGAACAGAGTCCGAAGTTATGCACGTTCAAATTTGGGCAAAGGAAATTTTAAGTTTCCAACATGTAAAAGATAGGAAATTATTGTTTGCAACTGCACGCCTTGCTTTCTAAATTAATAAATATGACGTCAAATTCCCGCCATTTCCATGTTAGGGGACAATAATAAAAATGGTTTTCAGCAAAGATCATTTGAGTTTAATAAAACAATTCATAGAAGAAAAACATTACGGTGCAAAAGGTTTTTAAATGAATTTCCTAACAGAAACTGGCCCATCGCAGCCTTATGAAACTCGCATACGTGACGTTGACCAGTGACCACTTCAAACAGCGAAATCTGGAAGAATGGAATCGTTTTGATCAAGGGATTGTTGACAATGCAATTAATGAATGGCGAAAGCGCCTTAGAGCATGCATTCGAGGTAATGGAGGACATTTTTGAACATCAGCTTTGAAGAGCAGCGCTAACACTAATTTCCTATCTTTTACATGTTGGAAACTGATGATTTTCGTTGCTCAAATATGAACGTGCATAACTTCGGACTCCGTTCGTAGAATTGGATCAAATTTTCAGGAAACATTGCTAATTTATCCCTCTTACAGTCTCTGAAATGTTATAGAGTTTCGTGTAGAATTGACAATTATATCGCCAAAACAAAAAGGGTATCAGTTCAATTGGGACACCGTGTATATGTATATATATATGTGTGTGTATTACATGTACATTATTGGGTCTTACATATCATGCCAAGGTTGCTGCTACTGGTTCTAAGTTCTAACAGACGTGCATTGAGGGCAGATCTGTATCATGTGAAACAGACGCAGCATAGAGATTACATCATGCCATGCAACAAGAACTCCTTCCTATGTTCAGGTTTCCACATCATCCCAAACTTCATCCTTTCCCAGAACGACCCCCCCCTCTACCCTCTCCCTTTTTTATTTTCATCTTCGTTCGTTTTATTATTTTGCTTCCTCTTCAGCTGCATTCGTCTTCGCTTTTGTCGATTATAGCATTCATCTTTTTCTTTAGCATAATCATCATCATCATCATCATCATCATCATCATCACCATCCTCATCATCATCATCATCATCATCATCGTCGTCGTCTTCATCATCATCATCATCATCATCATCATAAATCAGCAGCAGCAGCATCATCATGATCATCATCATCTTCATCATCATCATCATCATAAATCATCAGCAGCAGCATCATGATCATCATCATCATCATCATCATCATCATCATCATCAATCATCAGCATCATCATCATCATCGTCGTCGTCATCATCATCATCATCATAATCATCATCATCAATCATCATCATCATAATCATTATCATCATCATCATCATCACCACCACCTCCACCCCCACCACCACCATCATCATCATCATAATCATCATCATCGTATTCATCATCATCGTCGTCGTCATCATCATCATGATTTTAATGCCGATGAGGATGACGATGCCGTTATAGTTGAAGACAGACGTCCTAATGCGGCTGTATTTACTCCGCCTTCCTCTCTTCCTTCCTTCTGTAGTTAGGAAAATGGAAGAGTTGACCTTTGCGAGATGTCGCCATCTTCAGCAGCTGATAATATACATGTATATATACATATATATATACATATATACATATATATATATAACTATATATATATATTGATGCCAAGCCAAGAAGAGAAGACGCTGCTTCCAACCAATTTGGACCAGAAGCAAATGCGATAGCATCAGTTCAGGTCTCTATCTTTCTCTCTTTATGTCTCTGTCTCTGTATCTCTCTCTCTCTCTTGATGTATCTGTATCTGCCACTTATATCTCTCTCTCTCTCTCTCTCTCTTTCTCTCTCTATCTGTCTCTCAATCTATCTGTCTCTCTCTCTATCTGTCTCTCAATCTATCTCTCTTTCCCAAGGGATTGTCTTTGCAAACACCATCTAGCTACAGTGTATTTCAAAGCAAATATATGCTTCTTTAACAGTCTATCCGACAGTCTTTCTGTCCGACGGTCTGTCTGTCTGTCTGTGTGTCTGTGTATATGTTTAGGCCACACACAACAACAAGCAGTACTGATAACTGTTTCGACGTTGTACAAATTACTTATTGATCGAGGATCTTTCCGGCTTTCGCCTTCTTCGCTGCCATGATCCCCGCCCACGCCTTCCCTCCATCCGCCCTTCCCTCCATCCGCCCTTCCCTCCCTCCGTCCCTCCCTCCCTCCGTCCTTCCCTCAGTCCTTCTTTCCTGTGCCATATTGTCCTTCCATCTATTTTTCTTCCCTTCTTCCATGCTGCTGTATCATCCGCCTTACGGTACTGATGTGCGGTACTGATGTGTGGTACTGATGTGCGGTACTATGTGCGGTACTGATGTGCGGTACTGATGTGCGGTACTGATGTGGCTGAAACAGAGCGACAGGAACATGGAATGCACTGCAGCATGAGTCGTGTCTGGTAACATCATAGAGAGAGAGAGACAGAAACAGACAGACAGGCAGATACAGAGACAGAGAGACAGAGAGACAGAGAGAGACAGACAGACAGGACAGAGACAGAGGTAGCTGGAGAGAGAATTTTGAGAGACAGACAGACAGACAGACAGAAAGAAAGAGACAGAGAGACATACAGATACAGATAGAGGAGTAGAGGGAGAGAGGGGAGAAAGAGCGATAGAGATAGCAAGTGAACGAAAAGGAGGAAGAGAGAGTAGATGAAATGCATAGACAGAACGAGAGACAGACACAGAGAGAGGCAGACACACAGACAGACACAAAGATAGGAAGGGAGATAAAGAGAGAGACAGAGACAGAGAGAGAGAGAGAGAGGGCGGTGAAACAACTGTTGTATTGCTCTGGGACTGATCGTATCAAACAACTTAATTTTATTTAGTGTTATTTAACGGCAGCAAATAGAAGCGCGCAGCAATGCATTTGTTGCATAATGGGGATGTGACGATGGAGTCTAACCGGTGCAGCACTGCAGCAGCCATTGACATGTTCATTGTTCAAATAATTATAGGCAAGGATTATTTCAAATAAGACGTCGGTTTCAAAGTCCTTCTAGAGAAATTTTTACTTTCAATTTAAGAATTTTAGTGCTTTTTTGTTTAGCCGCCACCTTTCTACCAGTAACCATTGGTTTCAGTATGTTTATTTTCATTTTTTTTTTGGGACGTGTCGAAGGCGCTCAACACGTAGGCCTAGACTATTTGTATTACCACCAACAGATTGCAAATTCTTTTTATAAAACGCGAATACGACTGTCAGATCTATCAGACGAATTCAGTCAATGTAGCCTAATGTACTTACCTCCAGGCTATTGGTTGATTTTTCAGAGTATTTTGGCCTCCTACAACAATTTAATTTTCACGATCAGATTTCCTTACTGTTGCGCACAACTAAATAGCGCCTCCGATTTGAATAATGATGAAAACCAAGAACAGAGGTGCTAATTAGTATTGCGCGACAAAAGCAAATAAATTTCAATACAAGTGTAAAATTCAAATAGCGCTACCTAAATACTGCAGATTGTGAGTTAGATGCGCACATTCACTGATTATAATAAACTCGGAGACGCTGGCGCCTTTCGGTAGGTGGCGTAGTGGTGCTTCGTTCATCTCCGTTTTTACTAGCTTTAAGCACTGACAACGACAGCTGCAAACGATATTATGCGTTGCTTCAGGGCAAAAGCGCCACTCGAAAACCAAGTGCCGGGTTGCAGATAATTAATTAATTAATTGTTATCATCATTATTATGATGGCAACCATCTTCATCATCAATGTCGTCATCAGTTTCATCGTAGACATATCGTAATCGTAATATCCAAACGTCTAAAATGACACTTTAAAGGCAAACGCGGGGCACCAGCTTATTCACGAGCGCTTCGTTGAGTCAAGACTCAAAAGGATTGTTCGTAAGAGTAGTGCAAAGTAGGTCCGGGTCTGGTTTGCCATAGGATCAAATTGTCAATCTTGCACTCGTGTGTAGGATGTATAAGTCTGACCAGAACTCCTAAGACCTTAATTAGATTTCGGAACCATGTTCCTATAATTATGTACAAGTGTAGGCCTACATGTATGCCCGAAAGTTCTGCTAAGTCACTGTGTGTCAAATCCATTTAGGTTTCGCTCCATTTGTCTTTTGTCTTTTTGTCTTTTTGTCTTTTGTCTCTTGGTCTATTGTCTTTTAGTCTATTGTCTTTTGGTCTTTTGTTTTCTGGACTTTTGTCTTTTGTCTGTTATCTTTGTCTTTAGGTCTTTTGTGTGTTGGTATTTTGATCTTTTGGTCCTTTCGTGCGTCATCAGTTGATGGCTTACATGCATCAATAAGCACCGGAGAGAAATAGAAACTGCTATTCAATTAAAGCTAATAATAATGCTATAGGAAAGAAGATCCTAACGATATGGAGGATCTTCGCAGCTGTTCTGCCTGATAATTAATGGATACATGTTGATCCCACTCCTCCTACCTTTAAGGCAACAACCTTATTCCATGAGACCAAGACTGCACGATCGAATTATCCATCTAGGACAGACAACCTATAACGAGAAAATCATTTTTAATAAGGATGTTTTATCTTATTTAACTGTCATGCAAACCAAAGTGTAGTACAAATAGCTGGTTATCATAGGAACATGATAATATTGGATTGAGGCTTATGTGTGTTATTTTAAAATATTTGACCGCCTATTAGTTCTATTTCCATAGGCGTAAGAGAGGTTTCAGCAGTGGGGGCGAAGATTTTACTTCTGCCCGAAAAATAAATCTCGTGGTGGAAAATACTTTTTTCCCCCAGACAAAAAAGTTGATGACCTTTTTTAGTTATCGGGTTTAAATGCTGTGAAAAATACTATTTCCAGCCTTTTTACAATTTTTCCGGGTCTGCCTTGCCCGAAATGTAGACTTAGCCAAAATTTGGAAGGCATTTGCCCCTCTGGACCCCCGCCTCGTACGCCTGTGTCTATTTCTGATGTACGTTTATTACCAAACTGTTCTCTAAACTACGGATAGCAATATTGGCTAATTAGAGAATATTCTTATCTTTTATTCGGTAGCAACCGGGCGGCGAGAGATTCCACTACACTTTTACTGACAATCATAGCAGTCGGACTTTTGTTGCGTCTTGCAAAGAAACAGTTGCTGAACACCCGAGAGTTCACAATGTCAGGCCAGTCAGAACCAAAGTTTCAGAATTCGCCCATCAGTTCCATGTACACATTGTACAGTTGTCTGTTCCGCGATAATTTTCTAGTCTACACTGTAAACTTGACTCGTTTCTTCTTTCCAGTGGATAAATTCTGTTCTTTGAACATCATATTGATCTCTTAGATTTCGATCTTGTCTTTTGAAACTGAGTATGCGATTGTTCCCTTACTTGACGTGTCCACAGATTGGCGCTATAGAAGTTGGATTGGTATTCGCAGAACTAATCTACCGATCCACTATAATTAGCCTATAATGTTGTAGTAGTGGTCTTAGATGCTAAGCGATGCTTAGTAAGCGAAGCGCAATCACTCTGAAGAACGAATAAAACTGATCTCTTGAGTCTTGACAACAAAGGTACTATGATTACTATGTTCATGAAATTATTACTAATGACGGCAGACATATGGTGATGATGCTGAAACATGATGGACATTGGTGACAGAATGTCTTCCAGCGACAACTGCTGTCACCGAGCGTAGTTGGCGAACAGCGTGTCCTATTATCACAACTGTAATGAAAACATATGTATAAAAATAACAATGACTACGATTTCAGTCACGATGATAATATGTAGTGAATGGCAAGAGTTGTAAATTACTATAACGATGACAATGAAGACGACGATGACGACGACGATGACGATGATGGTGATGATTATGATGACGATGACGACGACTATGACGATGATGATGACGATGATGATGATGAAGACGATATTGGTGATGATGTTGACGACGACGATGACGACGACGATGACGATGATGAAGACGACGACGACGGTAGTGCAGTGCTGCTAATACTGGCAATATATTGGTCGTCGTTGTCGGCGTGTATACTTCCATCATTTTATCATATTTAAATGCTGTAGTTTCTCGTCGACCGCCGCGCTATCACCTTACGCATGCAGCCACAGTAGCCACATCAGCAGCAGCAGCAGCAGCAGCGACGGAGGCTGAGGAGCCAGCACCGACCGACAGGCGCTCAATCAGCCTCAGCGGATGGGGAAGGGACGGAGGTGGCAGTGGCGAGTGTGGCCGACCGTCGATCAGAGCGCAGTGGATTGCCAACAGCAGCAGCAGCAAGCAGCAACAGCACGTTCGTTCTGCAACCGGCTTCGGCTGCTACACTACCGCCAGCACCAGCAGCATCAGCATCAGCTTCTGCCGTGGACGCAGCGACCAGCAGCAGCAGCCTAAGCAGCAGGAGCGGAGGAAGCAGTGGCGGAGGCCTGAGTAGCATCGGGTGCAAGCAGGCGCTACATAGCATCTGATCAGTGCATAATACACACGTACATGTACAACGCGCATCATAAACGTGTATGGCGTCGGCATCGTTGACTGTGGCTTTGCACTTAATTGATTATACGATCACTGCTTCTTCGTCTTCGTCCGCTGCACCACCACCACCGTCACCACCACGGTCACCGTCTCTGCCGTCCTTTCCACTTATCTTCAACTCGTCGTCATCGGTCAACGCAGCCGAGAAGACCTCGCTACTCCTCCTCATCCTCCTCATCCTCCTCATCGTCGTCGTCATCCATCGTCCGGCCTGCTGTTAGGGTACGCGACTGACTGACGACCCATCGCACCGACCAACCCACCGACCCACCGACCGACCGGGGCCTTGTCATTCCCGTCGTTCGCTGGCACCCCTAGGCGGGCCCCGCCAGAATCATCGCCCGGAAACGACGACAACGACGACATCGGCCGCCATGGAAGCACCAGCATCTGCCGATGCAGCAGCAGAATCAGCCGCTAGCTGTAGAACAGCCACCACCGCAGCAACAGCCGCAGCAGTCTACACGAGCATCACCGCCATCACCACCACTACCACCAGCATCACTAGCAGCAGCAGCAGCATCAGCAGCAGCAGCAGAGGCATTCAGTCTTGTCTACGTTCTGGAGTATCATCTAGTCAATGTGCCTAGCAGCCGCCATCTTGCCCTGGGTTGTGGACTTGCTCAATAGCCTAGGGTATACGATCACTATACGGACGTCATCCACGGACCAGGAAGAGGAGGAAGCAGCAGCGAGGGCCTGCCACCTCAGAGGGGCCACCTCAGCCTTCGCCACCGCCGCTCCACCCGGCGCAGCATCCGTCGTCGTCACCTCCTCTTCGTCATCGTCGTCTTCGGCTGCAGCGGCTCAGGGTGGCCGCCGGCGGGGAGCACCGAGAATTGGCATGACCGCTGCCAGTCTACAGGTAGGATGATGATGATGATGATGATGATGATGATGATGATGATGATGACGACGACGACGATGATGATGATGATGATGATGGTGATGATGATGATTATAGTGATGATGACACCATCCTCTGCAGTTGATCACCGTCGTCACCACCATCATCAACATCAATAACATCATCATCATCGTCATCATCGTCGTCGTCGTCATCGTCGTCATCATCATCATCATCATCATCATCATCATAATCATAATAATAATAATAGTAATCATAATATAATAATCATCATCATCGTCGTCGTCATCATCATAATTGTCATCGAGATAGTCTTTATCATCATCTTCATCATCATTGTCATCATCATCATTATCATCATCACCACCACCATAGTGATCGTCATCATAATATATCACCAACTGTTCTCATTGTTGTCAATTCGTTGTCGTTGTCATTGTTAGAAATATTATCTTGTCACCAAAACAGTCACCGTAGGCTCATACTGTTATTGACTGTCTCCATGTGTTGTCTTGAAATTTTTTATAGCGCTATTTATTCATAATAGTAGCCTAGTCGATACACTATAGTCACTCTATACTGTCTACATTACTCTACAGCAGTGGTTCCCAACCTTTTTTGACTTTAGGGCCACTTTTTCTAAGTTGGAGGACACGAGGGCCACTTTTTCTTAGCATTAGGGCGTTTAGGGGGCCACAATGTTAAAAATTAATTAACTGAAAGCATATAAAATTGTTATAATTGATACAAAATAGAATGTTTTATGTTATTTAGAGTCGTCAAAATAAAATAAATTATAATATAAAATAATTATATGTTCTATCCTGTCCAAATTGTCAATTTTTTCATATATTTTTGTTAATTCTTTGAGAGATGAGGGCCATTTTTGAGGACTGGCGGGCCATTTTTTGAGGCCTCGTGGGCCACTTTTGGCCCGCGGGCCACGGGTTGGGAACCGCTGCTCTACAGCCTAAGTGGCACTTAATATTTTTAGCGCTTTTCATAACCAAAGTAATTTATTCTTTATCGTAGCTCTCTTCTGTATGTCTTCATTCACTCTTTGGAATGCGCTCTGTTTATCATTTTGTTCATCCGTCTGTCTCCCTGTGTCTGTCTCTGTCTCAGTCTGTCTCTGTCTCTGCCTCTGTCTCTCTGTCTCTGTCTCTGCCTCTGTCTCTGCCTCTGTCTCTCTATCTCTCGTTCTCTCTCTGTCTCTGTCTCTCTCTATCACTCTCTCTGTCTCTGTCTCTATCTCTGTCTCTGCCTCTGTCTCAGTCTCTGTCTGTTTGTCTGTCTATCTGCCTGTCTGTCTGTCTGTCTGTCTCTCTCTCTCTATCTCTCTCCAACAATTACAAAAGGAATGACATAATCATAGCTTATTGTTGTGTCGCACACTAGTATTCTTGAACAGCCAATGTATTGCCTCACCATTTCTCCTTTCGAAGCTAGCATTTCTATTCATTTACAAATTATGCATCGTATTGTAACTATACGTTTGGATTAATTTATTATTTATCATAAAATTTTGATCATTGTGTTCAAAGTTGCTGCAATCATGCACAAAGCAGCCATTGTTACTTCGCAGAGGTTTCAAGCTGAAGTACTCTATTCATTTATATCAGCAAATCAGGACTTTGTAACCTGAGTTATCGTCAACGCCTGCTTGTTGTATTGTATTGTATTGTGTACGAGCATTTACAAACCGCCTTTTACAGACTAGCTATTCAGAGGCGCTCTCAGCGTGACAGCCCCGAGGAAATAAAAAAGACTTCAAGTAGCGAAGGGTTGAAGATGACACCCCCAACAAGATCTTACTACTATCTTAATAGTGGTAGGGAGGTCATTCCACATAGAAGGGCCTACAATGGCAAAGGCACGGTGTTGGGCCATGGCAGTCCTTGTCCTTGGAACCAATAGATCAAGTCGATCAGCAGATCGGAGAGGCCGCGAAGAGACTGCAGAGAGGGGTTTATGCATCAAGTCACAAAGGTATTTGGGAGCTTGTCCAGTTTGAGTTTTCAAAACTATAAGAGCAGTACCTTGAATTGGATACGAGAGGCAACGGGAAGCCAGTGAAAAACATCAGTCATGTAGGTAGAAATGTGGGAGTAGCGAGGTAGACAAGCAATGAGTCTGGCTGCCGAGTTCATAACAGTAACTGACTGAAGGGAGGATAAGCGAACTTTGGGAAGCCCAGCAAATAGTGAGTTGCAGTAGTGGGACTCTACTGTAACATGACTTCACTGACTTATCTATAATATAGGCCCTAATAGTGTAATATTATATTCATTTATTTCTATGTACCTATATAGCCTAAGTTTGCCTTGTGTGCGTTGTATAATATTATGTAAGTAGTCACTTACAAAACGAAGTTTAGGTGCCTCTCATGAAGCAGCGCTGTTTTCAGTCAACGGGTACAGAAACTTCATAAAGCAAGCGTATATAACGGACGTTCTGTTTAGTATAGCCTACATAGATCATAGATGCACTGCCTTAGCAAGCTGCCTGCAGTCTGCTATGAATTGCTCGCTAAGAGGAAATTCCGTATAAAAATTGTACTTTCGCGTATAGTGCTAAAGTCTAAACGCTGCACTTTCCGTCTCTAAGATCCGGCAATTGCGTCTTAAAACGCATCCGATTGAACTTCGGAGCAACGCTTTCAGAAGTGAATAAAAAACACACCGCCTACACTCAATCACATGCATCCATAGTCGTCTTCTCATCGCTGTTCTCATCTGACTAAACTACAAGTTTAAGAAGAAGAAGAAGTGTGTAAGAAGCGTCCAAGAAGCGCGTCCTTGTCCTCAACGAAGCCCGACTTAGTAGCTTCTCATCCTACTCTACCTTTAGGCCTACCTCTTCCTCTTTTTCCTCTTCATCTGCTACTTCTTCTTTCGTCTTCTTTCTTCTTTCTTCCTCTTCTTTCTTCTTTCTCTTTTCTTCTTCCTCTTCCTCTTCCTCTTCCTCTTACTTTTCCTCTTTCTGTTTCTTTTCCTCTTCCTCTTCTTCTTCCTCTTCCTCTTACTTTTCCTCTTCCTGTTTCTTTTCCTCTTCCTCTTCCTCTTTCTCTTCCTCTTCCTCTTTCTTTTCCTCTTCTTCATCCTCTTTCTCTTCCTCTTTCATTTCCCTTTCTTGTTCCTCAATCCTCATCCTCGAGTCACAAATTCTTCCAATAGTCAGCTGGTGTTCTAAAAAGTGGTGACTGATCAAACTAGACATAAAAGTTGAACTCTCCTATAATACACTGTGGTGTTTATCTTTCGTATTTTCTTTGCTTTATGACGGATCTAGTAAGAGATGTGATGAAATGAAATGAAATGTGAACTACTGGTTGAATCGAGGATTCCTCATTTCACCCACTGCCCACGTGTTCTCTGTCTACTGGATTGCCGCTAATTTTCTTTCGGACTAATTACTCAACTCTTCCTTTCATCTCGTCTTAAGTACTCTATGCAATCTATGGTGTTAATTCCCTGCTATTCGCCTGCTGCTGCCTTATAAGATCCAAATCATGTTGAACGGCTAAACGAACTGAATAGTAGTAGTCAGGGGCGGATCCAGGGGGGGGGCAAATCCGGCCATGGCCCCCCCCATTTCAAATCTCCATGGGACGTGGCCCCCCCCCCCATCCATGACGCCCACAAGAATTTTTGCAGGGTTCAGTCATGTCCAGGAGAATTAATATATAAAGGTCGTTAAAATCTAAGCCTCTCACACAATTACATTAAATATTATTATTTATTATTATTATTATTATTATTATTATTATTTATTGTTTATTATAATATTGACTTTTTATATAGCGCACCTTCAAGGTAATTTACTCAGAAGCGCTCCCGGTCTAACGGTAACGTGTATTAATATAACGCAAAGAAAAGAAACAATCTTTCAACAGTATCCGATTATGATTTATGTCTTTTATGGCATACAGTGTATGCTATTCGTGTATAATTATATTCACAGTAAGATGTTAAAATATTAGCACTAACAACACTTGCAACTAAAAACAAATAACTATTAATCAGGAGCGGATCCAGGGGAGCCAATCCGGCCATAGCCACATTTGAAATTTTAACAGAACTCGCCCCATTTGAAATTTTAACAGAACTTGGCCCCCCCCTCATTACTCAATGTGTCGTATGAAAGAAGGTTTTAGCACCACATCTTCATAAAATATTTCTTCAGTAATTAAGACTTTTATTTCATGTCCTGCTGATTCTCTTCCAACAGTGAAGTACACACCATGCTGAACAAATTGGCAACATTTCCAGTTTGGAGTGCTAAAGCCGAAAGAGCTTTCTCCAAAGTAGAGTAAACGTTAGCTAATAATTACTATACTTCAGAACACAATGTCAGAAGACCGACTAAATGTTCTAACGATGTTTCGGACTGTAGACTCATTGTGAAATAATACAGGGCTTTTTAACGTGCAGTTCTACACAAAATGTGCAGTTCTAAATGGATTCGTGCAGTTGTAAAAGCATTTTTGTGCAGTTAAAAAATAATTTGAAATTTTGTTGTCTTCCGATTTGGAATAATACGCCACTTTAACCCTTCAACGCCGAGATGGTAGTAAATAGTATGGGAATCTTATACCCTCCGACATTAAAGGGTTAAACAGACATTTACAGAAGCCTATAGTTACTGTAGGCCTATTGCAACTTTTGTGATTGAAGTTTATAGCTGCACTTTGAAACCAGCCTAACTAAACCAATAACCCATTTTGCGACTCTGCTTAGAGTAGAACAACTGAGTGGAAGGAAAAGTGTGCCCACTCGTGGATGTAGGCATTGTAGGGCCTAACACATGAAATAAACCCATGGAAACACCATCCGAAATAGAAAATGTAAACAAATAATAGAAGATTAATCACTAGCACATAAAGAAAAAACCATGAAATTAGGCGAAAGATACTAAGAAAGTCGTTTTTGATGACTTAAAAATGGTCTTCAGAAATTTTGACGACTAAAAAAAGGTTCAGAAATTTTGAAAACTAAAAAAGGTGTCTTCAGAAATTTTGACGACTAAAATAAGGTGTCTTCAGAAATTTTGATGACTAAACAAAGGTGTAGACATTTTTACGACCAAAAAAGGTGTTTTCAAGAATTTTTACAACTAAAAAAGGTGTCATCAAAAATTTTGACAACTAAAAAAGGTCACTTCAGAAATTTTGATGACTAAACAAAGGTGTCTTCAGACATTTTTACGACTAAACAAAGGTGTCTTCAGACATTTTTACGACTAAAAAGTTGTGTTCAAAAATTTTGACGACTAGAAAATTTCGTAAGAAATTCTCCGCCAGAGAAACACACTCCAAAATAAAATCCTGGTTACGGCCTTGGGGGCTGGTTGGAAGTTGTGCAGTTCTAAAAATTTCTTTAAAAAGCCCTGAAATAATACCAGGTAACAAGCCCATATATCCAGTTATTTTTTAATTTAGACATCTCCGGGGAGGGCACAAGTTTTTCCACAGAAATGAAATTTTTCACCCAGAAAAACATGTTATAATATACCTTGATGTTATTTACTATTATGATCATGATTATGATATTATTATTCACTGTTATAAACAATTATATGATACTATCATTTTACAATAGGTAGGCTATACTTTACTGTTAAACTTTGTAGGCCTACAGATGCTATTTTTTTACAACTATTTGACTTCTTTCCAGAGCTATATGTTACATTTCAAGCTGTAAAATTTCAGCATTTCGTTCGATGAACAGTTAGTAAAACAACAAACAGCCTCTGGCTTCCAATTCTGGTAGTTTGGTAGTTCTTTCTTGGTTTGTCAGCATTTAAGTAGTGGAGAGCAATTTCATTAAGATGACAGCTTAAAATGCTGCCATTGCAGTGCGGAAATTTCAAAAATTTCTGGTTGGGGAGGGGGCACATCCCCCTCCCCAAACCCCTCCCCCTTTCCCCAAACCTCTCGGCGCTACGCGCCTCGCCGATCGGCCTTCGGCCGCTCGTCCACCACCTCCCCATTTGGCCCCCCCCATTTCAGCCTTCTGGATCCGCCACTGGTAGTAGTATTAGTAGTAGTAGTAGTAGTAGTAGTAGTAGCAGCAGCAGCAGCAGCAGCAGCAGTAGTAGTAGTAGTAGTAGTAGTAGTAGCAGTAGTAGTAGTAGTAGCAACAATTACAGCAGCAGCAGCAGTAGCTGTAGCAGTAACAGTAGCAGTAGCAGCAGCAGTAGCAACAGCAGTAGTTGTAGTAGTTGTAGCAGTTGTGGTAGTAGTACATGTTGCTGTTGTTGTGGTAGTAGTATCTGTTGCTATTGTAGTACTATAATCATCATCGTTGACTCAAAGGATAACATCAAGTTGGTGTATACATGTAGGTAACTATTCTAAGCGTGGAATGTTGTTCGTCATTGAGTTGACCAACCTTCGCAATATCCAGTTGTTATGACTTTTGATCATGCTGTAACAGTTGCTGCTATTGCTATTCCATTTGACCCCAGGTAGTTATTAATCCTGAGGCTTCCAAAAGTATTTGGGTAACATATTTTGTTTGTGGTGGCTTTACTTGGTTGGTGAATGGTGATATTGGCTATAATTATATAGTAGCTTACAGTGGAAAGAGATTAGTTTGCATCGTTGTTTGTTTACGTTGATGTTAGTAGCATTCCTGCACGATATGATGTAAGAGTGGATGGATGGATGGATGATGGATGTAAGATTTATGAATAGATGGATGGACGGATGAATGAATTGGTTGTTGGATGGATGAATGGATGGATGGATTGATGGACTGATGGATGGATGTATGGATTGATTGATGGATGAATGGATGGATGAATGAATGCATTGATGGGTGGATGGGTGAATGGGTGGATGGGTGGATGCATTGATGGGTGGATGAGTGAATGGGTGGATGGGTGGATGGATGAATGCATTGATGGGTGGATGGGTGAATGGGTGGATGTGTGGATGGGTGGGTGGATGGATGGATGAATGCATGGATGGGTGGTAGGGTGGATGGGTGGCTGGGTGGATGGACGGACGAACGGACGGATGGATGGATGAATGGATGAATGGATGCATGGATTGATTGATTGATTGATTAATTTATTTATTGATGGATGGATTGATGGATGGATTAATGGATTACGTAGCGTAGGTCATTTGTTATAGTTGACTCTCTAATTAGTCTGTATATTTTAAGTGACTTTTAAGATCTATTATCTGTTTGTGTAGCAACATCTATTTGGCTCTCGACTCAGCTTTTCTTGCACGAATGGCTGTGGATTTTGGCAGCGGCCTTTTCTCCTAACATTGTGTGCGTGACGCTCTTTGGCCGCATGTCTCTCGCCTTCTCAATCTATGGCGGTCTTCACTTATATGGCGTTACATAATTTATTGGGGGGAGGGGGTCTATGCTTCTAGAACCGTCTGTTTGTTCCTTCTTAAGACAAACCGTTTGCCCTTTCCCTCTTACTTTCGTCTTCGTATACTGTAGTGAGAATGTTGGACGTATTTAAGAAGTTCATCATCATCCGGTAAGTAATTAGGCAACAGCTGAGTTGGCAGCATCGTCGTGGTTACAGTCCTAGTCCTCCTCTTCCCCTTCCTCCTCTTACGTCTCTTCCTCCTTCTTAACTTATTCATCCATAGTCCCTACTCCTTCCCATTCTTCTTCTCATCCTCATCCTCCTCTTGCTTCGCTCTTCCTCCTCCTCCTCCTCCTCCTGCTTCTTAACCTACTCCTCCTTCCTCCTTCTCATTCTCCCTCCTTCCCTTCTCCTCCTCCTCCTCTTCCTCCTCCTTCTCTTCCTAATCTTTCTCCTTCTTAACCTATTCATACATCCTTCTCCTCCTTTCCATTCTTCTCCTCCTCTTTCACTTATTCATCTTTCGTTCTAATCCTCCTTCTTTTTCTCCATTCTCCCCCTTCTCCTCCTTCTCCTCCTCTCTTCCTTCTCCTACTTACCCTCCTCCTCTTCTCTTACGCTCTATTTGCATCATCATCATCATTAGTTAATGATGTTCATATAAAAACTAGCATCAGTGAACTTAAACAATGTCCAGACTAACAAACCAATTCTATTAAACGTTTAATCACGACTTCTATTATAACTACAACAACAATAATATTAATTGTTGAGATTGGCAAAAATGCTGACACCAGATTCAACTGGTTATAGCCCAACATCCGAATCCGCCACTGCCAGAAGAATCAGAGTTTCCAATTATATTATGCTGCTTGCAGAGAAAAAAAACCATCTGCCAGATTTTTGCACTTAGTTTCACAGTTAGCTCAGCAGATAACACTCGCAATGTTGGCATCCATTGCGCACAGTGCTTAAAAATTGCAGGTTTACGTTGTGCATTACACAGGCATGCAGTCACAAACTATGTATGCGCATGCACGAATTTTGAGACATGCATACATGCAAACATACGTGCATACATACATACGTACGTATATACATGCATACATACATACATACATACATACATACATACATACATACATACATACATACATACATACATACATACATACATACATACATACATACATACATACATACATACATACATACATACATACATACATACATACATACATACATACATACATAAATACATATACATCCTTAATTATAGATATAGATATAGATATAGATATATTATACATTGTACCTAAATATGCTTAGGTCCACGATTTCCAGCAAAGATGACCGGAACTTTGTTTCTCTAGCATTCTGTTCAAGCATGTTATTAAACATGTATTTTGATTCAGTTCAATTCCAGTAGCTCATCAAAATATGCACAATTATCATTATGCATGTAAGCACAGAGTTACGACTGCTTGTGAACCCATACGTGTGCCAAAGACTCTTTGGTCTATTATACAGACCACAGATATATTATAGACTACAACATGCAGCTGCTGTGGTTATTACTTAGAAGCTGTGGTCATTGAACCTGCATGCGGTAGAAACATCAGATGGGATTTATTTTTTTCTTATTTCCGATGCGCAACAAAACGATCGAGAGTGGAAAAACTTAAAAAAGAAACGAATGTTAAGTGATATGTTCTGCAAAACCTAAAAAAGCAGAGACTCTGCGACTGCAGCAGTCGGAACTTCACTTCCACGCTCTTCACTACTGTTACAAATGCATCACAATAATTACCCGCTGCTGCCATGCATGCATTATATATCCCACTCTCGACATCAGCATCACCGTGCCTCAAAGTCATCAGGCAATAAACTTTGTCAATAAACTTTACCTACCATGCAGTTAGTCACCACGATGGCTGCAGACAGACGTGATACATGTACCTTATAACTGCGTGATGATATCATTTTCATTGTCTTAATCGACCTAATCGTCGTCGTCGTCGTTGTCGTTGTCTTGATGATGATGTTTTGTCGTCGGAGTGGATGATGATGATGATGCACACAGACTGGCAGAAAGATGCAAAAATTACAGAAAGATATAAAAATTACAGAAAGATGTAAAATTACAGAAAGATGTAAAAATAACACAAAGATGCAAAAATAACACAAAGATGTAAAAATAACACAAAGATGCAAAAATAACACAAAGATGTAAAAATTACAGAAAGATGTAAAAATAACACAAAGATGCAAAAATAACACAAAGATGTAAAAATAACACAAAGATGTAAAAATAACACAAAGATGCAAAAATAACACAAAGATGTAAAAATAACACAAAGATGTAAAAATAACACAAAGATGTAAAAATAACACAAAGATGCAAAAATAACACAAAGATGTAAAAATAACACAAAGATGTAAAAATAACACAAAGATGTAAAAATAACACAAAGATGTAAAAATAACACAAAGATGTAAAAATAACACAAAGATGCAAAAATAACACAAAGATGCAAAAATAACACAAAGATGTAAAAATAACACAAAGATGTAAAAATAACACAAAGATGTAAAAATAACACAAAGATGCAAAAATAACACAAAGATGCAAAAATTACAGAAAGATATAAAAATTACAGAAAGATGTAAAATTACAGAAAGATGTAAAAATAACACAAAGATGCAAAAATAACACAAAGATGTAAAAATAACACAAAGATGTAAAAATTACGCAAAGATGTAAAAATAACACAAAGATGTAAAAATTACGCAAAGATGTAAAAATTACAGAAAGATGTAAAATTACAGAAAGATGTAAAAATAACACAAAGATGCAAAAATAACACAAAGATGTAAAAATAACACAAAGATGCAAAAATAACGCAAAGATGTAAAAACTAAAAATTGCAGAAAGATGTAAAAAATTGCAGAAAGATGTAAAATAAATTACATGCAGTTAAATGCTTATAACTTTTGGTTTATGTATAAAATTTACTGAACTGAAACTTTTGAATACATTTTAAATTTTGAATGCTGTCAGTCGACCTGTTTTCTGCACTATTCTTATTCTGTATTTGGCCGAATAGTTGGTCCAATCATTCGTATTCGGCCGAACAGTTGGTCCAGTTATTCGTATTCGGCCGAATAGTTGGTCCAATTATTCGTTTTCAGCCGAATAGTTGGTCCAATTATTCGTTTTCAGCCGAATAGTTGGTCCAATTATTCGTTTTCGGCCGAACAGTTGATCCAATCATTCGTATTCGGCCGAATAGTGATAGTCATCTGTTCGGTATACAGCTCCAATTACAAATATTAACCATGCATCCTAACATGATTGCATCGTGTGATTGGTGTTGTTGTTGATGTTGCAGATGACAACCATCGGACCATCACAGTGTCAGTCACCGTCTGCTGCTTCAGACAAAGAGAACGACTCGAGACAAAGCAACAATCAGAAGAAGGCATCGGCATCAGACGGTGGTGAGTCGAAGGCCACCTCCGCCACCACCGGGGCCACCGCCTCCGACGGGGCCACCTCCGTCACCGGGGCCAACATGGTCGCCCTGTCGACGACGACGACAACGGCGGTGGTCAGCCCCGTCGTCGACTCCATCGGCCCAAGCCCCGCATCACCGAGTGACTCGAACGGAGGAGGAGGAGGGGGAGGGGTCGCGCGGTCATCGTCCAGGACATGCTGCTTCTGCTGGTGCTGCTGCTGCAGCTGCTCCTGGTCAGTCAGTCAGATCATGCTCACTTACTTGCTCACTTGCCCACTTGCTTACTCACTCGCTTGCTCGCTTACTCATTCACTCACTCACCTACTCGCTCGCTTACTCATTCACTCACTTGCTTGCTCACTCAGTCGCTCACTTTCCTACTTGCTCACTCACTCACTGATTTGCTCACTCACTCGCTCACTCGCTCACTTCCTCGCTAGCTTACTACTTCGTTTGTTTTAGTGAATGATTTATTCAAATTTTTTTAAATTTATTAATTCATTCGTTAGTTTACTTATTAATCTACCCATGCAAAGCGAGTAATTAATTATAATTATTATGAGATACAAGTGTGTCCTTACGACTTGACGAAAGTCAATTACCGAGTTCTCTTAGCATGCTCGAAACCGGAACTTCGGGAAGCTGTGCACTGAAGATCCCGTTCGCTATCTAATGGAACAGCGTGCTCCTCATAATATTACAAGAAAACTAATCTAAATCTGAACTCTGAACTTACAGATCGCCAGAGTAGAAAGAGTAAAACGAGACCGCATCATAGATGCACGAGAATAGCATGGCAACTGAATCGCGTGGTTGATTGCCTATCTATTGCCGTATCAACAATCAGTTTATTACCTGTATTTCCTTCTTACCTTGTTGCCTTTCTGCTACTTATCTTATTGCCTATCTGCTTCCTGACTTATTGTCTATATCTGCTTCCTACTTTAGTCATTTTCTGCTTCCTACCTTATTGCCTATCTACTTCCTACCTTATTGCCTATCTACTTCCTACCTTATTGCCTATCTACTTCCTACCTTATTGCCTATCTACTTCCTACCTTATTGCCTTTCTGCTTCTTACCTTTTTGCCTATATCCGCTTTCTACCTTATTGCCTATATCTGCTTCCTACTTTAGTCATTTTCTGCTTCCTACCTTATTGCCTCGCTGCATCATGCATGGTCTCAGTCCTTGTAAGCTTATTCTCTGATTTCCGCCAAGGAATTATTTGCCTTGGTCACCCATATTCCTTAGTAAAGCTCGCTGACCGATGCCCTGAGCATCAATTTTATTAATGGAGCTAAGGAAGTTCTCAGCAGATCATCGTCATTGTTGCTGTTCTATCCGAAATATAAATTCCCAAGAACAAGGTTGAAAAAATAGGTTGAAGATTTTTGTTCATCTGAAGTACTACCTAGTCTTCGCTTCTGTCTGGCTGAGTGTTGTACCAAGCAGAGATATTATACGATGAAGCGCTGGTTAGCAACCGATAAAATGTTATTTTTCCCCGAGGTGCATGCTTGTCTCCCGTCGGGATTTGAAATCAGACTGCATGGGAAAGATGATGAAAAGCATCTGGGATGGCATCTAATCGCAAGGTTCTGCTACAGAGGAATATTATTTTGCTGCTTCACAAAAGCAATAACCGAACTGATGTGATGAATAATTGTCACTGCCAAGCTTAGACAATTATTTAATTGACGTTCGAAGACTTGTCTCCCAAACGTAACATTTGAGACCATGTATTCAAGATAACATTGTGTAGATTCTATCCATCGGATATAATTATTATTCTCAAATTGTAGTTGTAGTAGTTGTAGCAGTTGTGGTAGTAGTACATGTTGCTGCTGTAGGTATAATGATCTTTGCGTTAGGTCTACGTTTTGAATTACAGGCCTTATGGCCGTTCCAGCCAAATTAATTTGTTCAGAGGTCACAGTCAACAGCGAATGCACTGACAAAGAGATGCGCATTTGATGGAATATTCCGATTTCTTTGGAACTGATTTTTATGACGAGGGATAATTTTTGTGAGAAACATGCTGCATGCATATTGGATAAACGTCGAGATGCATGTTCTGTTCTGTTATCTTTTTATCTCTCAGCATAACCGTACAGAACGGTGAACAGAGTTCGTCGGGTCCACCAATTATGAAGAAGAAAGAAGACTCAGATGTTCCGCACAAAGTGGACGACCTGTAAGTAGGTTGTGGGGCGCGGTGGTGTAGTGGTGTCGTCATTGCCTTGGAGCCGGAAGGTTTGAGGTTTGAATCCACCTCGCCGCGTAAGGACCATGAGCAAGTCCTTCACTCACAATTGCTCAGCACTTCGGTGTGAAACTCCGATGCAGTGTCCACTCTGCAATCGGGAGCGCCTCTGAGTAGCGAGAGCTTGAAGGGGTGCTATAACAAGTGCACATACAAACTTGAGGCCTAACTATCGACAACAGCCTACACTGTACTACAGTCGTGTTTTTTCTCCCTTTCTGTAGCGCTCTTCAAGCTGTCTACTCAGAGGCGCTCCTGCCTTCAGCGCAGACACTGCATCAAGTTTCACGCCGAAGAGCCGAGCAATTGCGTGTGAAAAACTTGCTCAAAGTCCCTACAAGTGCAAAATCGAAATAAAATGGATTAATGGACACAAAATGCAAATCAGGCGCTTAGAATATGCTTATGGCCAGACATGTGTCTATAATAGTGCGCGGATGACCTTGGAACTGCCCAAAAAATATGCTTAGCTTCTTTTATTTATACATCCAGTCATCCACCTATATAGCATATATACATGTATAGGTAGATGAATTTTTAAAAATTATTTGGCCTACTCTAAACTTAAAACCAAAATAACCTATAGTGTTTTCACCGTTGTTGCATGCAACCACATCATTAACCCCTGAAAAATCATCGCAAAATTTATTGAGAAGATAATAATTATTTCTTCATCAGATCTTAAGATTTACTATAGCCATCGATAAAAGAAATGAGGACGTATAGGAAACGCTGAAATGTCACGCAATATTTATTGACCATTCAGTTTCTCTAATGTTGCAAATTTCTTCGGAGATCATGGCGGTGGTTATAGACGTCGATGCTCAGAGCGATAATAAATAAATGATGAGATGTAGTAAAAAAAGATGTAATTGCGATAGAAAATATGCAAGGCCTTTGGTCAGTAGAGGGCTAATAAGGCGGCTGACTCATTTGACCAATACAGCCTTGACCTTCGCCCATTTGACCAATACAGCCTTGACCTTCGCCCATTTGACCAATACAGCCTTGACCTTCGCCCATTTGACCAATACAGCCTTGACCTTCGCCCATTTGACCAATACAGCCTTAAAAAAAGTAAAAAAAGTAAAAAAAGTAAAAAAAGTAAAAAAAGTAAAAAAAAAGTAAAAAAAAGTAAAAAAAATTTTCTCCGGCGTATACAAAATGGACTACTCGAAAAAAGTTACTGAATTACGAAAAATCGCCGAGCCGAGCGGCCGGGATGGATATTTTACAAGACGGTGGAAAGCGGCGTTCATTGCTAAAATTGACGCCCACATCCGCGAATGCTGCGACGATGAATGCCCATGCAAGAATCCACGGCCGGATCGTCAACAAGGGCCGGGCATGATTACCGTCGTTCGTCGTCGGCGCAATGGCAACTCACCCCCGTGTGATGTTAGTTTGATCGACAACGAGATCATCGTCGGTAATTGTCAATGCAATGGCAACTCACCCCCGCGTGACGCAAGGGCATGAGCGGACTACGACGTAGATACGGGATTACAATATCGCAGACGATTTTACACCGTTGGTTTATAATCGTCTCACATTGTCGCCAAGTCTTCAGTATCAATCCATGAGTTGAACGAGTCTGGGTAGCCCAACCACTTCACGAGACATTTCTTCCCGCGTTTCCTAATCACTTTTTCGATTCTAAATATTTCTTGAGTTGTTTTCTGTAGCTCCTGGTCGTAAAAAGAGCCTTGTATTTCCTCACCCGCAGAATCAGTAATCTTGTAAGTTGGCGGATCTGTGTATTGAACCTGAGAAACTACAAAAACCTCCTCCACCCATCTAGTCGTATAACCCTTCTCAAAAACATTCTTCTTCTTAGTTATTCTGACTCGATCGCCGACTGAAAACTTTGGTGTAATAGGCTCTGAAATCTCATCGCCGTATAAATTCATAAATACAGTCTTTTCGTTCACTTTCATACTAGCCTTCGCGGGGGTCATTTTAATTGAAGAATGTCTCGTTTCATTATAATTACTAACCATTTCATCTAATACATCGATATATCTTCTCGTTGAATTAGCCGTAAAGTATTTGAACATCTTCTCTTTCATCGTACGCACCCATCTTTCTACGATACAAGATTTTCCCTCGTTTTCGGTAGAATACAACTCGACTAAATTCTTCACATTTTTATTATAAAATTCTTTCCCTTTGTCGCACCAAACTTTGACTGGCTGTCGACCACCCCCGAGTATCTTCACGAACCCATCAGCTGTAGACTTCCCACTCTTGTCATGTAATGGAACGATCCATCCGTACTTGGAAAACACATCTATGACGGTCAATAGAAATTTCACGCCATCATTATCTCTAGCGAAGGCTTGCATGTCGATTAGATCAGCCGCCCAAATCTGGTCAATCCCGCCAACACGGACACGCCTCGTCCTAAAATTTCTCACTACTGGTTTGTGTAATTCATTCGCTAATTGATTAGTCCATTTCAGGTCCTGCTGTAATTCTAGGCTTTTTTTAAACCTAGCCCGAGACTCGTTTTAGCGGACAAAATAGGTTTGACTATCGCCCTCTCTATTCGTTCCCGCACGCTTGGATTAGGTATATTATTCAGCTGGTTTATCATTGCTCTATCAGCGACATTCCTAGAAGCCGTATCAGTGTGTTGATTGTATGCCAGGTCGTGAATATATGCCGCGCTATCTACCCTGTTTATAGGTTTGCTCCAATCTTTGGGGGTTTCGTTGGGATTCAGACGCAAATCTAGTCTAGTACCGGGACCAGTAAACTGATGGCCTGGCAAATGTAACTCACCCGGAAATTTAGCCCAAGGTAATTTAATGTTGCTGGTGGCAGCGTTCAATGAACCTACTAGATCACCGCCTTGCGCAACAGCGGTCGCCTTCACGAATTGAGTTTTTGTTTTCCCGCATACGACACAAACACCCCTGAGCATCGATCTCCCATTATTAGCCACGGCGTTCTGCACATCTGTCGTCTGGGTCTGTTTTTTACATTTTACGCAATACATTTCGTTTTTTAATAATATATATTTTTAAAAATGGAGATTAGAGATATGAGTTGGGGCACAGCGCTCTCGAAAAGATTCAATAATCCGTTGTTACCCAAAAGCATACGTGGTTTGATAGTTGGGAAATCGGCGTGCGGAAAAACAACGCTTCTTCTCAATCTTTTACTCAGGCCAGACTGGTTGGATTATAATAACTTACAAGTATTCGGCACTTCTCTGTTTCAACCGGAATATCGTATTATCAAAAAAGCATACGAAGAAAAATTACCGAAAGCAGCGATCGTTCGGTTGTTCGAGCACCGAGATGAAATCGTGGGCCTAAATGCGTCACCAGACCTTGTTATGGAGGAAATGGCGAAAAACTCAGAAGCTAAATCCGATATAATTGCCAAGTTCTTTGAGAGCGCCGACGATGTACCGGACCCGAGAGATTTGAGCGCTGAAAAGAAGAACCTGATGATTTTTGATGATCTTCAATTGGAAAAACAAAACAAATGTGAAACGTATTACAATCGGGGGAGGCATAGTAATGTAGATTGTTTTTACCTCGCCCAGAATTATTTCAAATTACCGCGCCAAACAATCAGAGAAAACGCGAACTTTATTTGCCTGTTCAAACAAGACCTGAAAAATTGTAATCATATTTACAACGATCATGTGAGTACAGACATGTCGAAAGATGAATTTCGAAAACTATGCAAAACAGTATGGGAGCAACCTCATAGATTCGTGGTTTTAGACCTGACTAGCGACAAGTACAATGGTAAATACCGATGCGGACTCGACGAATTTTATATAATCGAGGATCCGCCATTGTAAAAATTGTATTGTATAGTAAAAATGGAATCATCGCTTCTCAAACAGATATCGGAAAACACGGAAAAGACGGCCTGCAACACGGAACCAAAAACATCATTTTCCATTTTTCTCAGCGAAAAGAGCACGCGAATCAGAACGAAGTTTAATCCACTACTCGAACTGGAGAAGAATAAGAAATATGAAATGGCCTTAGTTGCCCTCGAGACGTACTATTCTTTTCCAAATATCGATGCGACGAACAACGTCTTTCGGTATTCACCAAATCGCGACTCACAGTGGGTAAACATTGCAGTTCCAGAGGGTTGCTATGAAATAACGGATATCAATGAATATATACAGAGAGTGATGAAGGGGAATGGGCATTACGACGGGGTAAATGGCGCTTACTGTATCTCAATAGCACCAAACACCAATACTCTGAGGTCTGTGGTGAATATAGAAGCAGATTATATGGTTGACTTTACGCCAAAGAATTCGATCGGAAAGGTTCTAGGGTTTGACAAATGGATCTATTCGGCGGGATACAATGAATCGGAGGACTTGGTAAATATAATGAGTGTAAGCAGCCTGAGAGTGACCAGCGACATTATCGGGTCTTCGTACACTAACGGAACATCGGAAAACGTGATATATTCTTTTTTCCCGAACGTAGGCCCGGGTTACAAGATTATCGAAGTGCCGCATAATTTAATATATCTCCCGATTTTGCTGTCTACAATTTCAACGATGGAAACGAGACTCACAGACCAACACGGGAACCTACTAAATCTTCGAGGAGAAGAATTGGCGATTCGATTTCACATCAGGGAAGTTTGAAAGTTTTTGTAATTTATTAGTAAAATGAATCGTTACACGGGCGTAAAAGTTAATATTTCAGAAGCGCAACAAGACAAAATTAAAAGAGCACTTCAAGCGGGGAGCGGCGTGAGTATCAAACTATCGCACGATGATTTGAATGGCGGACACGTTTTGGCTCTCACCCAGGCGCAAATCAACAAAATGGCAGCAGCCTACCAAAAAGGAACTGGCATGATTATTAAAATGAGTAAAACGCAATTGGAGAACAACAAGAAAGTCGAAGGTGGATTCATAGGCGCTATACTTCCGTTTCTAGCGACAGCGGGACGATTCCTTCTGTCTAATGCACTGCCAAGTTTGGCGATGGGGGGCACTAAGTGGTCTCGGCTCCGCGGCAACTACTAAGATTGTAGACAAAATCAGCGGTTCGGGTGTAATGTATGTCAAGAGAGACGACATGGCGTGCAAAATAAGAGCAGCCGGATCTGGTTTGTACTTGTCCCCGTGGCAAAAAGGTAGCTCAATAACGGCATCCGGGTTGTACATGAAAACAGGGTCGGGCTATGCTAGAGGCGAAGGACTTTTGTTGGGTCCCAACTCTCCGTTTCGAAACATTCCGATTCTTGGCATGATATTATAAATTATTCTATTATAAAATGTCGAGACCAATACACAAATTTGGAACTAAACCAACTAGACCGGTAGAGGTTAGAACGCAGCCCGTTTCAGTCTTTTGGAAGATTACGAGCGGTGTTACTCGCACCCCAGTAAGACAGCTAGGAGGTCTGCGATGGGAAATTTTTGCGCAAAATGATATCACGATACAACCAAAGGCGGCAAATACGCTAAGGCTTGGACTCGGTGTAGAAATGTCGGTGGGTCTTTGCCTCGTTTCCCTCAGACAGAGTATCAAGCAACGACGATGCAGCCTACTAGACGGAGTGATTTCAGAAGATGTGGTTGATGATATCATAGTTTCCATTCAAAACAACTCCGATTCAGCAGTAACGATAAACGAAGGAGATTCGCTATGCTGTGTAAATTATCTGCGGTAAAAAAATATATATTGCTAATAAATAAACGAATGGAATTCGAAGGCATCAAACTCTATCCAAACCTAACAAATATAACACCCTCTGCGCCAGAAGGTGAAATACAAATAGCCGCAGGGTCCGCACAAACGTATCGACTTCAGAAGATTAGCGAAATCAAAAAGGAGATCGAGCAAGAACGCGACAAAAGAGCAACGTTGAGTAAAAAGTACCATAGAAGTGTGAGCGTAATCGGCGTAGTAGACAACGCCCTCATGGTCGTCACGATGGGACTCGGAATTTCGGGAATCGGCGTACTAGCCACCATAATTGCAACCCCCATCGCCATCGCTATGGAAGGGACGGCGCTAGGTGCGGGGCTATTGAGTATAATTGGCAGCCGAATCTGTAAAAAGCTCGCCCTGAAGGCGGAGAAGCATGAAAAGATCAAAACGCTAGCTGATGCGAAGCTCAACACGATCAGCGACCATATTTCAAAAGCACTCGTGGATGATCACATTTCAGACGAGGAATATTCTCTGATTCTAAGTGAGATTGAAAAATTCAATGGCATGAAAGAAGAAATCAAAAGTAAGTCGAAAGTTGCGATAGACGCGATGGACGAGGAAACGAAACAATCTCTCATCGATCGGGGAAGAGAGGAAGTCAGGCAGTCCTTTCAAAGCATGTTTGAGAAAAATACCGAATCTGTGAAAAAGACGACTAACGTGAACATGTATGAAATCATGTAGACTTGTAGAGTTTTGTAGACCTAAGTAGACCTATGTCGCTATGTCTGAAAATACGTCTAACTTGTGTTTTTACACATGTCGAAAAACATGTCGAAAAACACGTAGAAAAACACGTCGAAAAACACGCGGGAAAACATGTCGAAAAACATTAAATTTTTTATTAAAAATGTCGTTTCTAAAGATAGATGACCCGGCGAAAAGAAATTTCATAGTCGAAGAGTTTCTGAAGTCCAAGAAGAATATTCAACAGAACTTTTTATCGGAGAGATTGGGGGATTCGGGGCTGCAACAAGAATTAACCAAGCTGTACAAGCCTATCGTCGATTCGCAATCCGCAATTTCCAAAGAGCAAAATGTCTTACTATCCGCCATCAAAGAAAACTCGATAGCTACTACAAACGCACTACAGACGCTACCCGCTTCGTTGAAGATTCAATTTCCTCAGTATCCCTCGATAGAAGCGTATAGCGACGATCCGACTGAGGATATTAGAACTTTAGAATTAGGGGATGTAGCCACCAAGTACCTTCATCAATACGCCTCCGATAGAAAAATCGTAGACACGACGTTCGGAATACGATCAAAAAATAGTCAATTCTACATCGGCGACACTCCGATTTTTATTCAAGGAGACGATGTGACGGTTGGAAATAAGACGTATAGCGGAACACCGGGGCTTTGGGAGTTGTTGACGATGAAACAGCCGAACACGTCGATATACGATAATAATGATAGAGATGATTACGCCGAGATTCTACTCGCGTCGGATGCTATCAGACAGCCAAAAAATCCCAACAAACCGAAAGCATCTTCGAGCGTCAAATATAGAGAAATTATCAAGCCGATATGGGAAAAGAGGACTCGTAATGCGGTGGGTAAAGGCGTGGGTGGTGTAATCGTTATTTCCGAAGATCCAAACGTGTTGGCGAAACAGCTAGAACTACGATTTCAAAGCTTCAAAGCAGGCAATACCGGCGTGAGAAACGAGATCGTGGCGATGTGCGACGCGTTATTGAGGCAGGAAGTGCTGAGTAAAGATGCTTACAAAAATATAATGATGACATTGTAAAATGCAGAAAAATGCAAGTCATTAATAGAAGGAGGTATAGAAAACAATACGTAATCGGAGGATCTGGAATATTCGATACAATTTCAGGATTTTTCAAACGACTAGTAACGTCGAACGCCGCCAAACAATTAGCAACGACCGCTCTCAACGCGAGTAAAGACGTGGCGAAAGAAATTGGGAAAAAGGCCATCGATGTTGGGAAAACAACCGCAATCGACGCTGGCAAACGATTAGTGGACAAAGCAGTAGCCAAACTGTTTACTCCTGCTCCTACTCCCACCCCCAAGAAAATTACGCCAGAAACTATACAAATTTTAGACCGGCTGAGTAGCGTCGGGTCGAGTCCAAATATCTCGAATATTAATAATCTGATGATGGGTGATGGCCTGAAGAAGAACGGCGCCATGTCGATACAAGATTTAGTACGCTCGCTAAACGGCGCCGGAATGAAGGTCGCGTAAAAAATATTATCGCGTAGTAGTAAAAATGCAATCATCTGATATTCTGAGATTTACCGAACAACCATTGAGCGATGAAAGCGTCGAACGCTACGAATGGTATGAGTATGAGCCGATATCGGGAGCGAATCTAAACACCTCCGGCGAGATTAGAATAAACATCGAACTTCAAGATCTATTTTGTCATCCGGCAGAATCTTACCTGCTATTCGAGGGTAGATTGACGAAGGCGACCAACCCCGCCACCTTCTACGCCGATGTCGATGAAGCAACTCTTACGAATAATGGGCTCATGCATCTTTTCAGTCAAATTTCGTATTCCCTGTCGAATCAGGAAATTGAATCGTTATTTTACCCGGGCCAAGCAACGACGATGCTCGGATTACTCAAATACCCGAATGATTTTCAACTAGCTCAAGGTCTGAATCAGTTGTGGTACAAGGACAGCGGAGCGACGGCTGCTATCGCGAATAATCAAGGTTTCGCCGTGAGACACTCGTATATAATTCAAAAACCAAATGACAAAGGTACTTTTAGCTTTGTAGTTCCATTGAAGCATATTTTCGGATTTTGCGATGATTACGACAAGGTTGTTTTTGGTGTGAAACATACGCTAACTCTGGTTCGTAAAGCCGATGATGACGCAATTTTTAGACTCGCCGGCGCGGGCGCAGCGGATGCAGGGAAAGTTAGGTTGGATAAAATCTCATGGTTCATGCCTCACGTTATTCCCGCGGATATGGAGAAGATGCAATTGTACAAAACGATCGAATCGAAAGCGTCGCTGCCAGTTGCGTACAGAGCCCGTCAATGCGATACCACCTCCGTCGCACAGTCGACTAATTTTAGCTGGAGACTTAGCGTCAAGACATTACCCGAGAAGCCTAGGTACATCATCTTGGGTTTTCAAACCGACAGAAGCGGCGATCAACTACGCAATCCATCCGTTTTCGATCATTGCGATCTGAAGAACATGTTCGTGATGATGAACCAGGACCGATACCCAGTTGTCGACTATAATCTATCATTTCCGAATCAACAATTCTCGCGGGCGTACCGAGCAGCAGCCGCGTTCAGTGAAAAATACTATGGAATGGACGAACTAATGACGCAATGCAATATCACGCCCTCGGACTTCAAAGATTTGTTTCCGATTATGGTGTTTGACGTGAGCAAGCAATCCGAGCGTCTGAAGTCATCGGTGGTCGATATCCAGATCAAAGGTACGTTCAATACGGCGCCGCTGGCTAATACGGAAGCATACGCAGTGGTGATTTCAGACAAGTTACTGAGGTTTCAATCGGACGGACAGAAAATGAGTGTGGTATATTGAAGAAAGATAACGTTGAAGAATAATGAGACTTACAGATACCTATCGCGCGTATATGAACGATAGGTATCTACGGTTACCTAGTACAAAAACTCGACCTGCAATCCGGCTCCGGCCCTGAGAAGAAGGCGACCGGCTGTTGGAGTGTTTCCGGATGTGGCAGAATATACCTTCATACCGAGCTTATCGTTGGCGTTGAAAAATATGGCGACGGTTGGTAATACGAGCGATACTATGATGTCGGCTGTTTGCCCGCCCACCGTGTATTCAAAAAGTTCGTTATTATGTATCTCGTCTTTGACATACGCAACCCTGATTGTTTTTACGCTCGGACTGTCATTTCCTATCAAGAATTTCGCGTATCCACTAAGTCGATATACGCCTGTACGAGGAATAGTTATTAAGCCCAAGGACGTCGTATACGCCGAATCCGTATTGATAGCAACGACCGTTAATTGATGGTGCATTACATATGCGCCTGAGAATGCTCCACCATGCGTTGCATATGTGCCCGAGAATGCGCCGCCACCACTTACGATTGCGGATGCTCCTCCGTCACCCTCTCTCAACACACAAATAGCCGGTCCGGTTGTAGGTCTCCAATTCGGGGACAATGCTGGTGCCGCTGTTATAGCTCCAGCCGTTCCTTCGAACCTATATGTAATACCGCTCGTCGTATTTCTCACTAGATTGCCCGGGGATACCCTCATACCCGAAACGTAATCTCTAGGGGCGATATCCGCTGTTTTATCAACGACTAGGGCAGTAGCCTGGGCTGAACTAATAGCGCCACCCCCGTTACCTGTAAAAGGGTAATCAGTCGGTAACCCTACGAGATGATGGCCATTCATATTTAGATTCCCAGTCGCCGGATTTGCTCCATCTACCCTTAGAAAAGTACTGTTTACTTGGGACAGCGTAACGCCCCCTGCAATTATTCTTTGCGTAGATCCTGAATCCGTATGTCCAAATTTATCAACAGGCATTTTGAATATAATAATTTTTATTAATTCAGGGACGTAAGAATGCCGATGAAAAGTCCCTACACAAAATGTTCGTAGCGATGGATGAAAAAGCGTGTATGTTGACGTAATCGAACTCGTCTAGAAAAACTATGTTACTACCGATTGAATGGTTTTGCGAACCTTTCGTACTCCCTCCGCCCGCAATTTGCATGTACGACGCTCCATTTCTATACAGGTGGACGGTGCCATACGCGGTATTACTATTGTTGCAAAATTCTATGTACGCCGAAACGATATAGTACCCGGCTTTACTGGGGAAGAAAGAAGTCGTTCCGATACCCTGTTCAATACCGTGTCTTGCGGTACCGCATCTTATTACGTCAAAAGTAACTGCAGTGTGAGTTCTAGCGAGTATAGCCTGTTGAGTTGAACTGTAAGCACTAACCGCGGGCCCTACCACCGTCGCCACTTTCGAAGTAAGTTGTTCATCGACGTATTTCTTATTCGTCAAATGATTATTGTCGGTCGGGACGTCGTCGTGATTCTGCAGTAAATCTATTACTTGCCCCCGACTCACAGCCTCATCTATTCCCGCCTCCGGAGTATTCGCTGTATTCGCTGTATTCGTTGTAGGCAGACCTCTAATAGTATGACCACTCATATTTAGATCTCCAGTCGCGGGGTTTGCTCCATCCAGCCTTAGAAAAGTACTATTTACTTGACTTTCAGTAACCCCGCCGGCAATTACTCTTTGTGTAGATCCCGAATCTGTATGTCCAAATTTATCAACAGGCATTTTTTTACATCTGAATATAATTTTCAATGCAGGCTGTTTATAACTTCTTGAAAACTCACCCCATCTTTACATGTTTTTTTCAGGACGTGCAGGCATAGATGACCGCAAAACACTTCGCTGTCAGGCTGTACGCGTTCGCTATTGTAGTACACAGGACTCTGCAAATACTTTACCAGTTCTGTAGGAGGGGACAGGCCATAGCTGTCGAAATATATTTTGTCCTTGCCGTTTTTTGAAAAAGCGACCCAGTGCGAGCCGGTTCCATTAGAATCGTCTAGATTCAATATCCCGCATTCTGTCCGTCTAGGTTTCTTCGGCAGCTCGTCTCTGAGAAATACTCCCCGGAAATTAGGGATATTGAGCTTTTTCGCGGCATCTAGTAGTTCAAAATTCGTCAACGGATGATTTGGGAGAACTACGCCTTCGACATTTATATTTTTCACAGTTGTATAGCTCATTTTAATATTTCATCTAGATGTTTCACAAACTAATGAGCTTTCGGGCTTCTACGCAGGCGAGATAATATTTTCGCCTACAATTTTTGCATTCATTCGCCTTTCCATCTTTTTGAAATCGATTGTTGACGTATTCCGATATGTTCTGATTTACCTTACACCGGCTGCAAACTTTTGTGTCTTTTGTCTCCCTAATTTCCTGTCTTGCGTATTTGTGTGCAAGCTCTTTCACTTTGGCATTTTTACAAATTTTACAGCTGGGGTAATACCCGCTCTTCTGTGAGTTATCTTTGTGAAATTCGTCCAAGCTTTTTTCTTTTTTGCATTTGGTACACACTTTTTTTGCCGCATCCATTTTATATTAGTGTAAATTATTCTTTATTTTGTTTAGTTTTCAGCGTGTAGTGCCCATAGGCTAGGGTGTGGATCCCGTCGTCCATTATTACTCTTTTGTCGTCGTCGGCAGACAGAGCTATTTTATTTACTTCTTCGGTGTAAATTTCATGGCGGTAGGATCGAATGACGTTCATCGCTCTCGATTGTTGTCTTTTCGTAAACACGCAGTCTTTGTAATCTGCGTGAGTGATTGATTTCTTGACGACGTTCTTTTTCACTCCTTTACATTTCTTGTAGTCTTCACCCGCCATTTTGTAAGAGTACAACTTGGATCGCAGACCGACAAATTCTTCAATCTGTTTTCCCGCGGCCTCGTCTTTGAACATACCAACCACTTTTTTATTAACGCCGGATTCTATACCCGACGGGTGATCGCTCGGATAGTCTGAAGTATCGAACATACTTTGGACGTCGGGGGAAATATCTTTGTAGAAGTCTTCCGTTTTAATTTCATACGCCAAAGAATCGGTATCGGTGAATAATAGCTTGGCCCTATCTCCGTACTTGGCCTTGATGTAATTATAATGAAACTCATACATGAGCGTCTTACTAACGTCCAATATACACATCCCTAGATATATCGGCTTGTTGTAAAACAACTTGGTCTTTTTCATGTGAACGGCGATGAGGTTTTCATCGAAAATCGTTCGTCTGTCGTAATTAGTTTTCGCGACTAGCTTGATAGCTTCCTTCTCATCACTCACCAATCGTATGTCAACTCGATTCTCGATAGCTTCCATTGTTTTTCCGAAAACGCTATTGTTCATCAGCTTGAAAAAGTCTTTTTCAAAATCGTTCGTAGCTTTCGTTCTCAGGTTAGTATTCAGATCGATATACTTTTTCAGCCAGGCACTTTCCACGAATTTTATTCCTCGATGTATTTTTACGATTTTCAATCCGAGCCTTTCGTACAATTTTAAATTTTCATAATGAACTACATACTTTACTTTGTCATTCAAGTTTGGAATGAGTTTCGCGACATTCGATCCCGCGGGTTTTACACTCTCCGGAGCGAGAGGATAATCATTATGCAGGTCGTGCAATTCCTCTGGATAATCTAAGTCAACTTCTAACACACATCCCACTCCATCTCGTTCGGTAATGTTTCCCCAATCATTCAATTCGTCATCGTTCATCCATTCAAACCCATGAGTCGGTAGCGGCTTGCTCATCGCCCATCCATACAAGTTGTTCGCGTCCAAGTATGGAATGAATACTGAATGTTGGGTGGGATTGAAAGCTTCTCCCATGTACTCGTTGTTCGCTTTCGCGTATCGATGTGAAATCGTGCTGACACCTCCTCGTATTCCCTGCTTGATCATCAGTAACATATCGTAGTCACTCAACAACTCCAACTCTACGCCAGTCGTCTTCAACGCCGCATCCCATGCAAGTCCTGGGCTAGTGTAGTACCACGCAGGATCTAGGTTGTAGTGCTTCATACAGACGTCTCTGAAGTTTTCGAACACATCCGCTAATAATAGAACATCCGATAAATTATACAAGTCGTGATATTGGCGTAATGTTTTGCATTCAAATTTGTCCCATACCGTTTTCGCGTGCGCGTAATCTTTTTCGCTGATACCCGAATCAGTTAGTTTTGAATAGAAGGCATGCTTCGATGGTAATTCGGTTTCGTTTAATCTTTCAACACCGTCGACGTAATCATACGGGTAAACGCCTTTTCTGAGTAAAAGATCCAGCTTCTCACCTTCAAAAAATTTCCCTAAATTCTTGCACTGATCTTTCTGAAGATTTTTCGATAACACGTCGAGACTCTGGGGCATGAATCTCAAACTATCGATGAAACGTAATTCGCGCTTGACTTCTCTCTCTTTTCCATCTGCGTCTACAAATTTATCGACGACGACCTCTCTGCTGAATGAGATATACTTTTCTTCGTTGCAGGGAATGCATTTGATTTTCTCGCCGTGTTCACCTCGTAATTTCTTGATAAATAAATGGCTGTCATAACCGGTCAAATTGTGAAATACGACGGGGAAGAACTTGGGGACTTTGTATTTCAGATTACAAAGGTTGTGAGCGGCACCTCTAAATTTTCCAGTCAAATGACAGTGATCTCGTACCGGTTTTTCATCGTCTATAAATTCTCCCCCGCATATATGGCAAACAGTAGCCGAGTCGAAAAGCTCCTGCTCTTTCCTTCGGAATATCATTTTCTTTCGGAATTTGAACTGGTTATATATTCGTTTCACATTTTCTTCAAGACTGTCTATGAATTTCTGAGCGACATCATCGTCTTCGTTTTCAGCTGTAATCCTCACAGGCTCTTGAGAATAAACATCATCGTCGAAGCATTTCAAATGATAACAAAACGAACTGGGCGTATGTTTTTGAAACTTGTTGGTGTAAGACGTGCTAGGAACGGGTTGGCATGTACCGATAGGTTTGATGAACGACTCAAAATCGGCAAAGTACACAAACGGTACGCGCATCTTTCTATAGTGATGTGTAAAACTTAGCATAGTCCCAGGTTCCGGAAGTTCTATTCGTTGGGCGTCCCGCTGCGAACAGTACTCAGTATGTTTGCGAAGCGATTCTACCTTTCTAAAACCGATTAAACATCTTCTGCAATAGTGCATTGAATTATGGGATTTTTCTGTTCGTAGTGCTAGCAATCTGTTAAAATTCTTGATCCAGCAATAATGCTTCTTTTCCCCATCAGAAATGAGTAATAGATCTACACACCTATCATTCTCATGCTTTGATATATATAGTGGGAATACATTCGCTTCTTTCTCGTAACCAAAAACATTAACACTAATATTATTATTTCGCTCAAACTTACTCATCACATTAGCATCCGCTGCTACGGGGAATTCGATACCAGACCAATTGAGTTCCTCAGACTGTCTAATTAATTCTTTCGTAATTCTTTCTGTATTTTTGTCGACTGGGTTTACAGCTCTCGTTACGCACCACTTGAAGCATTCATCGTCTTCGTTCTTCATATTAATAATAGCTTTTTTATTCGCCAAATAATCAGGAAGTGGAATATAAGAACTTCCTTTCAATGGTTTATATACCACTGTATCGATATCCAACTTCAAAACGGTTTTGAATCTCCAATTACTCCCCCGCATTTGAAAACTGGCCATGCTCTCCTTAATTTTATCCGCTGCGTTGGCATATATTTCCCTCACATCGGTTGCTTCTAAAATAATATCACTCTTTGATTTGAAATTAGGCTCGGCTGTTACTACTTCGCCGGTTTTCATATCTACTTTCTCCATTACGCACATGAGGTCGAATTGAACTTTTACCCCGCGATTTTTCCCTAGCAGCCTAACTACCTGCGGTCTTACAGCCTTGAGAAAAGTTGCAACATCGATCCCGTTGTCGCCATCGATCGTGTATCTTTTTGTAAACCCTCTGATAGCCATCGCAGTCTCTCGAAGTTTGAACCTATGAATGGGCGGTTTTATTTGCGGAGGTAACTCACTAATCTCGCGAGTCAGCCAATCCGAAAAAACTATTTTATTTTTCCCCGGGTGCAAAAATTTCCAAGTAGTAGTCAAGAATGCCGTAAGTTCCGCTTTTGCTAATCTCGAGTATCCTCGCACACCTCTCTTTTTTGCAATTTCTCGCAATTCTCGCACAGTGGCGGGAGTATGCGCTGGTGTTTTGTTGACCTGAGCCCGGGCGCCTAGTCGATCTCCCTGCGATATGAACGCTATGAGTTCCGCTTTTCGCAAACTCGAGTATCCTCTTTGTCCTCTCTGTTTAGGAATTTGTCGTAATTCTTTCAGATTATACGATGAGTAGTCCATTTTATATTGGGATCTCCTGTCTTTAGGCCGAGCTGTATATTCCATTTTCAGTTATTTTCTATACACAAGACAAAAAAATAATAATATTCGATTGATCCAAAGACGATTATAAACCAACAGTGTAAAATCGTTTGCGATATTGTAATCCCGTATCTACGTCGTAGTCCACTCACGCCCTTGCATCACACAGGCATGAGTTGCCATTGCATTGACAATTAACGACGATGATCTCGTTGTCGATCAAACTAACATCACACGGGGGTGAGTTGCCATTGCGCCGACGACGAACGACGGTAATCATGCCCGGCCCTTGTTGACGATCCGGCCGTGGATTCTTGCATGGGCATTCATCGTCGCAGCATTCGCGGATGTGGGCGTCAATTTTAGCAATGAACGCCGCTTTCCACCGTCTTGTAAAATATCCATCCCGGCCGCTCGGCTCGGCGATTTTTCGTAATTCAGTAACTTTTTTCGAGTAGTCCATTTTGTATACGCCGGAGAAAATTTTTTTACTTTTTTTTACTTTTTTTTTACTTTTTTTACTTTTTTTACTTTTTTAACTTTTTTTACTTTTTTTACTTTTTTTAAGGCTGTATTGGTCAAATGGGCGAAGGTCAAGGCTGTATTGGTCAAATGGGCGAAGGTCAAGGCTGTATTGGTCAAATGGGCGAAGGTCAAGGCTGTATTGGTCAAATGGGCGAAGGTCAAGGCTGTATTGGTCAAATGAGTCAGCCGCCTTATTAGCCCTCTACTTTGGTCGACCAAGACAAAACAAACTGTTATAATGTAACGATAGCAGACGTATGATTTAGGCCAGGGGTTCTCAAACTTTATTTTTATTGTACCCCCAAGTAAAAAAATCGAATGGTGGCGCACCCCCAGCAAAATCATGCCGAAACAAAATGTCATAGCGAGGTCCATTCGCAGTGACAACTATAATAAAAGTCCATTTATATTAGGCCCTATAGCCTATCGACAAAAGTTCAGTTTGAATCATATAATTTATCAACAAATTTAAGATGTGAAAATTGGTCTATAACCCCTGTAAGAAAGAGCCAACCTATAGTGTTGTGGTCTTGTTTAGACTAGGTCACTAGAACATTATTTGAAATATCGATCTGATGTAATATAAATTTTGTCAATTTTAAGCGCAAATTAACTCCATGTTTGTTTTGATAGCAAGAACAGTTTAAAACCAGCTTCACCTAGATATGACGTCCTGAAAGGGTTCGATATACAATAGGCTGAGAATTTCTGGCTTTGGTACTTTCAACCATTTATACATTATTTGTTTCAGAGTTATAGGCCTAGTAATCGGCCTAAACATAAATTTATATGTTGCATGCACTGTATTGTAAGCGAGTCTAATTAGGCCTATATGGTGGGAAGGAAATAAAAGACGATACTGTTACATGTTGCAACTTTAAAAATCATTGCTAATCGAAGAAAGATGGACACAAAGTCCATAAACTCAAAGAAAATTTATATTTCTGGAATTTTTCGCGTACCCCTTACCGGCGCCTGGCGTACCCCTAGGGGTACGCGTACCACAGTTTGAGAACCCCTGATTTAGGCCTATATTCTGTTTCTGTACATCGAGAAACAAGTGCATATATGCGGACATAATAATTATTATAATACTATAGAACCTATAATTACCGTAAATAGTATAGATTCACGCGTAAGTAGACTACCTGATAACTATAGGCCTACCTCTGACCTGAAACTTCCGCTCTCAACTCGCACCAGTCTATATGATCTTGGATAAAAGTGGATGGTGCCGGTGATGTCTTGTTAAGAATTAACTCCTTTAGATCTAAATAGAAATATGCATCTAGCAACGTACCAACGAAGATAGTAAACTATTAATAGGTAGTAGGCCTACCTACCTATTCGTCACCTTAAAGAAGGGCGTAAAAATGGCATCGTGAATGCAAGTTGCTAACATAATATAGATGCTCACTATCCTAATTTTTAACTACCTGCACGCACATACACCTTGTATGTACACATGAATACATGCATACTTATACCTGCAGTGGCGTAGACAAGGGTTGGGATTAAACCCCTCCCATTGGCTTAGGAGAAAACGTTTTTTAAAGGATATGTGTCCACTTATGTAAGAAAAAACAAGCAGCCGGCCATAACCCCACCCCCCACCCCATCATAAATTTCTGGATAACGCCACTGCTTACCTGCGTATGATCAACGAGGTACTCATCAATCAATCATCATCCAATCGCATTCCTCCATTCGCTTGAAATGTTGAAATGTTAATCAAAATGAGATTCGTTGTTGCAGTATTATTGGTTTCGTATTTTCAGTCCAACGCAAGACGAACTGAAGGCGTGGGGAGAATCGTTTGACAAACTCATGCAGAGTACGAGTGAGTATTATAGCTAGCCTACACTTACCTGCTTTGTGCACTTTGAAATTGTTTAACATGATTAAGCAGGGCTTAAAGTGTGGCAGGACGGTCATGGACGGCGTCCTGCATATGGCACTTATTTTCAAATCTCTATGCCGTCCTGCCACTTATTTGGCCAGCACACCTGAAAATGTATGGGGCGTCCTGGCACTTCTTTTGTTGAAGTAAGGGGCGTCCTGGCACTTCTTTTTAAAGAAACTTTTAGCACTGCGATTAAGTCATTGTATACAGAAGATAATAAACAAGAAGCTAGAACTCTTTGGGCATATAATATGCAGGATGGATAACAGCAGAAAGATCAAGGCGGTTGTAGGCTTGGAAGGATGGAGGGATCTAACAGGAAAGGACCACACAAAGAATGGCTGGATAACATAACAGATTGGTGTGGAGCACCACTGCAGGACCTAACACACGCGGCCTTGGAGGGACAAACCTAGCGCGGAATTACGAGAGCAGCATCGGGCACCAAATTCATTAAAAAGTTTGTTTTCCTCTTGTGTTTGGGGGCCCTCTAAAGTGTGGGGTCCCTGTTCGGCCGAACATGTTGAACATGCCTTAATCCGGCCCTGCATAGAATCTATGTCATTCATTCAAATTGACCAATGCAACTTCAACCAAGAAGAGCTCGTTGACATCAGAATATGAAATTCTAGTAGTCGTTTTTGAACGGTTGCAAATCTATATACATGTAAATAAAAATGAAACTTTCCAATAGTTCGTAACATTATCACGCCGAAAGTTACGCACCGATTGTTTTGAAAATTTTACCAAAACCTTCCATTCCAATAGCACCGTGTCTTAAGGGGAGGGGAGGGGAGGGAGGAGAGTGGGAGGGGGACCGGAGGGGAAGGGGAGGTGGAGGGGTCGGGGGAGGGGTCGGGGGAGTGGAGGGGGGGAGGGGAGGGGAGGGGAAGGGATGGGGAGGGGAGGTCTTTTTCTGCCACAGCAACGCGTGTCCGGGTACAGCTAGTGTAATATAAATCTGATGAATAGAATATACATGTACAGCGACGAGATATTGCAATTGTTTCAGGAGGAAGAGAGAAGTTCAGAGAATTCTTGCGATCCGAGTACAGTGAAGAGAACGTTCTGTTCTGGTTGGCCTGTGAAGAATTGAAAAAGCAGACGAACCCAGAAAGCATAGAAGAGAGAGCTCGCTCAATATACGAAGACTATATATCTATATTGTCTCCAAAAGAGGTAACCTCTTGAATCATATGAATTCTTCTGCATCTCTCTCTGTCTCTGTCTGTCTCTGTCTCTGTCTCTGTCTCTGTCTCTCTCTTTCTATCTCTCTCTCTCTCTTTCTTTCAGTCTCTTTGGATGTCTATATCTGGCTCTAGCTCTATTTCTGTCTCCATTGTTACCTACATTCCTACAATGTACGTTTCAATTTCTCTCTGATAAATTTGTGCTTGTTAGAATTCTCTTTGACTTCTAGATACCGTTTTAAATTAGATCCTTTAGTTAGATCCTTTATAAACATTTCTTTTTGTAGGTCAGTGTGGAATCTTTAAATTTAGATTCTTTATGAAAATTTCTTTTTGTAGGTCAATTTAGTTCATTTACATTTAGATTCTTTGTAATCATTTCTTTTCGTAGGTCATTTTAGATTCTTTATGATATTTAGATCCTTTATGAACATTTCTTTTGTAGGTAAGTTTAGATCATTTACATTTAGATTCTTTATAAGCATTTCTTTTCGTAGGTCAATTTAAATTCTTTGAATTCGGATTCTTTTATAAGCATATTTTTCTCTTTGTAGGTCAGTTTAGATTCTCGGGCCCGAGAAGTGATCAACAAGAACATGGTGCATCCTTCGCCACACACATTCGACGACGCACAATTCCAGATCTACACTCTCATGCACCGCGACTCATATCCGCGTTTTCTCAACTCAAACATTTACAAACGACTACTGATCGTGCAGTGATGATCATCATGTCTACTCATCCTCATCCTCTTCGTTCCTCTTCCTGCCTCCTCTCCATCCTCCTCCTCCGCCCCCAACCCCCTCACACTCTCGCCAACTGTCCCTTTCTACGTGCGTGTGATCGTATGTGTGCGTAAACTTCGTCTCAGTCTGTGTAGGCCTATCGGTCTGTCGTCGGCCGCTGTCTGTATTAAGACTGCGGACAGCAAAACTCTAGACTTCAAACGTCGCTCCGGTGGAGTAAACGCTGCCGCCCTGGTGGAATATACACTGCCGCCCTGGTGGAATATACACTGCCGCCCTGTTGGAATATACACTGCCGCCCTGGTGGAATATACACTGCCGCCCTGGTGAGATATACACTGCCGCCCTGGTGAGATATACACTGCCGCTCTGGTGGAATATATACTGCCGCCCTGGTGAGATATACACTGCCGCCCTGGTGGAGTATACACCGCCGCTCTGGTGGAATATACACTGCCGCCCTGGTGGAATATACACTGCCGCCCTGGTGGAATATACACTGCCGCCCTGGTGGAATATACACTGCCGCTCTGGTGGAATATACGCTGCCGCCCTGGTGGAGTATACACTGACGCCCTGGTGGAATATATACTGCCGCCCTGGTGGAGTAAGCAAAGGACAATCAGTTTGATTCTCATCACAACTCATGGACTATAATTATTATGGAACTGAGTGGAGCGAAGGAATAGCGAATCATCGCAATGGAAGTTGGATCGTATTATGAGAATCCGGATTAACCCGATGATGTAAAACTACAAAGTACGGATCTGAATTATAGACAGAGATACATGTATGGTTCCAGAGGATAAATCATTATTTACTTCAGGGTTCGACTCTATAGGCCTATTTTAAAATAGTTGACTGCGGAGTATAACAGAAAAACACTTCAAGTTACCCGATCATCAATTGATGGACGTCGAGAAGGAAACCATAAAAACTCGATTCAAATGCGTAATTAATTTTACAAAACATCGATTCACGTTATTTACATCATTGGCGTAAAACAAAAACCAATGAAAGCGAATTGTGGCTAATGTATGCCTAATAATTAATTATAGGAGAAGAAACAGAAAACTTGTTCATTTCAGAGAACGCAAAGGAATCCGTTCGGTGCTCAGTATCTGGTATAGCGTCCCAAAACAGGTGCCTACTAACACAGAGAAGTTTTTGGTCGAATAATTGCAAGCGTGTATCGCGGTGTATGTGAGTGTGTGCGTGTGGGAGGGAGCGTTACTGAAGACTTACGGCACCAGGTACCATAAGTATGACTGTATACGGAGGATGAATCTCACCGGATAAATGAACGGCGGTTTCTGTTCTCGGTTATTGCCCTCGTTTCTGCCACATCACTTGAACAACGAGAAGCAACGAATGAAATACATGTAGATCCTCGTCTATATCCACAGTTTAATTGCTGATGCTGATGCTGATGCTGCTGCTGGTGCTGGTGCATGGAAAACGTCGAATCTGTGAATCATCGGCAACTCTTCTACACGCACGCGTTCTGTCTGAAAACAGGATCAGAGGATAAAATAAGGGGAAGGTCTATAACTTTTCCTTGGGCTTCATAATAAAGGCTTCTTTCATTCTCACTAAAAGCCTCATGCAGTTGTCTGTTAATATATATATATACATATATATTTACATATACATAAAATATACATATATATGCATATATATACCCATATATGTGTGTATATATAATTTATATATGTATGATTGTATATGCCTGAGATAAAAAGGCGTCCGGGTCGGTGTGTTAAGGTCAGCGTATTGTTTTGAATTTCTTCCGCCATGAAAACGTTTCAGGCGTTGGCGAGAGATAGCAAGCAGCACAGACTGCACACTGCACAGTGCAATGCTTCGTATACCGTACTGAACGCAATATTGCGTCAGATACAGACGTTCAATGACTAATGCACTGTGTTATCTCATACGTAATTCTTCTTGGACAAGCGAATGTCTGCATAGCCTGAGTATTTTGACAGCGCAACCTCCACACGTGAATAAAATTTCTACTCACCTAAATGATTGTATATTATTCTTTAATGTTCATTCTCTGTCGGAACTTTCGCGCGCTGAGTCACAGAAAGTGCAATTCGCAAGTTAGCATACAAGCCCCAGTCCATGCATGCATGCAGACATCTTAAGTGAAGAACATGCGCATTAGACGTTCCTCGTTCACAGACAACCATTAAGTTATTAATACAGGACTGGTGTAAATTTACGTGGGTCAAGCAGGGCCGGATTAAGCTCTCGGGGGGCCCGCCGCCATATTCTCCGGGGGGCCCTTAATCTACCTTGACCTTCCGTCACCATGGTCCTCAGAACTTCCTCTCACATGTTAAATTGTTATTGCATGCCTATAATTGATTAATCACGAATATGAGCCCTGAAATGAATCATATGATGAGAAATGTCTTTGAAATGACACTATGACAGCCTAAAAATTATTGCTATATACTGTTGTTGTGTGGAAATTTAAAAAAAAATGGGGAGGTGCTTGGCGCTTCGCTCCTCGACGATCGTCCTCCGGTTGCTCGCTCACAGCCCCCCCCCCCCCAAGCCAATGCCAAGTCTTCGCCTACGCGAGCACCCATGCTGTGGTTCAAATTTTCTGCTAATGGCGGTGGCAAACTGGTGAAGAATGTCATTGAAAGAAACAGTAGCCTATCTATTAGCAGAAATATGCGTTGTAACCTTTAAGACACCTGCTGACCCACAAATTTTAGGTTCTTTAGATGTGTAGGCCTATTATATACCTTCAGTCCTTGGCGCTTAGGGCCTAACTATAAGCCATTAAACAAACCGATCCAACCCCTTCCTTTGACCCATCTGGAGTTTATGAAAAAAATTCAGTTTTGGAACAGAGGAATTAATGCTGTTTTTCTACCAGAGGGTTCTTTGGCTATTCGCCGATTTTGAGCACTGGAAAGTTGAAATATTTTGTTTTTTGGCATCGTTTACTTTCGTCAATACAATTATAATCATGGAATTCATGCCAGGGATCTTCTACCGGTAGGCCTACTCAGTGCCGGCGCTAGGGTACCGGAGGCCCCCCCCCCCCAAATAAAACTTTAGGCCCCCATACCTTGAGCTGTCATCTCAGCAAAATTTCTCATAATAATTATAAGTGCTGAAAGACAGGTGTAAGACTTCAATAAATGTCCCTCCCAATTTTTAAATTTTTTGGAATTTCCACGCTGTAATTGTAGAATTTTAAGCTGTCATCTTTATAAAATTGCTCCCCTCTCCATTGTTTAAATTTGTCTGATTTGCCATCTTTAATGGTAGCATTTATAGGCTGTCATCTTAAAACAATTGATTATTATTAGGCTAATGGACAGTGGATGATACTTTTTGGTGCGTGGTTTCAGGAATGAGCCGTCATGAAAGGTATAATTACCAGCTACATAACCTACATTTGAGGCCCCTTGCAAACTTGAGATCAGACACGTACCATGGACATCTGGAACCCTGCACAGGGTTTAATGTTTGGGCCTCACGTAGGTTTTATTTTGGAGCCTCATCCAATTAGCAATTACAAATAAGTTACAATTTATAAATGTTGTGTTTGAGAAAGTGGACGAAAGTGCCTGAGTTAGTTTAAATGGCTTTAATTACGCCCAAAATCAGTAGGCCTATGGCCGGTATGATGTTTGCATTAGGACTGCTATGGCAGTGCCATATGGTTAGTTGAGGCATGCACCAGACCGGATCTGGTGCCTCAAATAAATGCGCCGGTTTAAGAAATATACAGTCACAAATAGCCATAATGACCAGCTAATTTTGGGGGCCCCCTGGGGCCCCCTTCAAACTCGGGGCCCCCCAAATGGGGGGTATGGGGGTGCTAGCGCCGGCACTGGGCCTACTCTAATTAAGAGTTATAGGCTAAAGGGCACACAGTGCATTGTTTGCTCATAAAAACAAATCAGCAATTGACTTAAATTTACACACTGTCCTTTAAGTGAAGTTGAATAAATTTATGGGAAAATGCACATTAAAAATTCTTTTTGTTCTCGCACGGGGGGCCCCTGACGACGGGGGGCCCGCCGCCATGGCAGACATGGCATACTGGTTAATCCGGCCCTGGGGTCAAGTATAATTATATGTCGAGCTCTGTCGAGAGTAACTTAGTCGCTGATTGGATTTAGTTTGAGCAGTCCAGAAATATCTTCAACAAATAACACATTACCGGTACCAATTTCTTTTTTTATATGTGTAGCCTAACTGCTGCAGCGAAGCGACGATGGCAGGTGTAAAGTTAGTTTACCATTATACTCCAGATGAGAGTTGCGTTGTTATTCTCATTCCACAGATGGCGACACATCTCTGTATCAACGGCATTAGTTTGTCTTTTGAAAGTCAGAAATGACCTGATCGCCCTAAATTCTTTTAAAGGGAGGGTACGTTGGCGGGGGAAAGGGAGTTACCATGAAGCAATAGCAATTTTCAATATAATTATCATTAGCAATTACTTGTAGCAAAAGAGACAACTAGACCCGACAGATCTTTTGGGAGATGTCCAGATGACTTGAATCTCATCCTATTGAGCCGATGGAAGAGGAAAATGCTCTGTTTTGGACACCATTGTCACTTGCACCATAACGGAATCACACCGCATCAGATTAACTATTGTTGAGATAATATTCAGCATTTAAGAGAATTATCAAAATTCGCGACCACCATTTTGTCAACCTACAATCTTGAGCTTTTGGACATTGAGACCCTGGAGGCCTGGCCCCAATAAATCACGATACGGTACAGACGTAGGCCCACAACTCATGACTTGCTCAAATTTTGGGAGATAATTGGAGGACTATAATAGGACAGGCCTAGGTCTATGTGATATTTTTTATCAGAGTTTAATAGACTCAGAAGCAATTCACTGCGGTCGCTTTAGCAGTAGTTTCTCCACTGACCAAAAAAATATTCAAGGCCTAACAATTAAGATAAGGTGATATTGGAGTAAACTGGTCCACTTAGGATTTTTGCTGGATTTTGTTGAATGTGCTGGATATGGCAGATCATGGATTGGATCACGCAAGATTAGCTCAAAAGGAATTAAGGTTGGATTGGCCTGGATAGGACTGAAAAAGACTCACAAGCGTTCCTAAATATTACATTCTAAGCAGACAATCGATCCCAATTTTATGTTCACTACACACTGCAGCTATTCTTCTACGAACAAATATTACATCCGATATTTACTCCTGAAGAGCCTCGTTCTAGGAAATGTTGTGATAAGCTATACGGTAAATGTAATCAGACGTCATTGAAATGTTTCCATTATCCATAACATGACCCCACGACCTCAATATATGACTCATCATTTCTAATATAACAAAGGAGCTTGACTTTTTAGCTAGATCTACAAAATAAAAAAGGCAACATCTATTTATTTTGACAGAGTGAAACAACGACTGACCGCAAGAACATAATTATTTCACCGCAAATTGTACGAATACTGCCACCTAGCGATTACATGACTAATTACAAACGCAGAAATCTATTTGTGATGAATGGACTCCGCAACTTCAAGTTGTGCATTATGTTTTTATAGGCATAGACATAAGCTTAATAGATGTTCTTATACACAGATGTTGCTTAGTACTCAATTCAAAACATAGTCTTAAAGCAATAATGTATCGACGTCTAGCTCTCATCCACATGACGTTCTTTTCCAAATTGGATCAAATGCCAGCCACTGTTCGCACTGTCACAGTGCCAGGCCCAAGCATGGATAAAAAAGGAGGGCGATATTAATCATATTTGTGACAGCAACAAGTGAGTGCCAGCACATAACTCAGCTTTTTTGGACACCGAGGAGATAAGGAGATTACGATGACTTATAATAATAATATTGTGACATTGAAGTGCGAGTAAGAACCAACGAAGACCAAATTAACATCTCGAAGTTACATCGGAGACAATAATAATTTAACCAATAAAACTAAGACAAGATAAACCAAAGATACGATTAAACCCAAACCCCAAACAGTCGTAATCGTACAGAGGTGCGTGGAGTCGTTATTGTACACTCCATTTAATTACATGTATGAACTGGTGGACCAAGAGCTGCATGCTTTTCATTGTCTCAAGACCACTTTTCCGCTCTCTTGGTCTCACGCACTGGGAGCGCCTCTGACTGGTGTGCACTTCGAGAGGCTCTATATAATTTATAGATGCAATACAATGCAATGCAATATAATCGAAGAATGCATTACAAACCCGCTTTCCATTTATAGATTTCGTAACAATTGAAGCAAATAGTCCGATAATATATTTGAAGGTTATAATTATTATATGCCAATGTTATGATTGTGTATAATACGAGCGCTATATAAATGTTGATCTACTTCCTGGGTCTCCACATTCCGGAATCTCTGTAGGCGGCGTCACCAGGTGATGGTCTGGGTAGGTAGATGACGTCACTCGCTCCCCTTCCTCCTCCTCCTCCTCCTCCTCCTCCTCCTCCGCCTCCATCTCCAATTCTCATGGCGCCAAGTCGCTCTGCAACTTCTGCCGGAAGTTGCTGAAGACTTCCCGGTGCGTATCCTCCCGAATATCCGTCACCTTCGTACATGTAGCCAGCGGGTTGTGGCGCCCCTGGCGGCAGAGACGGTCTGTAGTAGTCACGTGGGGCGGAGGACGTAGGGTCGTAGGCGAAGGAGCTTGAGGCAGGAACAACGTACCTTTCGTAGCCGATGATCTGCTGTCCTCTAGGGTCAGAGGGGTATGGTCGGGGTGGTAGGTACGCGTCCCCATGAGGAGGACCAGACATGGCTGGTGCCCGGGTGGCGGTACCCTCCTGGACGTAGTAATAAGCGGTCGGCGGTTGATTGGACACCGTTGGTGGTAGGACTTGACGGGTGGCAGGAACTGGATTCGGATCTCGAGCGATGGGTGGTCCCTGGACGTAGGAGTATTCCACTTTGGGTGCCCCGCCGCATCCACAGGATTTAGATCCGCCTTGAACTGCGTGCGGATCCTGGGAGTAGTAAGTAGCGGCTGGAACAGGTCTCACTCCACCACTTGGAGCAGGTGGACCATGAGCGTAGTACTCACCACCTGGAGGCCTCGTGGATCCAGGTCCAGCCGATGGATGCTCCTGAACATAGTACTCAATTCTTCCAGGTCCTGTCCCTGCTCCTTGGCCGGTCCTCATGTACTCCATCGGAGGCCCGGCTGGACCTGCACGAGGCACGGCATTTCCGGTCCCTGGTGGAAGGGCGTATCCCTGGCCGGAAACTCTCGGATACTGTACGTAAGGATCCGCCGGATAGTATCCAGTTCGGGATCGGTCCATGATCGTGGTTGTTCTGTAACTGTGAATACGACAGACGTGCGAACTAGCTGCCTGCTTATCAGAATCTGTCTCTGCTTTTAGGACGATTATGGTCACAGTCGACGACGCCCTGTGTGTGTGTATAGCTGCAGTCGAGGACACGAGTGCAAGGGTAAGATCAGCGATGCGTGTCCTGTGTCTTACCGACCGTGAAGTCAGCAGATCGTGTGAACGCTCGTGTTGTCAGGTATGAAGCCATAAAATAATTTTATATTATGACGAGATTAAAGGCACCGACCAATATTATTATTTCATTGTTATTACCATAAATAATTATGTCCTTTAATGCGTCGTTCAAATTGTGCGGCCTGCAGGTAGTATTATGAAGACCTGCAATAATTATAATTATATTCAGTCAATTCTTCAGTTAGTCGGTCAATTTATAAATCAAATTAATCAATCATTCACTAAATTAATCGACCAGGCAAGATTACTGCATAACTTGTAAATGTAAAGCGCCTTGCGTCTTGCAGGCGTTTCAATAAAGAAAAGATATTATTATTATTATTATTTATGACAAAGGGCTAAAAACACTACATATTGTGACAAAGGACTATAAACACTACATATCATAACAAAGGGCTATAAACACTACATATCATAACAAAGGGTTATAAACACTACATACATGTAGGCTATTACGACAAAGGGCTATAAACACTACATATTACGACAAAGGGCTATAAACACTACATGTTATTAGTCTCTGCATTGTACGTATGGAGGGCGTTGCTTGTAATTTGACAATGGAAAAAGTGAATTCACGCCTTATGAAAGCATTGCTACCAGTCACAGGCCACATTCGACAGAAGGTGGCTTTATGTAATAGACGTCTAATGAAAGGCTTTAAATTCACGCCTGCTTTTGTTGGTTGGGATGGGTCACCTTAAGCACCATAGACTATTATTATCATGGCTCTATTCTTATCAATCGTGACGAAGTTTTACAGGATCAAATGCAAACAGCTGGACCAGACGAGCTACGATTAAAGGACAACGGCACAGGTTGAGGAATGTTGAAACTTGAATGGTTAATCATTCAACTATTATAGTGCAGAACAGATTCAAAGTCTAATGTCTATCCTACAGTACTGAAACTCCTGTATATCAGGGCTGTTTTTAAAGAATTTTACAACCGCACTTTTCACTTCCCATCCCCCATGGTAAATTACTTCCAATCGGAGGACAATGACTTTTTTGCTAGTTTTAACTGTACAGAAGTGCTTCTACAACAGCACAAATCCATTTAGAACTGCACATTTTGTGTACAACTGCACGTTAAAAATGCTCTGCTGTATACGCATAGCGAATGCTTTCGCGAAGAATTAAGCCTATTATTAAAGTAAAGTTGCTGTCATTGCAGGCGTTGGATAAAACGAAGGCACGTTGCAGTCGTTGCACTCATTAGCAGCCATAGCCAAAATGACTTTTAAGCCCACCTATGTTCGGCAACATTGATGCGTAAATGTCTAACTAAACACTAAACTCTTTCAGTAGCGATCGTCTAATGGCTAATGGCCTCAAATCATTTTTTAAACTTTTGAATAGGCACCGCACCATTATGGTACCCCCGTGCGAAGACCCTGCTTGCCGATTTGTTTGGTGTCCTTCACACTTAGTGAGGCGGGTGGTGTAGTAAGTATGTTCGTTGCCTGGCCGCCGGAGGGCTTCAGGTTCGAATCCACCTCAAGCCGCCGTGTGGGGACTTTTGAACAAGTCATTGACTCGCAATTGCTCGGGAGCTTTGGCGAATGGCGATGCAGTGTCCGCGCTGTAGTCGGAAGCGCTAATGAGTAGAGAGCTTGACGAGCGCTACAGAAATGGATAAAAAAAAGTAGGTAGTGCGCTATAGATAAGAACATCAGCCTCTTGAGCTAGGGTAGGGCCTACCCTGAGAGGCATCAATGAGTATGAAGTTTCAGCGACATTATTTTCCTAGCCTCAGCATATAAGGGTAGGTGTCCAGTCGTCTGCCTCACCGTTTCGTCTTCCCACGGACAGTACACTCATTATATCTGGGTTGGCAACAGAGGTCGCAGATGGTGCAGAATTTCTGCCCTGAGGAGGATTTGAATTCCCACCTCTCGTCTGAACGATGAGCACTACCCCATCACCGACGATGCATTGTGATTCGTGTTAAGGTATAATATTATGTAGCATATTAGACCCACAAGAGGAATTGTCTTTTCGTCGTCAATTTGCATGATACAAACAACTCTGCGGTTATCATGATCATAAATAATCCGATCTCGATGTTTTCCGTCCATCAGAGAAAAGGAAGCTTAGAGAAAATGCGTCAATGGCCTTGGACATCGGCGTTGCAAATAGCTTTCAAGTGGGTCTACAACTCTACATTAGATCTATTTTCTGTTTCAGTCTCTGTCCCAGACTCCCAGTGGATCGATATCAGCGCCAGTGAAGTATAAGTAGCAGCGTCAGTGACACTGTGACAGTATCCTGAGTGGTCGAGTGGGTTGGTAGCCCGCTCGCCACGCCGGCGGCCCGGTTTCGATTCCCGGTCGGTCGGTCGTTTTTATCAGAGATTAATTTCTCGGATCTTTACTGCTGGTGGCTCGGTCGCAATATAAACGTGGAGTGAGAGGTTGTACTCTGCCTCCGACACTCATCTTCGAAATGAAAAAGTGTCGCTAAGCCCGACGTACACACACAGTATTGCTCACAGTTTTCCTCTTGTCAACATCGCAATGCAGACATTTTTGCAAAAATAATCAGTGTGAGAATTGTGGAAAAATAACTGGAAGGGGTTGGACTATAATGGTCCACTTGTAATTGGGGTGTGGAAGACATACTTTACTATGGGGCTCTATTCTCTAAGAAAGACTGGCGGTTGACCACACCAGGCAAATTCTCACACTGAAAATTAACCAATCGTCTGTTTTCCCATTTAGTTTTAGCGTTAGTTTATATGGAGCATTTCGTCTGCTGATTTAACTGTCGACTCCATCTTCGTTCTTACTCTACTCAATGCTGTTTGTTCGTTCCGATCTAAAATAAACACTGATGTTGACTCGAGCGTCGACTGCTGCTTTGCTGGCGTCAACTGTGTTCCGCATGAAGAGACTTCTCGTTGTACCAATTCGCACCAGGCTCGACCAATTGCAATACCGGTCATGAATAATTTTTGCATGGACGCTTCTATTAAATTGCACTGTTCTTCCTGCTTCAACGTATAGGGTCTCGCTCTAAATACTAATTGGACAGTCTTGCATCAGATCCTAAAGTCGAGTTTTTTCTTCACAGTTATGCAGATCATATGAAGACCATAGGCTCCATAGCTAATAATTTACATAGCTCATTTTTGAATATAATTCGTGTATCACGAAACAAAGCTGGGATTTGAATGTAACATGGTAAATTGGTAATGATAACGCAGTGAACTTTGGACAATTTCAGTTCTTCGACATAGTTGTCGAGGTTTAAAGCGAATGAATGAATCATAAAGTCAGTATAAATATTATAGCCGGTCATGCATGCTTGCAGAAAGTCATCTTTCGCTATAGCCTACTTATACGGCCAACTATTTATAAGTTACCGCTCGTTTTGCTGTCGTTTTGCTTTGCACGAGTCATGATGTTCACTAGTTTAGGTAGACCTACAAAGGTGATAGTGACTCATTGCCTTCATTGGGCTTATAAATAATTATAGGGCTATGCAAATGTAGGTCTGAAAGTAGGCCCTATACTGGCATATTTGTAGCATCGACATTTCATGCTAGAGATGTTTATGTATCAAATGAGGCATTAAAACCATGGGAGGGATAACTTAACTCGGTTACTTGTTCAATCCATAGAACTGCTAAACTGACGGTTTTCGTGAAACAAGCTGCAGCAGACAACCCTAGTCTTCGGAATGGCTTCGAGAGTCTACTGCAAGAACTGCAGTTACTGTAGGCTACTTGATCGTCTATCGACAGCGTTTGAGACTTTGAGTCCCACAACAGGGAGTCTCATCTCAAAGCATCGCCAACACAAGAGGTTTTCTATTTCAGATCAGATTCTCCTCTGACCAATCTGCATCGAAACAGAGTCTGCGGATACAGAAATCATTTCATTCCAAGTTGAAGTAGGAAGAGGAGAGTGGAATCGGTCCCATCAGAACTGTGGCGCGTAAGCTTATAGAAAATATGAAACACTTGAACTAATATTCATGAATAATTATTCTGAATGTATTAGCATATGTGACAGTATGTGACAGTATGTAGGATAAAAATAATTTATAATGTCCTACATGTGACGCTTAACAACAACAATGACGATTTTTATGGCGCCGTAACAAGCCGTTACAAGGGCGCCTCGCATAATGATACTGCTAACAGCAGGTTAGGGCTTACAAAATAAATGGGTCTTGAGTCCAGATTTGAAGAAATCAACTTCAGCAGGGGTGTGGGGGTTCACTTGTACCTTCAGCTTTCATCTTCACAATCTATCATAGGCGCAACCACCCTATGGGACCCACGGGACGCGTCCCCCCAACTTTTGAGTGGTCTCCTAACTTTATTATTATGGCCCCCCAACTTTCAGGACGTGATTCATTATGGTCCCCCCCCAACTTTAAGGACGTGATTGCACCTTTTCACTCTATCGATATCACACCGTTATATTTTTCCATTCCACGTCAGCAAAAAGATAACTTGATCCATTTGGTTGTCTGACGGTTAGACCTAACTCTACTGTTGTATCATGACTGTTTGAATTCGAAAGATTTGAACGACGGAACCACCTGAGAGGAGGTGGTAACTTTATTCTGATCCTCCAAGACAACGCGGAATATGAGACAAAGCATGTAGCCTATACATGTACGTATCAGAGTGCTGGACTTTAAGAAAAGAGGACGAACGAAGACTGTTAGTGGCAGAAATGAGCTGGCTGCGGAGAATCATAGGCAGAAGCACGATAGATCTCGAGAATATCATAAATGAAAAAAAAAACAAGAGAAGAACTATGAATCGATGAAACGATAATAGAAAAAATCAGGAAGAGAAGACTCAGATGGTTTGGTCATGTAAGAAGAATGGCAGAACAAAGGCTACCAAAATGCTGCACTGCATGGGCATGTCGAGGGAGAAAGAAGCCGAGGGAGGCAGCGGAAGACTTGGATGGATAACATCAAAGAAGATCTGAGGGAGAAAGGCACCAGCTTAGCTGAGATCGGTGAAACAATCAGGAGCAGAGAAGTTTGGAGAAATTTCACAAAGGCCTCATCGTCACACCAATGACGGAGGAGAAGAAAGAAGAAGATGTATAACAGCCTATAGTGTCGATCTTATAAACGACGTGGTGTCACGTGACCATCGTTCACGGTGGCGTTTACGGAGCTGCATTCATTCGATATGGATTTTTCCATACGGCCACGGTCGTTGGCGCTATATAAATTAGCGACGTCGGACGATGAACTGCAGCCATAACTCATACGTTAATACAATTACCGGTCGATTGAAAGTCTTGAGATTCATTCGTCAGACAAAAGCTTCTCTTCTCTCGTGCCACCCACTTGGCATCTGTCAATTTAGCCGCGAGATACGACGGTGGGGGTGTGGCTGCCGCCGCCGTAGAAGGCCCCTCCCTACCTTCATCCCTACCCCCTCCCATGTTCGTTGGCCATCCAAACCCGGAAAGGATCGCTTAAGTATTCAACGCTATCGTTATCTGTGACGCTCCTCTAAGAGAATTCATCAACGTTGACGATGAAAATGCAGGTCACATGTCACTCGAAGCTGTGTGTGTTAGTGTCTTTCTGTCTGTGTCTTTCTCTGTCTGTGTCTTTCTCTGTCTTTGTCTCTCTGTATGTGTCTCTCTCTGTCTATGTGTCTCTCTGTCTGTGTTTCTCTGTCTTCGTGTCTTTCTGTTCGTGTCTCTCTGTCTGTGTCTCTCTGTCTGTGTCTCTCTGTCTGTGTCTCTCTGTCTGTGTCTCTCTGTCCGTGTCTCTCTGTCTGTGTCTCTCTGTCTCTCTGTCTGTGTCTTTATATCCGTGTCTTTCTGTCTGTGTCTCTCTGCCTGTGTCTTTCTCTGTCTTCGTGTTTTTCTCGCGATTACTTGGCCCTTCCATCGTTTGTCCTATTCGGTACCTCTCTACGTTGTCTCGTATGTCATTTCTTCTTTCTGTCTCTCTTTGCTTCCTGTTCCTCCTTTCACTTTCCTGTATACGCTTAATTTCATCTCATCTCGCGGCTTGCCTTTATATCATCGACTTTATCATCGGCTTTTATGAAACCATCCACTTCTAAGACGAGCTTTAGCCAAATAGTTTACGAAACCTGCGGATTGTGTACGGTGTTAATAGAAAAAAAATTATTGGACTATATCGGGATTAAGAAGAAGTTAAACGTTCATTGTCTCATAGTTATACTTATGGGTAATAAGAGGATGCCAATTTTTACATTGCTGACATTTAATTCGTGGCGTGGCAATGTAGTTTCAACCGAAAACCACAACAATCATGAAAGTCATGCTTTCTGACTGACTTAGAAATCACAGCAATTGCTCTACATAACCTTCTTGTATCTATGGATTCTCTATCTGCCCACATGTGCACCTGCTTTTTATAAGTCGCTGAGATCCTACTTTTTTAGCTGTGGCAGGGCTGGAAGCGCCTCTGAGTAGATTTCTTGAAGAGGCGCTGTATAAATTCTCGAAATAAATGAAAGAATAAATGACCATGGGCTCTATAGTCTCTGTTGTGGGCAGACCTGATTTCGATGAGTCTCCATGGGAGCTGTGTGACTAAATTCGTTTTCATCGGGTCGAGTCGATTCTCTCAATTTCGTCGACCTCTAATACAAATCCTATACTAACCAACTATGGATGCAGTGGCCAACGTATCTCTATCGGGTTCCGGTTGTCGTCCTGCAGCCGACTACCACCACCACCTCCACCACCAACTCCACCACCACCACCACCAACTCCACCACCACCACCACCACCAGCATCTAATGGACATCGGGTGACACTCTATATATGCATGGACAGAACACTGAGGGAGACAACCGAGTTATAAGACGAACGAAGGACGAAAGAAGAAGGACTAAAGGAGGACGAAAGAAGACGTGATTCAAGTGCATTCGGATGATCAGTCAAAGGCGATAATGGTATCGAGGGGATTTTGAACGAAATATCGACGAACATCTTCTCAATGAACTGGACTCGAGAACGGGTAAATCGCACACCGTCAACGTTAAGACTGAGCGTATAGCGTCACCACTACTGTATAGTGATGGAAAAACAGTATCGTATTATGCAGGGTGAGAATTGAGTCGGGGAGTTGGGGTGTTTCAACTCCCAGCAGTGTGAGAATTGTGGGGAAAAACGGGGGGGGTGGACCATTATTTACTTGGAATTGGGTGTGAAAACAGACTTTACTATTGGGTTCTAAGAAAGACTGGGGGGTTAAAACCCCCAACCCCCGGCAATTCTCACCCTGACCCCAGTCTTTCTTAGAGCCCATGGTAAAGTCTATTTTTCACACCCCAATTCCAAGTGGATTATAGTCCAACCTCCAGTTATTTTTCCACAATTCTCACACTGATATTATGCTCTGCCTTCTTCCGAAACGAGTAGAATCTATTGCCTGCAGGGCGATCGCGAATTGTGATTTTTCTTATCTTTCTTCCTCGGTCTTTACATTTTAAGAGGTCTCTACATGTATGTCTTTACACGTTTATTTTCATCTTTTTGCATCATAGTATATAATTATAGTAGCCACTTTATTACTGATCTATGCGCATGCTCAACAATTACCTAACCTCGTGGACTGGCGCCGTGACTAATGCGCATGTCAGTCATAAAGGCGAAACGCCGCGAGAGCGATGAGAATGAAGCGCATTAATTGACTGGCTAACAGTCTATAGCTGCTGCTGCTGCTGCTGCTGCTCATGGGCGCAGAGATGATTAAAATGGGAAGTCAGTGGAATGACTGATGGGAGCGCGGGAAAGATAGTCAGAGGTCGGAGGTCGGAAGTAATCTGGGCATCAATCAGCCTCCGAGATGAGTCGAGTAAAAGTAGACAGTGGCAATGGACGCGTTTTTCATCGTTTCTGCAGGCAATCACCGAATTGAAATCGCTGCAAGATTGCAATAGGCCTAAAAGTGATTTTATTTAAAACGTAGATTTCCTGCATTTATGAATTAGACGAAAAACCAGGCTGAAAAATCTCTTCGACAACTCCCGCTCGACAATTTCAAGACTTTCACTGCATTCACGTAGGCTATACACATAGCATAGTATAGTATACAGTAAGCTTATACAATGTGCAGGCGATATGACAGGCGGTTTGCTTTTTGTAAAGCTAAGTGCGTCAGATGCAAGCGCTCGTGGTTTCTTAGATGGGATGGGCAGCCGCAGTCCAGTGCTGAAAGTTTTGATGAACGTAGAATCACATTCAAACGTTCCTGATGTGTTTCGTTAGTTACTGTCAATTAGACATGACCGTTTTTGTCCAGGCTTTCTTTTGTTTAATTACTGATTAAGATTTAAGCGAGGTTTGCAATTAAATGACAGTCGCGACCACATCTTTTGGTGTCAAAAGATTTCACGCGCATAGTTCGGAAGTCAAAGCGCTACGGTGAGATACCTATAGCTTATATTATTGCGACTGTGGCTATAAGGAAACCCGTATACATGCAGAGTCGAAATAGTTAAGGCTGCTTTCTTTGTACTTTATTTTTCTCAGTGTGTACCACTGTATACAAAATGGCTTGCTTAGTTAAAACAGCTTGAGACATGCATCTTATTTACGGCGCTGACAGAAAACTTCATTTTCCCCATAATTCCTCTTCTAGCTCAATCATTGTATTTTCTGACGTCTTTAGCTGCGCTCGGTTTTGCGTGACAGAAAATAGATTGCGCTTAAATCCATACGCCACGCAATTAACGCAGCCTCTCGTTCCTCGACATTAGAGCATTGTCAGAACACAACGCAGATGTATACGCAGCTTACAAAGTGGTACCCATCTATATATATATATATATATATATATATATATATATATATATATCCATCTGTCTATATACCCATCTATCCATCTATCCATCCATCTATCCATCTATCCATCCTTAGACATCTGTCCATCTATCCATCTATCCATCTATCCATCTATCTATCTATCAATTTATCTATCTATCTTTTATCTCTACCTCTATCTTTATCTTTCCTTCTTAGTTAAATCTCAAAATCTTTCCTTCTTAGTTAGATCTCAACATCTCAAAATAGCAACCTGAAATTCCGTGAACACAAATGTCATTTACCTCTCCATGTAACCTATGATGAAGGCCTATAATTATATGACTGCCCACTACCATTATATCCGTGATATGGTATCCGCCAATTCACTTGCCACATTCTCATTCTTGCTCTCGGTATACAATATTTGACGAGTATGCATTTGATTGCATAGACCATACACTACTGTGGCAGACGCTAATTGAGATGGGAATTCCGAAGCATTTGATTAAACTACTACAGGGCCTCTATGTTGATCAAGAAGCGGTAATAAGAACTGAATATGGTGACACAGGGAAATTTAAAATAAGGAAAGGAGTGAGGCAGGGGTGCATTTTGTCCTTTTTCCTGTTCAATCTGTATGCCGAGAGAATTATGAGGAGGGCTGGATTGGAGGAGGCAACAGAGGGGGTAAGGATAGCGGGGAAAATACTGAATAATCTGAGGTACGCCGATGATACGACATTATTGGCGGGTAAGAGGGACGACCTAGTCGAGTTAATAAGAAGAGTCAGGAAGGAAAGCGAAAAGGCGGGACTATACTTCAATGTAAAGAAAACAAAGGTTATGACAACTGCAACATACAAAAACTTTGAGGTGGATGGAGAAACGATAGAGGTAGTATTGAGCTTCACATTCCTGGGATCTATGATAGAGAAGGATGGAAGAAGTGATATGGAAATAAGGAGGAGGGTAACAATGGGGAAAACGGCAATGAACGGTCTGGAAAAGATTTGGAAGGACAAATACGTGAGCAGGGAAACAAAGAAAAGACTGGTAAGAGCACTGATCTTCCCAGTCGTCCTATATGGATGCGAGACATGGACAAAGACACGGGATATGGAAAAGAAAATCAACGCGTGTGAGATGTGGATTTGGAGAAAGATGCTAAGGATTTCATGGACGGAGAAGAGAACTAACGAATCGGTGCGCGCGGAGCTCGGAATAGAGAGGGAGGAGACACTGCAGCAAACAGCAACTTGGAGGAAATTGAGCTACTTCGGCCATGTGATGAGATCTAACGGTTTGGAAAAGGAGCTGATGACGGCATGCGGTGAGGGACGGAGAAGATGCGGAAGACCAAGGAAGAAATGGTTGGATGAAGTACAGGAAAAGTCTGGCATGAGACTGGAGGAACTAAGAGAGGCGACTAGGGAGAGGATCAACTGGAGAAGATGCACCAGGGCTTTCGCCAGAGCTCCAGTAGCTGACGGCACCAGGTGACCAGGTGTGACTCAATGGAACATAATTTATCTTATAGGGGCCTATGCAAAAGTATGCACGCATATCCAAAAGAAATACTCATCATCTGTCTTCTTCAGACATCTCCCTTCATGCTCATCAATCTATTTCTATTTCGCCCCAGTTTAGTTTTATCATCTATCTGCCTCTCCCTCTCTCCCTCTCTTTATCTCTCTTCCAATACCTATTTTTCTATCTATCTATCTATCTCTGTATATCTATCTCTGTCTATCTATCTATCTATCTATCTATCTATCTATATCTATCTATCTATCTATCTATCTATCTATCTATCTATCCATCCATTCATCCATCTGTATATCTGTATATCTGTCTATCTGTCTATCTGTCTATCTGTATATCTGTATATCTGTCTATCTGTCTATCTGTCTATCTATCTTATATCTCTACCTCTATCTTTATCCTTCCTTCTTAGGTAATATAATACATGCATGATTTTAGATACTCAATCGTATCAGTCTTTCTTCGTCAGCCCATCAGTCTCTTTGCTTCTCGCGCGCACGGTCGATGCTGCTGCTGGTGGTGGTGGTGCTGGTGCCTCGTTGGCGAATATTGAGCTGCGGCGATGGGAAAAAATGATGAAACTGATGCTGCGATAGAATGCACGAAGTCTATAGACACAACAGCAGCAGCAGCAGTAGCGTCAGTAGGAAGGGCCACTGCTGATAGACGGAGTGGAAAAGGACATTCCTGTCGGACGGAGGGACGGGGTGGAAAAGGCTATCCCTGATGGACGGAAAGGAAAAATCCACCTCTGACTGACACATAAACAGCTTTCGCATCTACTGTGGAGCAACAGCGGCGTCCGGAGATTTCGTTGGTTTCTGTCACAATCTTACGGACACGAATAAAACGACTTTAAACGCTGTACAGAAGACAGATTCAACGGATCTGAGTTCATCGATAGGAAATATTCAGATCGATGTGTCATCGAATCGATGTATTCGGTAAGTTACAAATGCTATGCTATAATTATAGAAGCGCTGATTAATTATAAGACGTTGAAGCGCAAAAAGTATGAAACAGTCGTTAGAATATCTTACTCAATTTTTCAAGTAATCGGTGAATAATAAACAAATCCGACGAACAGAATAAATAGAACAGTTTATAGAACGTAAAGCGTCATAAGTAATTATTATGGTCCAATAAAGAAGTATTTTTGAAGTCATGAGGGAGAATAATTGAGAGATATAATAATTTTGTGAACTGAAGGAAACAAAGAGACGTTTGGCGGAGAGGAATGCGAGGTATAAGGAGGGAGAAGGAGGGAAGCAGAAGCAGAAAGAGGAGGAATATAAGAAAAAGAGGAAAACTAGAAGGAGGAGAAGAAGAAAACAAGGAGAATGAGACCGAGGCGAAGGTAAATGGGCGGAAGGAAGAAGAAGAAAAAGAGGGGAAATGAGCAGGAGGAGAAGCAGAAGAAGAGGCGAGTTAAGATAAGCTTATAGTGCAATGCAAAGATAAAAATCGTTTCTAAGCCAAAGTATATATCGGCTTTCCTTTCCTTTTTGAGCTTAGTATGCATGCTTGATAGCTGGTGGAAAGATTTCTTCACGATTTCCTTCTGATATTTCTATACTGCCAGTGGCTGTGGTCACTGTGCTCATTTGACTAAGGTCGCTGGAGGGAGCCGTTATCTCATAAAAGATTATTATGCTCTGACAGAGCTTTGTGTACACCAGACCTGTGCACCTAACAGTTCTGCAGCCTTACCACTGGGGCTTCACGTTCTTCTGGAGTAGGAGGAAGAAGAAGAGGAGGAAGAGTAGGAGGAGGAGTAGGAGGAGGAGGAGGTGTAGGAGGACGAGTAGGAGGAGGAGGAGGACGACGAGTTGGAGTAGGAAAAGGAGGAGGAAGAAGAGAAGGAAGTGAATGTAAAGCACATCATCATTGGCCGTTTGATTCTTATACAGTCCAACAAAGGAACATCAATCATTCGATAGATATAAATAATTGTCAGCTATTAATTAAATAATTAAATGTATACGACAGTTGATTGGTTGGTTGTCAGCGGATAATTGATTCGACATCGTAAATAATCTAACAGCACATTAAGACTCCATGCAGTGTATTGCAGTCCGCCATGTCAGTTTTAGTGAAGACCGGCTGCAAGCCGTTTTATATATTAGCCTATAGGACGAGGCGAAACTAAATTTCTGCGAGACTGTGTTTAACCCTTTAATGCCGGAGGGTATATGATTTCCCAAACCATTTACTACCATCTTGGCATTAAAGGGTTAAGGCTGCATTCACTAGCTCAATTAGACGGTATTATGTCCCATTGTCTCATTAAAGCATTTTAAAGCGTTCTCAGTATTTATCCACATTTATCTATAGTTCTATCATTCTATGGTACACCATTTTGAACAGAAGATGGAACTGATCACATAGAGCGAATATAGCATATTAATCCAATCAAAACTTAAGGTGAATACTGACAGCTCAATGCATGCGAAATGATTCGTATATTACATTGAACATATTATAATGTGATTCATATAGCGCATGCATATCAAAGGGAAATTCTCGACAGTGATCTCCATTACCTCAATGTGCACTCACTGTCTGACTTCAAGGCAGGTCGCGACGGTTCATGCACAGTGACAGTGTCAGCGATTATGGACATCAGGGATGGACGACATTGGACGTCATGGATGGACGTAGGTCACGCTTGGAGTGCCTATGGCTGAGTGATACATGGCGCCTTCTAACCTCCACGTTCGTAGTTTGATTTCTACTACACCAGAGGACAGGGAAACGCATATTCTGTCGTCATTTGCTTGGAAGGGGGAGGTTGCACAGTTGTCTGATGTGTTTGATTTTGTACATGTGAGGCATGCACTTCAGTGGAAAATAATAAACAACGCTATGGAAGGATTTCGTGGCTCGGCAACGTCTCGCGATGGACCGGCCTCGTGGTCACACACACACACACACCAGTCCTGCTGAACGCGACCAAAGACAGAAGACTTTTGGGCAGTGTTGATCCGTTCGTGTGTGTAGCCAACTGTCGCGAGGCAACGATGGCGATTTGGCATGACATGACATGACCATGACATGACATGACCATGACATGACATGACCATGACCATGACATGACATGATATGACATGACCATGACCATGACATGACATGATCATGACATGACATAACATGACCAAATGATAGCCAAATGATACAGTAGCCTATGTATACAACTATAACATTAGGAGCACGTAAAATAATTAATTTGTTAATGTTTGTTTCAGTAATCTTCAATGGTCGTTAGCATGAAATGCCGATGGACTTAGACTTCACTCTTGATTGTCTCTATCGAGGCACTTACTGATCAGCATAGACAGCAGCGGTCGGAAGGGGCGCCCTGCTGGCTGCCACTACGACTACAGCGTCATGAAGGTTCTGGTTGTCGCAAGTGTTATAGCAACGGCTGGTAAGTAAGAACTCTGCTGTCTAATTCTAATCTAATCAAATATTTGATTGATTGATTGATTGATTGATTGATTGATTGATTGATTGATTGATTGATTGATTGATTGATTGAATCCATACGATCCCAATCTACGATGACGCAATATGATCCATCCATCCATCTATCTGTCTGTCTGTCTGTCTGCCTGTCCGTCCACCTATCCATTGACCCATTCATCCATCCAGCCAGTCATCATCTATCTATCCATCTATCAATGAAATTTATATAGCGCTCTTCTGAAATCTTGATAACAATGTAGGGCTTTGTAGGCCTAATAGTGATACTTGAACGACTTTAGTTATGACTGAATTGATCGCTTTGCTTCGACTTCTTTTATATCGAAGTCGAATGCATCGCATTTTGTGGTATATTACATCGCATTTCGTGGTATTACATCGCATTTCGTGGTATTACATCGCATTTCGTGGTATTACATCGCATTTAGTCGTATTATATCCCATTTAGTCGTATTACATGACGCTATATGTATACATGACAGACGGGCGCGCATGTCAGTCGTATAGCGTGACGGACTTGGACGGACGTGGCGTGTGAATCGAATAGCGCTAAATAAGCATTCCATGGCGCTGTGATTACACCGCTGATCGGTGGCGGCGCCAGGTGCATCTGGCCACCGACCGAAGACCGACCGAAGACCAGGACGTATAGCCTACCTCCTCCTCGTAGTCGTCCCCTCCTCGTCCCTCCTCGTCCGTCTCATGAATACTTGATGCTACTACGGCTGCGATCCCCGTCTCCTCGGCCTCCGTCTGTTGCGCCGCTGGGCTTCGCAAGACGATGCAACAACGTGCGGCACCTAACAAGAGAGGAAGAAGACGAGGAGGACGAGGAGGAGGAGGACGATGGACTCTGTGCAAACAATCTAAGTCGAATAGCAAAGAGAGTCACGCGTGCGTGTAGTAAAACGATCGCAGGCCGTACATCGACTGACTGAGAAAGATGGAATTGAAGAGAGGGAATGAGGGAAAGAGGGAATGAGGGAAAGAGGGAGGGAGGGAAAGAGGGAGGGAAGGAAAGAGGGAGGGAAGGAAAGAGGGAGTGAGGGAAAGAAGGGGGAGGAACACTTCCAACGGAAACGAAATTAGTCAACGTTTGCGCTTCTGTGCATGCAGCCACTGGAGACGACAATAATTAATTATATAGATCTATACATATAGGCCTAATACATGATATTATATATATAGTATATATAACATAGTAACATACATATATATAGGCCTAGGCCCTATATATTATATATTATATAATATATATTTTATACATTATACAACTATACATAATATAATAATTATATACTGCAATGTAATCAAGTTAATTCGGGTGTATATGGTCGAAGAAAAGAGCATTCAACCAGAATCACCCTAATCGAGACAAATAGACAGTCGTGGGTGTGCATGCTGTGATTGTGATCTTGCAATGTCACTGCAGTCTTTGCCTCAGTAGCCTACAATGTATAGTCCTTCATGACGTACATGTCGTCGAATGATGTAAACTTGGAAGACACGAATGAAATCATTCATATAAGAAAACTGTTCCTTGTTAGGTCAGCCTACTGGAAAACTGTCGTCACCAACACTTTGGTGATTAACTCTTTACCTACATTTAGGTAAAGACAAAAGCACTTTCAGCTAACTGTGTTTTGTTTTGCAACTTGTTGTCATTTTTTGCTCGCTATGACTGTTAACTTAACATCATTTCGGCTAGTTAGTGCAGAGAGCGCCTCTGAGTAGATATCTTGAAGAGGCGCTATATAAATTCATTCTCAGAATGAATGAATGATATATATATATAAATAATTATTATACATGTATATATAAAAAAACACAGTAACTGTTACTGCAGTAGAACATAAAATTCCCGAAATAATAAGCATCTTCGCGTTTTCAACTACTTCTTGATAAGAAAAAGACGAGCTGTGCCACTGCGCAAAAATGGCGTCGGCAGTCACGTGATCAGGGTTCGTCTCTTAGCCGACAGTTGCCGAACACAGACGAGTAATCACGCATCTATCGAGGATAGCACACGTCTATTGATTTACTGTTTCATTACGATGCCATAACCTCCACCACCCTCACTTCCACCCCCACACCCTTCCCCAAACCCTCCCCCAAATCCCTCCCCATTCATCTCCTCCATTCCGCCGTCTCTCCGCCATTCTTTCGTCTACCCACTGACACGTCTAAATATATTCAGCGAAGACCGTAGTAATGTCTTTATGTCTTCATAATTAACCGGATTAGATTTTTGCGCAAAAACAGTAAGTATATAATATCCGAATGGATGATATTATACGTGTGTGTGGAAGAAAGCCGGCCGCCGCCAGGGTGGTGCGTGTGTGGGTCCGTGTGTGCGTGTATCCATACGTGTGTCCGTGTGTGTGTCCGTTTGTGTGTGTCCGTGTGTGTTTGTGTGTGTGTGTGTGTGTGTGTCCGTGTGTGGGTGTCCATGCGTGTCCGTGTGTGTGTTGGTCTATCTACGGTTCATCGATGAGGCATTTGCACACATCAGATAATCCATCATTCAACCCTGTTCTTCGTTCTCAAATACGCACACAGAAACAGCACTGTATATGCGCACATCAACTAAGATGGCCATCTGTAGCCTATTATATAAGTATCTTAGCATATAGGCCCTACTACCTTTAATTTATAAGATTTTTTGAAGGCTCTTACGCTAGATGATTTGATAGCCTATAGCTACTATTATGCAATCAATTTTATTACTCCCTTCCCTCTGTTAATTCGCTAGTATTAAATACATTGATGTTGACTTCCAACACGCCTGGGAACATCATTGCAATACAACCTATAAGTAAGTTCATAATTATACCGTAGTGGCCACAAACACTCTCAAGTCTCGGTTTCATAGCGAGCCGTCGCTCAAGATAATCAGAAATCAAATGACCATGCACTCATTCCCTCCTGGATTTGAGTTAAGAGTTAGAAACAGCGCTGCACCAGATCTTTGTATCGACTTCGTAAAAAGATCTCATTTTCGCCTCTATCCTCTCCTCTTTCTCACAGGCGTCTCTTTTTCTCCGGTGTAGGCCTATACGTCTGTCTGTATCTCTTTCTATTTGTCTCAAATTGTCTGTCTTTCTGTCTGTCTGTCTTTCTGTCTCGTCTCTCTCTTTCGTTTCTCTCTTCCAATTCTCTCCCTTCTTCTCCAACTTATCCATAGACCATGCTCTATATAGTCTATCTCTTTTTCTTCTGCTCCCTGTCTCTTTTATCTTGCTCGTACTTTCGTTCGTTTATCTGTCACGTTCTCTGTCTGCATGCTTACCCTAAAGCCGCCGACTAATTAATGCACCCAATTAATTTGAAATCTCAGTGGACAAGAGCAGAATGGAAGCGCGTCAATTGGAATCTTGATCATGAGCGCGGCGGTATCCAAACACGTCTTCCATAGAAAAAGAAGAACATTGAAATAATTAATCTCGTCTGCTGCTAATCAGCGGCGTTAGACAGCTCTTCGCTGTTTTCATTTGAGCTCCGTGAAAATTTTCTTCCTCATTATTTTTTCCCTCGAATCGGAATAAACACTCTTAATATGTACGGTCCTTGGCAACAATCTTCAAATTTATCAGCGTCATGTCTCGAGTAGAATCTACAGAGTAATACTGTCAACAATGGCAGCAGTGACAGTCGCGAAAACATTAATATTTTATGCAAACACAAGTCTCCTGAATTAATCATCCCAGCACAAAAGCCTTGTTACAGGGAAACCTGCTTAATTACCGTACTGGCGCTATATCAAGTGAAGGGTCGGTTTCGAGTCACGGCGTCAGCGCATGCGCAGGAATTCTGTGGAATATGGTCGAGAAGAAGATGGCGGCGGCATTGTACTTGGATGGAAGGATGACAAATTGACAATGGCGATGAACGACGCATGACCATCATGCTAATGACGCATGACCATCATGCTAATGACCTAAAGGACAACAATGACAATGCAAACAATGATGACAATTCAAACAATGATGATTTACGCAACTGTTACAGTTCTTATTGGTAGAATTACTGTTTTGCATGCTAATTTCTAATGATTGTTATCATCACTATTACCAATGCTGCTGTTATTACTATAATCGGGTAAGCTTACTCTTATACTATTGCTACATTATTTTTTTACCCGAGGTACCTAGGATCCTTCGGGATTTCAAAAAATTTTGCTTTGAGCTGTTTTTTTTATATTATTATTATTATTATAATAATGCCACGGCATTATTATTATTTTTTTATAAATATTTTTTTTTTTATAAACCATCATTTATTTCCGTTTTAAAATGTGCAAACAAATGTGCAAATGTGCAAACGCCTGACAGACACAGGCACAATGTGCTAATTGTTTTCCACAACTAACACTAAGTTAGATGCAAATTAGTCAAATCAGGGCGCCCTCTACCCTGGTGTGTTGTGCAAATGTGCCCCTGAAGGCTATGGCATTAAATCTCTGGGTGCAGATAGACAAACGTTGAAATAAGTGCAAAGTCTCTCGAGGGTCCCCAGAGACGGCGGTCATGCGACACCCCAACTCCATTAAGAATTCGCGACCTGTCCGATTGACGGGGCCAAGCGATTCGATGGCGACGGGAACGAAATCGTGGGTGGTCGGAAGGGTTGAGTATTTGGTACACTTCCGGTTCGCGGCGTGTTCAGCTGCCCCTCCAGGCATTGATGACGTAATGCTGAGGTAGGAGGTAGCACAGGTGTGGATGGATGTTGCATCCCATGCAACATACCTGCCCCTCGCCCAGGGGACTAATGTTGCTCCATCCGGTCTCTTGCCGTCTGTGCGGATCAGGCCTGGTGGTTCCTTCGAGCTCGGAATATCAGCTTTTACAAGGGCTCTCCAGATGATATCATTCACGGCGAAGTGGCGAGCAGCTCTCTCCGTCGATCTTCTGCATACGAGCCCGTGGTGGCCTCCAGGATCGGCGGTCTCACCGCACTGGCATTGATGCGGTGTACAGAGGTCGAGTCCCAGTCGTAGGCCAACTGCTACTCGCACGGCCTCGTTGCTGAGACCCAGCCCGCAAGCGGCCACGGGAACAGTCGAGAGCCAGTCTCCAGCGTGGGGCGATGTCACTGCGCCCAGCCTTGCCCGGTTGAGTGGATCAATGTTGGCAGACAACACTGTAGCCTTGTCAATATCAATCAAAGGCCTGTCCCAGGCCTTCTGGCTAGTAAGGGCTGGCTCCTCTCCTCCCGGGCGTGTTGAATTGCGGACATCCAGGATTTCCTCCACGTATGCGTCGTTCCACCTCTCCGCGTTGAGCACGGCGTCCACGAGCGACTTGGTTTATGCAGCTGAGGCCAAATAGGCTGAAGAAGCCAGCATCGAAACGCGTCTGATCCCGAGTCCGCCGTCTCTAATCGGAAGAGTGGCTTGTGTCCATTGAATATCGCTAAGCCGGATGTTGATGATCTTTTCCAGTCCAATCCGCATTTGCCATAGTGACCTCTTATAAGCATTAATTGCATCGTTATTATTATTATTATTATTATTATTATTATTATTATTATTATTATTATTATTATTATTATTATTATTATTATTATGATTATTATTGTTTTATTATTATTATTATTATTATTGTTATTATTTTTCGCAATTGTATTATTATTACAGTGCATCATGCTTTCTCGTCCCTCATTAAAATCAGAGTACTACGGCCTCGTCGAGCCCAGGCATGCGATGGCGTTGAATCGCTGTACTGTTACATATATTTTCTGGAACAGGAAGAAGGTTTCCTGAGGTTCTTCAGTAATGCGGGACAATCGTCGGCCGAGTTCTGTGATGAAGGCCAGGCCTTCCTCGTCCATCATCAATTCATCATTATTATTATTTTTATTATTATTATTATTATTATTATTATTGTTATTATTATTATTATTATTATTATTATTATTATTATTATTATTATTATTTTGTCGCCCGTGGTAGTAAAGATTCCTCAGGCTGCAAAATATTAAAATTAGGTTGGCCTATTATAATAGGTTCTCGTCTCCCACGTAGTGCTAAAAAGTGCCTCTGAATGCCACGGCGTTAAATCGTTGCTTGCAAACTGACAAACGCGGGAAAAGGTGCATCGTTTCTCGGATGTCACTGTCATGATGCGGCGGCCAATATCCTGGATAAATTCTTGTCCTGTCCGGTTTATGGGGCCAAGTGATTCTATGGCCACAGGAATGAATTCGTGCGTAACCGGGAGGATGTATAGGCCTACTTGTTGTTTTCTCGTTCAGCAGTTGCTCCGCTGCTCCACCAGTTACTGTCGACGTGAGGTGAATATACGACGACGCGCACGTGTGGATTGCTGTTGCATCCCATGCAATGAATCTGCCTCTTGTCCTTGGGATTAATGTGGCTCCGTCTGGTCTCTTGTTCATTCATTCATTCATTCATTCCGAAAACTTATATAGCGCCTCTTCAAGAAGTCTACTCAGAGGCGCTCCCAGCCCAGCCACGGCTAAAAAAATAGGTCTTAAGTAACTTGTAGAAGGCAGGCAAATTATTCCGAGGTAGCGAGCGTAGCGCAAGCGGGAGCCCATTCCATGTGGACGGGCCAACAACCGAGAAGGCTCTACGCTGCCTGGTAGCACAGCGGGTTCGAGGGACCAGCAGCTCCCCATTGGCCGAAGAGCGTAAAGCTCGACGGGAGGCTATGTCGGAGACAGGGCGACAAAGATCAGATAAGTAGGATGGAGCACAGCCAGTGAGGCACCGCCAGACAAGCGCTGCTATTCTGAATGAGATGCGCTGCGAGACAGGAAGCCAGTGCAGAACATTACGCATGTAGGCAGAGACCGGGGAAAATTTTGGAATATGACCAATAAGCCGCTGTTGTTGTTGTTGTTGTTGTTGTTGTCATCATCATCATCATCATCATCATCATCATCATCATCATCATCATCATCATCATCATCATCATTATCAATTCATCATCTTAGCACGTCTGTCTGTGTCTCTCTTGCTATGTGTTCTTGCATAATTATATACTGTCTTAGAAAGAATTGTCAATTCCACATGCATGACTTTGTCGTCAATATCTCCTCCATCCTTTTCCCTGTTCCAACTGGATGCGACCAAGTCCAACTGCAAGGAGACATACACACAAGCCTCTAACGACGCATTGGGTTTCCATGCATAGATGTCCTCCGCCATCACCGCTGCAGTCCATTATGAATAAGAACCAGAGCCAGATGGCGCGTTCGCTCTTGGCGGGCGCCAAACAAATGATGTCGACAGCTGAATTGTTTCTTTTTTCTTCAAATGATTAACATCTAACCTCAGCTGGCTCGCTTCTTCCAGGCACCTGTCTCCAGATATAATTATTCTCCTTCATAGACGAACACATCTTCGGCTATGTCTCTCTAGATCAGTGATTCCCAACCTGTGTGCCGCGGCAAACTATAGTGTTCCGCGAGAACTTTGCAAGTGTGCCGCGGAAAAATTCTAATATGTTATTTATTAATAATTAAACTCAACATCCATGCAGCTGTAAAGGACGATGAACCAAAAGAATAACAAGAGAATATTTTGAGAATCTTACGGCACAACAAAATAAGCAATCGAAAAGCTTACGAGCTACAGAATATTTCCAGAAAAGGAATTGGTGGTGGTGGTGGTGGTGGTGGTGGTGGTGGTGGTGGTGGTGGTGGTGGTGGTGGTGGTGGTGGTGACAACGACGAAGACGACAACGACGACGATCATCATGACCGTTATCTGAGTAGCCAATATGATCATATATATGATCATCCTCTCATTTTGAAAACGAGAAATGACATTTCCCGCCTTCCTTCGATGACGTCACTTCCGTTCGGATGAATACGTGGAGACGGCACAACGAATCAGATGAGAAGAGAACCTCTCCCTCTGACACTCTGGACGACGTGTGACGATATGGCTGCTGCTGATGCTGACTTTGAATAATTCTCTGATGACGACCTGGAGTCATCGCTGCAACTCCATCATCTCCACCTCAATGAAATCATCGGTCATCCATCGCTGCAGCCGCAGCAGCCTCTCCTCCTCCAGCCTCTGCAGCCCTCCAGCATCCTCTCTCCATCCACATGATGCAGCCTCCACAGCAGCCTCTGTATGCGATTGCTTTCAGATGCTGTGGATCGACGAACCATATTTTCAGATAGCGTCGACTTCTCCTCAGATGCACTTTGCGCACTAGTCATGTATAGGCTATATAAATTATATTTATATATATATACACATATATATACAGTATAGGCAGTGGCGACGCCACCATTATATTTCACTTGCCCATTTTACTCTTCCTCTGCCTAAAGAGTCATGACCTGCCAAAATTCTTTGAATTTTTAATATTCTTTTCACATTCAATTTCTTCGACCTGTTGCATTATCCTCGTGGCCCTGACGCAACTTGCTGAACTCGTATGACTGGTGCCGCCACTGTATACATGAAAACTAATGCATATGATACAGCAGGGACAGAACAGAGACGTGGTATATGCATAGGATTGAAATTATGCGCTTCAGTCGTCAGAAGGACGACCGACGACTGGTTTAACATTCATGACATATTCATAACCGAACCATAAACTATTCATCACAGATACAAATGAACCGATATTCGCCCCTAACCAATTGGCCCCTCCCTCACTCCCACCCCACACCATGCATGACTCCTTCCTTATGCATGACGGTCTCATCGTTGACGATTCGAAGCGCTAGTTGTATAGAACCAGGCTGTATTCTAATCTGCAAGATATATACATGCGCTATAGAATATAATTATGTCTTAACCACAAGTTAACCGGGTTCATAAATATTTATAATATATATTATATATACATGTATTATATATACATCTGCAATTCTGCATGTGCATATGCCTATTCATATGCATATGTATTTACATGAATCTGCACAAGTTATCGGCATGCATGGTGTGTAAGTAAGAAGCGGAAGGCGATAAATGACCGTCTCTAGAATTATTGGAGATTGGAAAATAGGTGAAGTCGGTAGATGTCGCCGTCGTCGTCGGATGGTTTGCCTCCAGGAGGTTATATTGGTGTTTGCATAATTGAGTCCATATATACTCGCTTTCCTTCTCTCTCCTCCTCCCTTCTCCTGTCATGCTCCTACTCCTCGTCCTCTTCCTGCTCCTTTTCTTTCTATACTACTGGGCATGCTTAAGTAATCTACTCATCTCCAATTTCTCCTTCCTGCTCTTCCTCCATACGTTTTTCTGCATGCTCCTGCTCCTGCTCCTGCTCTTGCTTCTGCTCCTGCTCCCCCGTCTCTTCTCCTTTCTGTTTCTCCTCCTGCTCCTGCTCCTGCTGCTCTCCTGCTCTCTTCTTCTCCAGATTTTTCTCTTTCTGCTCTTCCTTTTAATCTTCCTCTTCCTCTTCTTCCTCCTCCTCCTCTGCCTCCTCTTCATCCTGTTCCTTCTCCTCCTCCTCCTCCTCCTTCTCCTTTTCCTCTCGCCATCTGCAACAATCCTGCCATCTTATCTGGTGACCCGGCATTATAGACGAACTTGAACTGAGAATGACACTCCATCGAATCCATCTACAGTCGCATATGTCTATTAAGAGACTTAAGCGTTGGTCGTCGTTTCAGTACAAATCACTTTTGATGTGAACACACGAGACAAAGAACAAAGACTGTAGACGGTGCATGCAATGCCATGCATGTTCTAGTGTCGGCGTTAACTCTATTAGCTAACCTATACTTAATTACTTATACATACGAATTTTAAACAAGAGGATCGTTCTACAAGTACTGTAATTCGGTATATACACTCATATGCATGCGTGAAGATCTATATATCATCTGGAGTCCTGTGCTAAGTGCTTATCTGACCTTCCTCCAATCCTTCCTTTTCCTTTATCACCCCTCCAAGACCTCCTCCGAATCCTCCTATACTTCCTCCTACTGCCTCCCATGCATGCATGAATGTATTACTCTGCATTAGTTTTCTACATTGCAACATCAAAGTAATTTGGTCATTTTTACAGACATGCATTTTATATAGCGGCAGTCTTTTGTGACTATATACGCAGAAGCGTCGCATATATAGGCCTACATATTTTTTATATACATGTATAGACTCTATAGTAATACTATATACAGAGAAACAGTTATATACACATATATACAAAAATATATATGCAGAGAAACAGATAAATAGGCAGAGATACATGTATGCATTGGTTTATTACTGATCGCTGTCTCCTGTGGCTTTCTGTTTCCACTGGCTTCCTCTGATCTCAACGCCTCTTCCAGACAACCATCTAACAGTCTAACCGTTTAGTTTAGGGGTCGTCGCTGCATTGCACACATGGGCCCATAAATTATTATGTCCACAGGCTTATGTATAAGCTCACACAACGCTGCAGAGTCCATCCTTTCTTCGCGTTTCTTTGTCTGTCTGTCTCTGTCTCTGTCTCTGTCTCTGTCTCTGTCTCTGTCTCTGTCTCTGTCTCTGTCTCTGTCTCTGTCTCTGTCTCTGTCTCTGTCTCTGTCTCTGTCTCTCTGTCTGTCTGTCTGTCTGTCTGTCTGTCTGTCTGTCTGTCTCTCTCTCTCTCTCTCTCTCTCTCTCTCGTTCTTCATCTGCCTATGTCTCTGCCTAGGTTTCTGCTTCTTTGTCTCATGCAGTCTCTCAATTTATGCGTCTCTGCGTTTGTCTGCCTCTCTCTGTGTATGCCCATGTCTCTCATGAGCCCTTATCTCTCTCTAACCCTTAGCTCTTTCTGTCACTGCATCATTTCTTCCCTTGTATTCGTCGCTCCAATTCAGCTGCAGCCGGCTTAAGCAAACCGACGACTTCTTGCATTGGTTCTAGTCGGAACGCGATCGCAGCGTGAACTTGGAAATCGAATCATCGGCTGGCAGCCACCACCCCCACCGCCCCCACCGACCCACCGACCGATCGCCCCACCGACCCACCAACCGATCGCCCCACCGACCCACCAACCGATCGCCCCACCGATAGATGGGTCGACGGATAGATAGGTCGCGACTTAAGCCGCGATTTGATATATCCGTTTAGCCGTCGTGGCTGCTCCGTCTTAGCCGCCACCGCCGCCGCAGAAAGAAACCTCGACCCCGACGGAATTACGGGCCCGTATGAACGATTCGTGCGGGGTCTAATGACGCCTTTTCATGACGCATAGACGCTAAATCCTCGCCGTATTATTGACAGTTTCCTGCCGCTTTATACTAACGTATCTACAGTCCCACCATCTGTCTGTCTGTCTGTCTGTCTGTCTGTCTGTCTGTCTGTCTGTCTGTCTGTCTGTCTGTCTGTCTGTCTGTGTCTGTCTGTCTGTCTGTCTGTCTGACCTTTCGCTACACTGTCTCTCTGTTCCTGCGTCCGTCTGTCTATCTGGTTCCTCTGTCGGTCGAAAGAAGTAGCCTACCTCGCCACAAAATCGATTTTTATCGACCAGTTTCGAGAGCGATTTTTCTTTCGACGGTGGTTCACTTGTGTAAGTTGCCATGTATGAAGTGACCCGAGTCCCGCGGTATATACGCTCAACCAGACTATTATGCGTCGAAGAAAGCTACGGGTCTCGACTCTAAGACTTTAATGGCCAGTAATAAGATCGTGTCTGCAGTACACGAGGGTGCAATAAATGGAGACAATCGACAATGATCGCCTTCGACTCTGTTACATGGAACTAAAATCAGAAGCGTAGCCAGAAAAACATTGAGGGGGTCTACAATGGACAAGGTTGTAAAATACGAAGAGTATTAGGCTTTAAACATTTAGAAAATTATTCGATTTCGGGGTTTGAACCCTTAAAAACCCTTGATGAGCCTTTGACAGAAAGTGACTTTCTATAAATGCAATTCCTCACTATTCTCATCATCTTTATCATCATCATCTTCCAAGTAATAGTCATCGTCGTCGTTGCTGGCGTTGTCTTCGTTGTTGTCATCATCGTCAGTATCATCATTATCATTACCATCATTATCAACATTCGACACCACTGTTGTCATTAAGATATAGCTCTATACATAATTATGCCATGTTCAAATATTCTATCAATCTCCAATATGTTCGGCCATCCATTGCTGACTCTCTAATTCATTATTCATTCATTCATTATTAGAATTTATATAGCGCCTCTTCAAGAAACTACTCAGAGGCGCTCCCAGCTCCCAGACTGTTGAACTCAGTCAGCAACTGAGAAAATTTGCATAATTTGAAACTTAAAATCTTTCAAATTGCGGTGTTCGATTGATGAAATGGCTGAATTCGCACATAATCTGCACATACATGTAATCTGTTCTTTCTAACACAACGGCCTTGTTTCTTCTTACCAACTCTGTCAATGACTCAATGAGTCATTCAGCACAGAGACGACGGGAGTGGTTCTCAGAAATGAGCTTTCTGTGGCCACACATTGTCTGCTGACTGTAGACCTTGATTTGATAACCTAAGATGATGATGGTGATGATGATCTTCTGACCTGCCATTTCCCGCCCATTTTCTGGCGAGCAGACGGTCGGCTGTTAAGTTCCTTCCCATCGTTCTTCCACCATCTCGACCACAATCAACGGCCACCATTTCGCAAGATTTCATGGCTCGTATACAACCACCTATTTGACACACTAATGAATGCTTCTCTTTTACGGCTCTCTCCTCCTACTATATATTCGGGGGGGCGATGTGTTGTTGTTGGTGGTGTAGTCTTCGCTCAGTATTGGGGCGGCGGGGGTGGCGGCGCTGATGGGATCGACCGGCGGAATCGTTCAAGAGGATCCTCGACCCTCCCTCCGCCAACAACAGAAAAAGGGAAACTGCACCAGATGCTGTCACATCGCATTGCATCACATTACATCGCATCGCATCACATTGCGTACGGCCAGAGAAAAGATATTTTTACTGACTAGAATATAATAATCTTCGTTTAATTTCACGTTGGTACTACTGATACAACTCAGCATGACTACAATCAGTATGAATGGATGATCACAAGTTATTTCAGGAGTCGAATTTAACTGTCGGCAGCCACGCAAGGCGTAAATCACGTCATACGTTTCAATGTACCAACGCCATCTGCCGAATGGAAGGTTGAGTGGAACTTTTGGTATAGGGTAGCTGGAAGCGATCCCGCATCTGTGCGCTCTTCGTGTGAGTGTTCATCATCACCCTCGTGTAGTAGACCCCTATTATAAGCCTATGTATAATCGGTCAATTCAGCAACATTTTTAGCATCTTCGAATCACTGATAGTCTGAATGATTGTTTGAAAGATTAGAAAAACAGTGGTTTCAGACTGGGTTGTAACGAATGAAAAATGAATTTGAGATTTGTTAAAAAACGCATCGAATAATAATTTAACGTTACTGTAATGATAGACTCGGCATCGTGGCATAATGCGAGAATTCTAACGAATTTTGGGCTATGACAACACGATCACAATTGCAGGTCTACCGTTTTCAAATATAGAGAGAGATATATATACAGGGTGGGCCATAAAAAAGTAACCCCTAAGGTTGTTTGCTCATATCATGGCCAGAAGTAGGAATTTCGAAATTATATTTTACAGGCTTAAAGACAATTCATATATACACGATACATGATGGCCAGATTTCATCAAAATATTTCAAACAGAACAAAATTTATATCGCTTTTAGTGAGCCCACTCCTCGTTTTTTGACGATTCAAAAACGCGACGCCACAAAAAGTTGCAAAAAACCAATTTAGTTATTCTGGCCAATATCTTGGTCAGAAGTAAGAATATATATATATATATATATATATATATATATATATATATATATATATATAAAGACAGACAGATTCTCTTGTTTAGAGAGAGCTGCAAAAAAGGGACATAATCAGACTGAGAAAACTCTATCACATTGGTCGAGGAAATAAGGACAAAATGAGACAGATAGAAAGACAAGAGAGGTTGTTGTTGTTGTTCTTGCCGCAAGGTGTGTGACAGTCCTTGCAATCTAGGGTTATGGTCGGACCAAGTCATGTCCTCTTGTAATCCCTTTCCTTGTACGCCAAATTGGTCGACATTGCCACGCACAATAAATAAAACTGATGGCTGTTGAAGAAATTGAAAACAGAGGTGGATTACAACGAAGAAGAAAGACGGTGGGCGAGGAAAGAACAGGGAAAGCGAGAGAGGGTGTGTCCATCTCGGGTCCGACAGTTGCGGCTGTTTTTTAAGGGTCGTGTACACTGTACACACGATGATGCCTCTCATCTGACGGCTGTGTAGCGATAAATGGAAAGGACTTTGGAAAACAGGCATCTTTACGCTTTCCGGTTGACCCGGTTAATGGCAACATTACGATGGAAAACGACTGGTCATAGAATGGACATTAACTGCTGCCCATCACACAGAAGGCTGCTGCTGTTCACGAGCTGCTGCTGCTGATGCTGCTGCTGATGCTGATGCTGATGCTGCTGCTGCTGCCCACGTAGGCATATTATACATTGCTGTTCATAGAATAATTCCCATGGACTGTTTGTTCATAGACTGCCTCTCAGTCTCTCGTTCTTTAAAAACATTTCTTCCCCACCCCTGAGTTTTTGTGCTGGGAGCGCCTCTGAATAATCATTCTGCAAGATGCGCTATATAATATACACTGTGTCCGGTTAAAAAGTAACCCCACAAAAAAGTGTCATAACTCGGTCAAAACGTTTGGGATTTGTCTGAAATTTCAAACACAGCAACATCGGCCATATCTACACGAGTTTCTAAAACCGATTAGAAATATACGTGAGTTTGTCAAATTTATAAGTGTTTGCGTTGGAGCACCGACAAATTGAACTTTCCAACATGGAAAACTTGAAAAGAAGTGAAATTCAGCTAAATATGCTGTTTAAAATGTCCATCTTGTTCACGGACACATGACCGTAGATTAGACGCTACTGTTTGATGGTCCTGTTGATGATCACCTGGTTAAACAACTGCCAATCTTCAAACAGACGCGCCCTACGCCCAACGGTTATCGATGTCATGAATACGCGTGAACAAAAAACGCGCTCCTCCAGTACATGTACTCCGGATCAAAGTCTGGACTGCTGGACGGCCACAACTGCAGGATATGAAGCCGAGTGTCTCCCGGGATAGCTATTAACCTACTACATCTACGATCGTGTGTCCGAGAACAAGAAACACATTTTTGGCACCTTAATAGCTGAATTTCACTTTCTTTCAGGTTTTCCATGTTGGAAAGTTCAATTTGTCGGTGCTCCAACGCAAACGCTCATAAATTTGACAAACTCGCAAATATTTGCAAACGACTTTGGAATCTCGTGTAAATATGGTCACTGTTGCTGTGTTTAAAATTTCAGACAAATCCCAAACGTTTTGACCGAGTTATGACACTTTTTGTGGGGGGAGCTACTTTTTAACCGGACACAGTGTATATATATAAATGTTGAAACCAGCATATGCGATAAGAGAAACTTATAATTAATAAAGTTCGTAGGAACAATGGGTAGGCACTGAAGGGAAGAAAATCCGCTATGTAGGGGCCATAGATTGAATATTCGTGACTTTAGGTTTTAATATTCGTAAATATTCGTGAATATTAAGATTTTTTAATATTCGTAAATATTCGTTAAAGAATTAAGGTGAACGATCGAAACCGCAATGTTACTCGGTATTAAGCAGTTTAAGCTTCTGTATGTCTCTATGACATTCACTCGCATCCAGGGCACGGTTGAATTAAAATATGCATTGCGCTTAATATGCTGAGATCGGGATATATTTTGCTTGTTATCTGGCACTATTATTTTCTGCGTTGGCATTTATATTTACTCATCCTGCTACACTGATATAAAACTACTTTATCAATATACAGTTACTATTAAGCTTAGGCCTATAGGCATAATAGGCAGTTAAAGTTTATTTATAATTTAGCCTACTATTGCTGCTACTAGTCTTTCCAACTGCCATCGGTGAGGCAGTTCGGGGGGCAGAAGTCAGACAAAGTGACTGACATTAAGTATTAGTAGTAGTATTAGGGGCCTTCTAGCATATTTTCTATTTGAGCTAATAAACAAATTAAATAGGGTTAAAAGCAGTTAAATTCTTTTGGATAAGCTTTGGTTAAACGGCGTGCACTGAGCGTTTTAGATAGCCCATCACCTAGGATTATAATTATACCGAAGCATGCAGCAGGCATCCGCTCAATACCTCGCCTACTGCAGAAACCTCGTGCGTATTGACTCGCAGTCCGCGTGGACCGTGGCAGCAGTCAATATTTACTGCAAACAGCACGGGAGAATACTATATTGACTCCGAGTTCCACGCGACAGCGCATAGTCGATAATTACTGCAAACACCACGGTCGGTTACATTGATTGCTGGATCTGCGTCGCAGTAATCCCTATGGTGATTTGTAAATAAAGGTCTGCAGTACTGCACGGAGTTGCTAGGGTGTTACAAAAGTGTATGCGTTGGGCTACTTTTTAAAGGCGCAATCGGCTGTAGGCTTAATTTTCAACCATACCACTTCGCGATATTTGGGCTCCTTTTGAAATGTCTCGAGATTTTGGGCGACTTTTTTACATAATCTCGAGACTCAGAAATCGGACATCCCTGTGTTTCGGTCTTGTTGTCATGACAGTAACTAAACAGTTGTCTGTTGCAAATAATTTTCAGACGTCAGCTGGCTTTCAACGTTCTGTGCTTGTGCGTATAGGTCTACATCAGAAATGGCTTCTTTAATTCGTGATATCGCGAAATATTCCGATGACGCCATACATCTTGCTTTAAATTCTGTTTTTCAAGATGATGTCCTTTCTAGGCAAATTTTCGAAGGTAAGATGCGGGAGATAAATCAAATTCTTGAAAAGCCACCGAAAAAGAGATGTACAGAAAGACGTATCGCTCAATCACACGACACGCACATATTCAACGAAGCGATAATTCCACAAATAAGACAAAAAATCGATGAATACGAGCAACATTTAATAGGCAATGTCGAAGGATTTGACTGGTATCTTAATACAGATTTCATTGAACTGGACTTAACTGATCTACACCTATTAAAAGCTGCACACGAACGAGTACTACAAGAAGGACGGACGACGAATAACCTACATCTTGTCGTAGCCTATCACAGAGGACAGATTTACACAAATGCCCGCAATTTCTTGCCTGAAGGTAACAACATTACGGAATTTTACCAGCAGGAATTTCGTATGAATTACGCAACAGTCCAGCGATATATTCTTTTCTATATGCTAATCCGAATTTATCCTAGATTAATTTTTTCCGAGTTAAGTTTTAAACACATTTCTAAACACCACAATCGGATTCTTAAGCATCTTGGAACAGATATTCAACTGGCAGAACGACTAAAATTACCCGGCATCGCTTCTGCTCAATCCAGAGTTTTTGACATCAATCCTATACAAATTCAACAAGCCCCAACAACTTTGAACCTTCTTCCAATTACAGCTGACCCAGACCATGATTACGAAGATTTCATTAACCCACAACGAATTATACTGGATGAAAGGGACATTCAACAGTTTCTCTGAATCTATACACCTTTTTCTGGAGATGGAAGGAACGAATAATTTGCAGCACAGTCACCGACCACACAGCAATCGATTAAAACATTTTGCGCCGACGGATGGAACGATCAATTTGCAGCCTGTCTCCGTCCACACAACAATCGATTAAAACGTTTTGCGGCGACGGGTGGAACGATCAATTTGCAGCCTGTCTCCGACCACGCATCGACAAAGCAATTGTTAACACCAAGCAAACAGCCAACGTGTTTGTCATCCCTGGAAACACCACATTCCATACTCGTGCCGGGGACGAGAAAGGAATGTGAACTATACCACAGCTAGGATTATTGATCCATCGACAGACATTCCAACATTATTGATCGACACAAGTCTAATACGTTGAGTCTAGTTTTAACGTAGACTTGTCAGGTCTTTGTTGTCAAATACAGCAACAGTGCACACCTGCTACCTATTAAAAGCCACGCAGCAACCGGCCTATAACATCGTTGACACTTCACACAGAGCACAATACGATAGATCTTATGACACGCGGTGCAATGCGATAAAGTCTTATCCTACGCGGTGCAATTTGTTGAAAAATCGTCCTTCACCTCTGAATCTGTCACCAAACTTCCGGTTCTGTCCCCAAGATAAATTTTTGTCACGAGATAGGCAATTTTACAGGACAAGAAGACGCAAATAAACTTTTTTTCTAGGTTTTTTTTCTAAGTTTTTTTCTAGGTTTTTTTTTCTAACTTTTTTTCTAACTTTTTTTCTAGGTTTTTTTTTCTAATTTTTTTCCTAGGTTTTTTTTCTAACTTTTTTTCTAGGTTTTTTTCTAACTTTTTTTTCTAGGTTTTTTTAAAGTTTTTTTTTTTTTTTTTCTAACTTTTTTTCTAGGTTTTTTTTTTTTTTTTTTTTTTTTTTTTTTTTTTAGTCATCCGTTCCAAAAAGTCAAGAATTTTGTTTTCTCGAATGTCTTTTTCTTCTTAGAACAGGCTGCGAATGTACATTAGAACTTGTTATTAAAGCGTGTTGTAATTCATAGAGAAGTAATGATTGCACAAGGGCTGTAGTAGTAAATCAGTTTGCTAATAGTAGTAGTAAATCATTTAAATTCACAATGACATCAAGTTTTTATTGTCAACCCATGAATTGAATGAATCATCATAGCCTAACCATTTAACCAAAGACCGATTACCACTTTTCCTAATAATCTTCTCTATTTTAAATGTATCTTGCGTTGTCAGTTGTAACTCAGCTTCATAAAATGTCCCTTGTATTTGTTCTCCATGATAGTCAGATATTTTATAGGTTATAGGGTCTGTGTACTGAATGTGTGTTATAGTAAAAACTTCTTCTGTCCATCTTTTCGTGAAACCTTTCTCGAATGTCTTTTTCTTCTTAGAAATCCTTACTCTATCTCCGACTGAAAATTTAGGTTTAACAGTTTCAGGTACAGCGTCTCCATATAGATTCATCCACACAACCCATTCGTTTGCTTTGACACTCGCTTTAACAGGAGTCATTTTAATGGAAGAATGTCTTGTGTTGTTGTATAAATTAACCATATTATCTAAAACATCGATATATCTCTGAGTTGAATTTGCTGTAAAATATTTAAACATTTTCTCTTTCACTGTTCTGTTAAATCTTTCTACGACACAAGATTTCTCTTCATTCTCAGTTGAGTACAACTGCATACCTAATGATTTTACCTGTTTATTATAGAATTCAGATCCCTTATCGACCCAAAGTTTTTCACCCCTTCTTTTACTCGTATTAAATATTTTAACGAAAGCATCTGCCACAGATTCTCCTCGCTTATCTTTTAACGGCTGAATAAATGCATACTTGGAAAATATATCAATAACACTTAACAAATATTTCACCCCAGAATTAAATTTAGCATAAGCCTGCATGTCAATCAAGTCTGCTGCCCAAACTTTGTCCACTCCCTGAACATAAACAACTCGCTTCCTGAACTTCCTGACTATAGGTTTATGCAATTCGTCAGCAAGTTGGTCTGTCCATCTCAGAGCTTTTTTTTCAACCCCATTCCAAAATGGGTCTTCGTCGATAATATTGGTTTAACTATAGATCTTTCAATTCGTTCGCGGAACGAAGGATTAGGTATATTATTTAATTCATCTATCATAGCTCTGTCAGCGACGTTTCTCCCTGCTGTATCAGTATGTTTAGCATAAGCTAGGTCGTGACGGTAGGCCGCTTCATCAACCCTATCTACTGGTTTACTCCAGTCTTTTGGCGTCCCGTCACTATTCAAACGCAAATCCAATCGGGTTCCTGGGCCTGTGAAAGAATGTCCTGGAAGATGGATTTCACCAGGATACTTTGCCCATGGAAGCTTAATATTAGAAGTAGCAGAATTGAGAGCTGATACCAAATCACCTCCTTGTACAGTAGTAGACATTTTAGTAAACTGAGTTTTTCTAGCGCCACATTCAACGCATACACTTTTAATCATAGGTCTGCCATTTTTACTGACGACTCGTTGAATATCTTTGGATTCAGTTTTTCGTTTACACTTAACACAATACTCCATTTTAATATAATATAATTAAAATGGAAGTCCAAGACCTATCCTGGAATGAAGATTCATCTAAACGCTTCAACAGTCCTCTCTTACCAAGAAGTATCAGAGGTTTGATCGTAGGTAAGTCTCAATGCGGTAAAACAACTTTACTACTTAATCTATTACTGAGACCTGGTTGGTTAGATTACGATAACTTGCAAATCTTTGGCAAATCGCTTTTTCAACCGGAATATAAGATACTTAAGAAAGCATTCGAAGAGAAATTGCCAAAGGAAGCAATTATAAGACTTTTTGATAACCGAGATGAGATAATGAAATTAAATGTATCTCCATCGTCCGTTGTTGAGGAGATGTCTAAAAACATGGATAAGAAATCTGATATAGACTGTAAATTCTTTGAAACTTCGGAAGATGTTCCAGATCCACGAGACTTAAGTCGAGATAAAAAGAATCTCATGATTTTTGATGACTTACAATTAGAGAAGCAGAATAAATGTGAATCGTATTATATAAGAGGTAGGCATAGTAATGTAGACTGCTTTTACCTAGCACAAAATTATTTCAAACTGCCTAGACAAACTATCAGAGAAAATGCCAACTTTATATGTTTGTTCCCTCAAGACCTCAAAAATATTAATCATATATACAGCGATCATATAGGCGTAGATGATATGACTATAGAAGAATTTAGAAAACTATGCAAAACTGCTTGGGATGAAACGCATGGTTTTGTGGTTATAGACCTGACTAGTAAAACAAATAATGGTAAGTACAGATCTGGTTTAGATACTTTTTATATTAAATAAAATCAATAATAAAATGATAGCGAAGTTTAAGATTTTATATTCTTGGTTTAAAAATAACTATTTAAAATGGAAACCCTACTGGAAAAGATTTTGCTTAACACTGAAACGATTGCACGCAACACAGAGGCTAAAGAATCCTTTTGCATTTTGTTGAGCGAAAGGAGCACACGAATTCGAACGAAATTTAATCCACTAATCGAACTGGACAAAAGTAAAAAGTATGAAATGGCTCTTGTCAATCTTGAAACTTACTACAGTTTTCCTAATATAGACGAAACAAATAATAAATTCGTATATTCGCCAGATAACGGTGTAACATGGGAAGAATTAGACATTCCAACTGGTTGCTATGAAATCGAAGACTTAAACGATTACATACAGAGAATTCTAAAAGAAGAAGGTCATGGACAATGTATAAAGTTGCAACCAAATAACAACACGTTAAAGGCGGTTTTGGAAATTGATGAGAACTATAAAGTTGATTTTACAGTAGAAAATTCAATTAGCACCGTTCTAGGATTTCAGCGTCGTGTATACTCCGAAGGATATAACGAATCAGAGCACATAGTCGATATAAACAGCGTGAATAGTTTACGAATTACCAGTGATATAATAGGATCATCGTATGCCAACGGAACTACAGAGAACATAATTTATTCTTTCTTTCCATCGGTCGGGCCTGGCTATAAGATAATCGAATCTCCTCATAATCTCGTTTATCTTCCAATAACGCTATACTCTATTTCATCGATGGAAACAAAACTAATAGACCAAAATGGAAAACTAATTAATTTAAGAGGTGAGGAATTGTCGATACGATTTCACATAAGAGAGGTTTAATTTAAAGTTTATATTTAATATAAGATGAGCGCTTACGCTAAGGTCAAAGTTAATATTTCTGAAGGGCAAAAAGAGAAGATTAAGCGAGCTGTTCAAGTCGGAACTGGGGTGAGTATAAGACTTTCTCATGAAGATATAACTGGTGAGCATGTATTAGCTCTAAACCAGAGGCAAATTAACAAGTTAACTAAAGCGTATCAGAATGGAACTGGTGTGACAATTAAAATGGGTAAAAAGCAATTAGAAGACAATGCGAGAGTCGAAGGCGGATTTATTGGCGCTATTCTACCGTTCTTAGCAACAGCCGGAAAGTTTCTTCTGTCTAGTGTTCTTCCGAGTTTAGCCACAGGAGCCTTAACAGGATTGGGTTCTGCAGCTGGTTCCAAAATTGTCGATAAAATAAGTGGATCTTCGATCTCACATGGATCTGGCGTGCTCTACGTTAAAAAAGGAGGAATATGCTGTAAGATAAGGCCTGCTGGGGAAGGTCTTATTCTATCACCGTGGAAAAAGGGTAGTTCGATAACAGGATTCGGTCTGTTTATGAAAAGAGGAGCAGGATATGTCAGCGGTGAAGGTCTTATACTTGGACCAAATTCCCCATTTAAAAATATTCCTATTCTTGGAATGTTACTTTAAACAATCTCTTATATAAATGTCTGGATACGGTCACCCAATACACAAATTTATCACCAAACGGAAGCCTCGTGTGAGTACGATAATTTGGATGCCTAAAGTGGTCACTCATGCTCCTGCAAGACAACGAGCAGGCGATAGATATGAGATTTTTGCTCAGCAAGCGATAACGATTGAACCAAAGACAAATATTACAGTAGAAGTAGGCCTTGGAGTCCGAATGACCAGAGGAATGTGTCTAGTCTCTCTCAGACAGAAGTTGAAACAACTCAGACTTAGCCTTCAAGATGGTACTGTCCTAGAGGACGCAGAGGATATAATAATTACAATTCAAAACAACTCAGATTCACCAGTTACTATAAATGAAAAAGACTCAATTTGTTATGTTAATTACTATGATGCATAACGTGTCGTTTTACGTTATGTTTTACGTTTTAAACATTATACTTATAATAAAAAATGTCACTACTGAAAATTAGCGATCCTGCAAAAAGAGATTTTATTATCGAAGAGTTTTTAAAAACGAAAAAAAATATTAAACAAAACTTTCTCTCTGAGAGAATAGATGATCTTGGACTTCAACGAGAATTAACGAAAATCTACAAACCAATAGTCGACTCTCAATCAGCAATTTCAAAAGAACAAAACGCTTTGCTGTCGACAATAAAAGATAACTCTGCAGCAACATCACTCGCTCTAAAATCACTTCCAGATTCGTTGAAAACTATTCAATTTCCCCAGTATCCGTCTATAGAGGCGTACGATGACGATGACCCAGTAGAAGACATTAGAAGGTTAGAATTAGGAAATATTGCAGTTGAATACCTTAAAAAATATGCTTCTGATAAAAGACTTGTGGATACAACATTCGGATTAAGATCAAGAGATGGAAAATTCTACATCGGTGACAGCGAAGCCTCAATCCAAGGAAATGATATTACAGTTGGAACCACAACTTATCAAGGAACTCCAGGATTATGGGAATTGTTAACGTTAGCTAGTCCAAACAGTTCAATTTATGATAATCGTGATCTCGAAGAATACGCCGAGATTCTAATTAAAACGAATGCCATGAGTCAGCCAAATAAACCAAACAAACCTAAATCGTCTAGAAGTGTAAAATATGCAAAGATAATAAAACCCATATGGGACGATTACATGAAGTTAAGAGGTAAAACAGGAAGCGGAATAATTACCATTCCTTCGGATCCAAATGAATTAGTAAAACAACTCGAGTTACGAATGTATAGCTACAAAGCGGGAAATACAGGTGTAAGAAATGAAATTGTAGGTATGACGGACGAGTTACTAAGACAAGGAGTGATAACCAAAGATGAATATAAAAAGTTAATCATGATCTAATTTAAAAATTGATGATCTAATTAAAAATTAATGATCTAATTTAAAAATTGATGATCTAATTAAAAATTAATGATATAGAAATGCTGGTCGTTGCGAAAAGAAGTTATAAAAAAGTACACGTTGTCGGTGGAGCAGGAATATTCGATTCCATTGCAGGATTTCTCAAGAGACTAGTGACATCGAATGCAGCCAAACAAATTGCGAGCACAGCTGTCAAAGAGATTGGGGGTGTTGCTAAGGATAAGGCGATGGACGTTGGAAAACGATTACTCAATAAGATACTCCCACCAACCACAGCTCAGCAGCCTATAACTCAGGAAACTAAAGTCATTCTAGCTAGATTACTCGGATCGACGGGAGGAGCTATTAGAATTCAAGATCTAGTAAAACGCTTAAACGGAGGTGGTTTGAAAATGGCAGTTTAAATTTATTTTGCTTAAACATATTTCTTATTTAAAAATATATGTATAATAAAATGCAATCCGATATTCTAAGATTCACAGAGCAACCATTGATCGATGAAGGTATCGAGCGATACGAATGGCACGAGTACGAACCTGTAGCGAGAACTAATCTTAACAGTTCTGGGGAAATAAGAATAAATATTGAATTACAAGACTTATACAGTCACCCAGCAGAGTCGTATCTGCAATTCGAAGGAAGACTAATTAAAGCTGATGACACCGCATACGTTAATGCCGATGCAATCGCTCTTACGAATAATGGGCTTATGCATCTATTCAGTCAAATATCCTATCAGTTATCTAATCAAGAAATCGAAACGCTATTTCATCCGGGTCAAGCTACAACGATGCTCGGTTTACTTACGTATCCAAACGATTTTCAGTTGACTCAAGGCTTAAATCAGCTGTGGTATAAAGACACTGGTTCGACTGCTGTTATTGCTGACAACGTCGGCTTTTCCACTAGACAAATCTTTCTCATTCGTAAGCCAAACACTAAGGGAATGTTCAGTTTTATTGTTCCGTTGAAGCATATTTTCGGATTTTGTGATGATTACGACAAGATTATTTACGGCTTTAAACAGACGCTGACTTTAGTTCGTAAAGCTGATGATGATGCCATATTCCGCGATAACGCTGCAGCTGCTGGAAAAGTTGCTATAAACAAAATTTCATGGTTTATTCCACACGTTATTCCTTCCGATATGGAACGAATGCAGTTGTATAAGACGATTGAATCAAAATTAACGTTGCCAGTTGCGTATAGAGCACGTCAATGCGACACGATAACAGTTCCTCAGTCGACAAGTTTCAGTTGGCGATTAAGTGTTAAAACGTCACCCGAGAAGCCTAGATATATTATCGTAGGATTTCAGACGGGTCGTAGCGGTGATCAGGAAAGTAATCCATCGCTCTTTGATCACTGCGATATCAAGAACATTTATGTGATGATGAATCAAGAAAGATATCCAGCTGTAGATCATAACCTGTCGTTTCCTAATCAACAATTTTCCAGAGCGTACAGAGACGCATCCTCCTTTAGTCAAAAATTCTATGGTATGGATCGGTTGATTACGCAAAGCAATATATCACCTATAAATTATAAAGAATTATATCCGTTGTTCGTGTTCGATGTAAGCAAACAATCTGAGCGTTTGAAATCATCTGTCGTTGATATACAGATTAAGGCTCTTTTCAATGCAGCAGTGCCAGCCGACACCGAAGCTTTCGCCGTTGTAATTTCGGATAGGTTGCTGCAGTTCCAATCGGATGGTCAGAAAATGAGTGTTGTGTATGGAAAATTGAATTAAAGAATACTTATATATTATGAAGCTACCAGAGCTAAGATTGTTGGCCAAGCGACACGACATCACAGGTACTTCGCATCTCAACAAACCTCAAATGATAGCTGTACTGATCGAAAAGAATATTCTTCCGACGGACTACAAGTCTGTGTCATATCGACATGACACGCTGGGTAGTATCAGGAAACAACCGAGAAGAGTAGATATTATAGATCGAGAGACTGGCGTTGTTAGCTCGTATCCATCGATGTATAAAGCCGCTAAGGCGTATGGTCAGAGTGCTGGCATAATAGCTTATCATAACGGAAATGTCTGGAAAGATAGATACGAAATTAAAGTGTATGAGAGATAATGATATGAAACTAAAGTGTATGAGAGATATTAAAGTGTGCGAGAGTATTAATATTTTTGCGTGGTAAGATAAAATGGATTTAAAGAAAAGTAGTTTAAGAAATATGGACCATGTTGAACACTTGCTTGACTCGTCGGTTCCTGACATTAAGGCTCCTACGCTTACGCCGAGAAAGTACAAGCCAGTAGTGCCTACGAGAACATACACCAATAAGGTTAGATCCAAAATTAATGATTTTGCGGATTGGTTACTTAGTTACGTGCCCGAACAAGCAGAGGTTAATGAAAAACTGGAATCGTTGAAATCAACTGTTTCCAGGATATTTGATAAAAATAAAATTCGAGAAACGGCGACGGCTATTAAAGGATTCACCAAGCAGTATAGAATAGATGGAATTAATGGAATGGATGCCTCGTCGTTTCTTGATTTCGTCAGACCGCAGGTAGTAAATCTGTTGTCGAACAATCGCCAGACAAAGACTAATTTAGTTCTTACTTGTACTATGGAACGAGTAGATATGAAATCTGGAGTAGTTAATTCAGAGGATATACCATTCGTTTCCAGGGCAGAAGTTATTTTAGATGCTACCGACTTGAATGAAATATACAGCAGAAAAAAGGATAAAATCATGGAGTCTATTGCTAGTTTTCAGATGCAAGGAAGTAATTGGAGATTTAAAGCTGTTGTGAAATTAGATATAAATACGGTAAAATATACACCCTTAAGAGGTAGTTCTTACATTCCGCTTCCCAACTTCTTAGCTAATAAAAAGGCTATTATAAATATGAAAAACGACGACGAAGAATGCTTCAAATGGTGTATTACTAGAGCGTTGAACCCTGTAGAAAAAAACCCACAGATAATAACTAAAGCTTTGAAAGAACAATCAAAAAAACTTAATTGGGGTGGTATTGAATTTCCAGTTGCTGCTGATGCTAATGTGGTAGGTAAATTTGAGAGAAATAATAATATTAGTGTTAATGTATTTGGTTACGAAAAATTTGTCTACCCGCTTTATCTGTCTAAGTGTGAAAGCGATATTTGTGTTGATCTACTAGTCATATCTGATGGAGATAGGAAGCACTATTGTTGGATTAAAAACTTTAACAGATTGATGACGTTCCGAACAGAAAAATCCCACCATTCTATGCATTACTGTAAAAGATGTTTGATCGGCTATAGAACTGTAGTTTCGCTTAAGAAACACAGCGAGTACTGCTCACAACATAACGCACAAAAAATAGAAATGCCAGAGCCAGGAACTATGTTAAGTTTTAAAAATTATAACCGATCTATGAGGGTTCCTTTTATAGTCTACGCAGATTTCGAGTCTTTTGTGAAACCGATCGATACATGCCAACCAAATCCAGAGTTGTCGTACACTAATAAATATCAAAAGCATACTCCTAGCTCCTTTTGTTACCACATAAAATGTTTCGACGATAGTGTATATTCTCAAGATCCTGTGACGTTTACGGCTGAAAGTGAAGATGATGATGTTGGTCAAATATTTGTAGATAAACTCGAAGAGAATATAAAACGAATATATAATCAATTCAAATTTCACAAGAAGATGATATTTACCGAAGAGGACAAGAAGTGTTTCGATGGAGCTACTGTATGTCATATCTGCGAAAAAACGCTGGGTGAAGACCGAGTTAGAGATCACTGTCATCTTAGCGGTAAATTTAGAGGGGCTGCTCATAACATTTGTAATTTAGACTATAAAGTCCCCAAGTTTTTCCCTGTCGTGTTTCATAATCTTTCCGGGTACGATTGTCATCTGTTCATTAAGAAACTGAGAGGTGAGAAAATTAACTGCATACCTAATAACGAGGAAAAGTATATATCTTTTAGCAGAGATGTCGTAGTTGATAAGTTTGTAAAAGATGGAAAAGAAATACTAGTACGACGAGAACTGCGTTTTATCGACAGTTTTAAATTTATGGCTTCGAGTCTTGATGCTTTATCGAGGAACCTAAGCAAAGACCAGTGTAAAAATATTGGTAAACGATATACAGGAAAGAAGCTCGATCTTTTGCTACGAAAAGGCATATATCCTTATGACTACGTCGATTCATTTACTACCTTTAATGAAACCGAACTACCACCAAAATCCGCTTTCTATTCTAAGCTAAATGATTCGAATATTAGCGATGAAGACTACGAGCATGCACAAACGGTATGGAAAGAATTTGGATGCAAAACATTCAGAGAATATCACGATTTATACAACGTTTCGGATGTTCTGCTACTTGCCGATGTTTTCGAAAACTTTAGAGATGTGTGTATGAAGAACTATACGCTTGACCCTGCATGGTATTTTACATCTCCTGGCTTAGCCTGGGATGCCGCTTTAAAATTGACAGGCGTGAAATTGGAGTTATTGAGTGATTACGATATGATTCTGATGATTAAGCAAGGGATGAGAGGAGGAGTGAGCACAATATCAAATCGTTACGGGAAAGCGAATAATAAATATATGAGCGATTTCAATAGCAACGAAAATTCTACATTTATCACTTACCTGGATGCGAATAATCTATATGGATGGGCTATGATCAAACCTTTACCTACTCACGGGTTCAAATGGATGAATGAAGCTGATTTAAATAATTGGAGAAGTATTCCATGCATATTGGAAGTTGATTTGGAATACCCTAAAGAGTTACACGACCTGCATAACGATTATCCGTTAGCTCCTGAAAGCATTGAGATTGACAAAGTCAAAAAGTTAATTCCAAACTTAAACGATAAAAAGAAGTATGTGCTACACTACGAAAATCTGAAGCTGTATGAGAGTTTAGGTTTGAAAATAACAAAAGTGCATAGAGGTATACTATTCGAAGAAAGTGATTGGTTGAAAAAGTATATCGATTTAAATACAGCTCTTAGAACGAAAGCTACTAATGACTTTGAGAAAGACTTTTTCAAACTAATGAATAACAGTGTTTTTGGTAAAACTTGTGAGAACATTGAAAATCGTGTTGATGTAAAGTTAGTGTGTCAAGAGAAGGATGCTATTAAACTAGCTGCAAAGCCTAATTACGAGCGTTGTACTATTTTCGATGAAAATCTAATAGCCGTTCACATGAAAAGAACTAAATTGTACTATAATAAACCTATCTATCTTGGCATGTGTATATTAGACTTGAGCAAAACTTTAATGTATGATTTCAATTATAACTACATCAAGACCAAGTACGGAGATAGGGCCAAGCTTTTATTCACCGACACAGATTCTTTGGCATACGAAATTAAAACTGAAGACTTTTACTCAGATATCGCAGAGGATATTAAAGCTCGATTCGATACGAGTGAATACTCGAAAGATCATCCATCTGGTATTGTGACTGGAGTAAATAAAAAAGTTATTGGGATGTTCAAGGATGAAGCAGGTGGAAAACAGATAGAAGAGTTTATCGGATTACGAGCAAAGTTGTATTCTTATAAGATGGCTGCTGGAGATGAGCACAAGAAATGTAAAGGTATTAAGAAGAATGTTGTCCAGAAAACTATTACTCACGAAGATTATAAAGACTGCTTATTTACCAAAAAAGAACAACAACGAACGATGAATGTTATTAGATCTTATCATCACGATATTTATACGGAAGAAATTAATAAAGTCGCGCTGTCCGCCGACGACGATAAACGAGTAATAATGGAGGATGGCATTCATACTTTAGCATATGGACACTATTTGTTGAAAACTATTTAATAATGTAATGCAGGAAGTAAAATCGAATTACTTTTTAAAACATTTAGATGAAATATAAAATGAGTTCTGCAACTGTGAAAACATCGATGTCGAAGGCGTAGTTCTTCCAAATCATCCGTTAACGAATTTTGAATTATTGGATGCCGCGAAGAAGCTGAATATTCCGAATTTTAGAGGCGTTTTCGTGCGAGACGAGCTGCCGAATAAACCTAGACGGATTGAATGTGGGATATTGAATCTAGATGATTCTAAAGGAACCGGTCAGCATTGGTGCTCTTTCTTAAAGAGCGGTAATGAGAAAATATATTTCGATAGTTACGGCCTTCCTCCCCCTCTGGAACTGATAAAGTATTTACGCCGTCCAGTGTTATATAACAGCGAGCGAATACAACCCGATAACGAAGTATTTTGTGGTCATTTGTGTTTGTATGTGATGAAGATGGTGAGTGATGGAATGAATTTTCAAGAAGTTATAAATGGCTTGCATTAAAAATTATTATTATATAAAATGCCTGTTGATAAATTTGGTCACACCGATGTTGGTTCATCACAAAGAGTAATCGCTGGTGGTGTTACTCTTAGCCAAATAAATGCTAGTTTTCTTCGATTGGATGGAACAAACCCCGCGACTGGAAATCTAAAAATGGGTGGTCACAAAATTAAAGGACTGCCTACAACGAAGCCTTTGACAGCAGGAATGGATGAGGCCTTAAGTTGGGGTCAAGCCATTGATTTGATAACGAATCACGACGATTCTCCGTCCAACGATAATCATTTGACGAATAAGAAATACGTTGATGAACAAGTTACATTGAAGGTGTCTAAGACTGGTGATACAATGACTGGCGACCTATTCTTAAGCAGCATCGGTAGGGATCTTTCGCGGGCGATGGGATGTAAGGATTTGGATGGAAATAAATATTTTAATATATTTTTAGGAAATACAACGAATAAAATAGAAGGTCGAATAAACCAACCAATTATATTAGAATCGACGGACGGATTTCGTTTTAAATTAAATAATGAAACCATCTTAGAGATGGTTAAGTCGATGCAATACAATATTTCATCTCAAATAAATGTGCATACAACCATCTTTATGCATGATGGTTACATTACAGGTCTACACGATCCCAACAGCGCCAGCGATGCAGCTACGAAGCAGTATGTAGATTCTATCTCAATCGGTCCCGCGCTTAGCATTCATTCTTTCACTCGTCAAGCCGTAAACGCTCAAACTCACACAAGAGTTTCTTTCGATAGTGTAAGATTCAAAACCGATGCTGGCATAAGTACGAGACTGACTCGTGTCACTCCCGGAAAAGCCGGATACTATTTCGTTTCGACGTACATAGAATTTTGTGACACTAATACCGCTCATGGTAACGTCTACCTGTATAAAAATGGGGCGAATTACATGCAAATTGCGGGCGGAGGAGGAACGGGAGCTGCGTATAACAATTCAACCGGTAGTGGCATAGTTTTCGTAACCAACACCGATTTTATCGAGATATTCGTTTATTCGCACATCGCACTAAGTATATTAGCTAGAGACTTTTCGGCAGTATTCTTACGACCTTAGCCCTGCTGATCGCATGCCAGACGCTTAATTATATTACTGGCGAGGTATACGAACGCCGATGCCTGCTGCATGCTTCGGTATAATTATAATCCTAGGTGATGGGCTATCTAAAACGCTCATTGCTCGCTGTTTAACCAAAGCTTATCCAAAAGAATTTAACTGCTTTTAACCCTATTTAATTTGTTTATTAGCTCAAATAGAAAATATGCTAGAAGGCCCCTAATACTACTACTAGTATTGAATGTGATATGAATGCCGCATGGCCACATTGACTATGAGTAGACTAACTCAATTTTGTACAATTCATTAAGTAAAAGTTAACATTTTCATAAATAAAAAAAAAGAATTAAGAATTAAGAATTTCTGGAAAGAACAAGAATAAATAATTTTTTGAATATTATGAATATTAAGTTGGCAGTTTTAATATTCGTTAATAATCGTGAATATTTGAAAATCTTAATATTCATAATATTCGAATACTCAATCTATGGTAGGGGCCCGAAGTGCGAGTATTCCTTGAAAGATGTTGGGAGATCAACAATAATTAGCCTAATGGTTGTTGAAGCAACAACAACAACAATCGTAATAGAAAAAAACGAGACTAAACATCGACAATGAATTTCTGCAAGACTGCATATTAGTTTTTGTTGCCATGTGTGCTCATGTAGCGATATAGAGAGACAGTAATGGCTGGCACTGAAACGTATTTGCAGCCAAACATCAACAACAATATTAGGCCATAGCCTGCGCTGCACTACAGTAACTGTTACTCAAAGGTGAGCTTCTGGTCCCGCGGGCTCGCTTGGCTATTAAGCAGCGCCGTGCTTTCTCGGTCGTGGGGCCTACTGTCTGGAACGACCTCCCGCTCTCGCTTCGTTCACTACTTGTGGTCCATCCGGCTGCGTTCTACAAGTCCCTCAAGTCTTTTTTCTTTGTTCGTGGTTGGGCTGGGAGCGCCTCTGAGTAGTTTCTTGAAGGGGCGCTATATAAATGCTCTGAATGAATGAATGAATGAATGAATGAATGAATAGGATCAGAGGATTGATTGTCTCCATTCGGCAGATTGCAAGCTCAGAAACCATGTTTCGTCTCATATAATATAATATTATGTAAATTGGTTCATTAAAGACGAAAATCGTCGAGGAGGCAAGTTGAAGCTTGGAGAAGAAGAACTGAAGGAGTGGTAGTCACATATGATTCGTTGCCACCAATTATCTAGCCCTTCATGTCTAAACAACTTCATGGTCCCCCAATGGCCTGTCCAGCCAAATTGGTTGTCTCTCGATCTCTCGATCTCAATGAAAGGCTGCTGGTTGGTTGGTTGGTGCGACGTTATAATAACATGGACATAGAAAAGTAGACCAGATCTTGTTTTTCATGCAGCAGATATCTTTATGGGCAGCCGTGAACTGCCGTCTTTCTTCGGGGACGAGACAGAGACAGACAGAGACAGACAGAGAGAGACACAGACAGACAGACAGAGAGACGGAGAGACGGAGAGACGGAGGGAGGGACGTGGTAATTGGGTCGGTCGCAATTATGTACCTGATGTAATGCGCGTGGACATTTTGGATAGAGGTGTCGTATTAGTCATAGAAGTGGCCCAAGCGACACGACACTGGTGCATAGCAATCTGCAGTTGAGTAACAAAGAGCAAAGGCTCAGATAGCGGCCTAACTAATGTCTTTGGTATTAGCGCTTCGAGTCGAGCCAGGGAGATTGGGAGTGTGCTCAATGGGTTGTGCCGAGTCCTGTATTCTTCTTCGAGTGGTGATGGTATGTAGGCCTAAGTGACTTTCCTATAGCCACGCCCATGTAGACTATAATTATAGGAATCATTATTTTATGGTCGGTGCGTAGCCGTTAAGTCTGCTGTTAGATTTACACTCGGCCTCTTTGCACTGAGCATATGAAGGACACCAGAAACAATCGTGCACGTGCTGGGTCGGTTTCCATTTCGTATAACACTGATCACCGCGTTTCAGTTCTGTGTCTCCTTAAATTCCTTGAAAAGGCGTCTTTGAGACCTGAGACACAAACTATTTGCACAGCTGTGTTTGGGGGAGGCCTTTTGTGTTCATATCGTAAAAGACTTTTGGATAGAGAACAGAGCCCAGAGGTACAGGTCATACTTGGACCTTGAAAGGGAACTGGTGGTTTCTAAGCAGTTCCAAAAAGCGGACCAGATCCCAGTACTAGATGCCAAGTCGGATATAATACATACATATACATAAGCATGCATACATGCCTAAATACATGAGTATTGAATACATTCACAAACCAGATTTAAATGTACAATTGAACATGTTGCCATTAACGACCGTTCTTGAGATTATATGTCAGCTTTCAGACGACACTGAATCGCAGGATGCTGTTCTGTTGTTATTGTTTCAGCTTCCCTCTGTACTTTTCCGAAGGAGTGGCTCGGAAGTTGGTACGAGAGTCGACTCGGTGACGTCACGATCATGTCGATGAACATCACGAAGAAGGGAACTTGCGTTGAGAACTACAAGGACTTCTACCTCCTCGAAAACAAGCAAGCACTGGTTCACTTGTAAACTGGTTCACTTGTAGACTGGTTCACTGCTAATTAATTATCTGTCGATGAGTTTATGTAGCGCAGCCTAAGAGTTTATGTAGCGCAACCTCAATTATCAGAGACCTCAACAGCTCAATATTATGTGATCTAGCAGTAATCTACAAAGTATAGAACTTTACGATTCATATCATTCTGGCAGGCAGGCTGTAAGGGAACATTTATGCAGCCGTGACTACAGTCGTTACATACAAAATTTGCATTGGATGCTATATTCGCTGCTGAATGAACGGATTTCATTTGAAATTTATTTGAAGTTAGAATAATGCGATAATATTGGCTAATTTCCGCAAAAATACGAAACGATAATTTTTCGAAAATTTTCGATATCAAATTTCGTCATTTTTGTGTGTTCAAACGAAGATAAAGTTATCGTCAGTTAAGATTTTACTCATCATCATCATGGTCAATGGTTATCGCATACTGGTAATGTTAAATGGTTCTATAGCCTACCTCACATTGTTTTGGTCTGCATAGAACGTAGGAACGAGCGCAGTAGATAGATGCTTTGGCAACGCAGTGGCAACGCTGACACTACATAGGCTACAGAGCTCTGTGCTTTAAGACCTTATCCCAAGGGCGTTGAAATGTCGCTATCTATAAAGGAAAGATGAAACGATATCGATTGAGCGGAATGTGTTTCGTGAGAATAGTCGACAGATCGGTGATGCACGATGATCTCGTATATATATATATATATATATATATATATATATATATAATTTTTTATATATACTATATATTATATATAATATATATATAATTATATATTATATATTATATATTATATATATTTTATATACCCTGGAACGACAGGGCGGGTAGACTAGCTAGGTCTTCAGACTGTCTCATTCATTCATTCGTTCATTCAATCATTCATTCATTCAATCATTACGAGAATTTATATAGCGCCTCCCTGGTTCGAGAAAAGCGTGACAATGACGATGGTGACAATGACAATGGCAAAAACATTGGCGAAGACAATGGCTATGGTGATGATAACAACGATGATGATGATGATGACGATGTAGCTGACGATCATATTGATCATGCTGGTAAAATGATGCTATCGTTGTCGTCGTCGTCATCATCATCATCATCATCATCACCACCACCATCATCATCATCTTCATCATCATCTGCATCATTATCATCACCACTCTTAACATCTTCATCATCAGCAACGACAGCAACAGCAGCAAGAGCATCATTTACATTATCTTCACTAGTCTCTGTGGTAATCATGAAGCGCAAGACATTTTATAATAAATAATAAACGCATTAGATTAGACTCTATTTCTACATGTAATCTTTTCGGCATATCTTATTATAAAGTCAGCCAATGCCTCGTCATTTACTCTAAAAGGAAGATGGTTAAATTTTCAATCAGCTGTTGAATGTTCTTGCCCAGTTCCATAATTTTTTTGCTTTTTTTGGTTTTGCTTTAGAGAGATCGGGTGTCACTTGTGTCTGCTCATACAGAGACGACACTACAACGTCTTGCAATACAAAGAGAGTAAGCAACGTTTCTCTGCACAGCATCTTCAGTTACCAAACCATCCGGATTTACATCCATCAGTCATCACGTCCTGCGTTTATCGTTTTGCCTTCGGAGAAACGATGCTAAGAACCGTTCTTTTTCCACTAAGAACCGTTCCTTTTCCACTAAGAACCGTTCTTTTCCCACTAAGAACCGTTCCTTTTCCACTAAGAACCGTTCATTTTCCACTAAGAACCGTTCTTTTTGCGCCTAGTAGGCTATTATTGGTCTTATTGTCTGCGAGTTCGCATCATTAGTAATCGTTTTACAAACTGTCAACTTCCACGTCGTAGCCTCTTTGTCATGATTTGCTTTCTCTCATCCTATTGTTAGCGCGCGGATCAGGGCTTTCAAAGACAATTACCCTTCGCAGACTATGCAGACATGCACTAAAGGATTTTGTCATGGGTCACAGTGAACAAAATACATCGGGACTTTTCTATGTGATCGGCTATATATATATAGGCTATATATATATATACATAGCCTATAAATATATGCATATAAATTATATGTATATATAGTGGCACGTGATCTTGTTATCTCAACATCGCACATTTAGATGTACATGTAGACCTACATAGTATTTAATTAATTTATTTATTATCATTTTCTGATCTTATCATTTCCTTGTATTATAATATAATATAAGGAAATATATACGCACCATATGGTGTAATAATGTAGGCCTATGTCGAATTTTAATCAACCATATTAAGTTCAGTATCTTTTTACTTGGTGCACAGATTGCTGTAACGAGTCAAATACTTTAGGACCTGAGAATTGGATCATCCAATTTGGATGCTACTCAATTCAATCTATTTTATTCCATAATATAGTAGCATACATATACTGTCTTACAGACTAGCAATGCATTTAAGTCCATTATTAATCAAGCTTCAATGGCGCACAATCTTGAAATGATGCTAGTTAAGACACTGATGGGTATAATGTTGGTTCCATTAATTAATTTAATAGCCTCCGACACAGTGACACTGTGATAACGTCTTTTGCAGATAATACAATCTTATAGGCCCTTTCTTGACAATTTATGAATAAATAATGTGTTAATAGGCTATTATATCTAATACATCTAATGCATTTACTAATACGTTTTTTAGGTGGCATGGATAGTGGACACACGTAAGAGTTGCTTTGGATTTGCCATTAAGAATTATATTTTTTCTATATCTTCTGTATTCTGTCTGTTCTGCATTCGGACGTTGCTAGGTTTCTGTGTTGGACGAGAATCACTTCAAGGAATCTGCTCAACAATTCAACACGAAAGTATGCAGCACACACTCATCAAGGGTAAGCAACATCTGCCAGATTGACCTTTTCTATAACTCAGCTCCATTCTCTGCTAAATACATACGGCACTCTTTCCTCTTACTACATGGAGTGGATGGATGTATATTCTCTCTCTTTCTGTCTCTCTCTGTCTCTCTCTATCTCTCTGTCTCTGTCTCTGTTTCTGTCTGTCTCTCTCTGTCTCCGTCTCTCTATGTCTGTCTGTCTGTCTGTCTCTGTTTCTGTCTGTCTCTGTCTCTGGTTCTGTCTCTCTTTCTGTCTCTCTCTCTTTCTCTCTAGTTATCTACACTTTCTTTCTCTCCTCCCTGTTGTATTCCACCTAGCACCAATAATAATAATAATAATAATAATAATAATAATAATAATAATAATAATAATAACAGTAACAATAACAATAATAATACTTATACGTGCGTATAATATGTATTCAGAGTCGAGTCACCCTGCATCTTCGTCGTCCTGTCCATTCCACGATGCCTTTCACTTCAGCTACAGCAACAGCAGCGGTGGCATCTGTCGCAGTCCAATGTCCTACGCCAAACCATGCGCCAGTCCATCACAACTCATGCTTCACTTCAGCAGCTGTCCGGATGCTGCATACACTTACGAACGCGGTAAGAATCAACCATGACTGTAATTGTAATTGTGATCGTACATTTATATAGCGCTTCTTCAAGAGAACTCCTCAGGGGCGCTCCCGACCTGACACCAAACCACAATCAAAGAGAATGGTTTTCAAACGCTTGCGGAAAAGGGGCAGTTTCTCATTCTAAGACAAGACATCTTCCATACTATGAGGGAGGGGCGGTAGCGCATTGGATAACACGCTGGCATGGAAATCGAAAGGTAACGAGATCGCGCCCCGTAGGTCGGACGTGCTTTGTGTTTGCAAGCTGTCTGTACTGTTAGCAGATAGTTTTGATGTTAATTAAGACAACTGCACAACTTGTACATGTAGGCCTACAGCACTCAGCACTGTGCGTTTCCAAGCGTTTCATGAAAGAAAAATATTATTATTATTTATATTATTATTATTATTACCGCTGAATCGCTACAAGACACAAAATGCCTGATCATAAGCACACACAGTCATATTTATATAGCACCTCTATCGGAATACTATCCTGGTCTATTCAAAGGCACTCTCTGTCTGGTAGCACACGAATAGCCTAAGAGTAAACACAAGGGCTTCAGACGTTGGCAAACAGGAGTAGGAGAAAGGTTAAGAAGATCACTTATGAGATATTGCACCAGTTTATTCCTGAATGACTGGCTTAACACAGCGAATCTGTCATGGAAAAGCAGCAATACGAGACAGAGGAGAAACAGAGCGTCTTATTTTACAGAAGAGCGTTCCGTGTTCAGAAGAGACTAAACTATAGGCCTACCTATCCTAAGATAGTTGGAGAACTATGATAGATCACATGGAGTAAGATAATATCGACACTGTTACTGTAACGACGAGTGTCTACTAAAAACGACTGGGAAGCCAATGCAGTTCGTCGCTAAAGAGTTAAATTTGAACTGATAACTAAAGCAACTAATCCAGTATAATTATATGTGTAAAGTAGTCAAATGCGCAGTGGACACCTACGGGCTTTCAGCCCACGGATCATGACGAAGAATTGTAGAAAACATGATCAGATTTTGTGTTTCTTCTGTTTACTTAACGACGGCAATTTCTCAAGCAGACTTCGATGACCACAGAGAGGAGAAGTCTGCATGGATAACATTATCACAGTCGATCCAAACCATCGCCTAAGCTTAGGCCTACTCATCACATGTCCAATACATTATTACTGCATTGCTGTCTTTCGTATTCCCAGCATCATTTGGACTGTCCGGATAGAAGCTACAATGACCCTAGACCATAAAAACATTTATGGGCGTTCTGGACAACAAAAGTGTTGGTTGTTTCCAAAAGCTATCCCTCTAAGACACTGGTCATTGTCTGCTTTTACTTTGGCAATGTCTTCTGAAACTCATAAATACATGGACTTAAAATGTCTATGTCAGAAATTCATCCCCTTTTTACAATATAATTATGTACCACAATACGGTATTGTTAGTCTTTTATCGTGCATCCATTTTATTCGTGTGACTTTATCGGGCTTTCATCGGCGATTTTATTAATAGTAATTTACCCGTCGATTTTATTGGTGTGATTTTATTAACCTATAGGCCAAGGCCTAATCGGGCGATTTTATTGGCCTGATTTTATTAACCTATAGGCTTATGCCTAATCGGGCGATTTTATTGGCGTGATTTTAATCACCTGTAATCGGGCGATTTTACTTGTGTGATTTTATTCGTCGTTCATCGTGTGCGGTCTCTGAGTCTCTCGTGTGCTGTTCCTGAAATTATTGACTTCCATGTATAGTCTGCCGCTCACTTTAGGACTGTTGCCTCTGACTCTATAATGCAGCTGATAAGGGTTTTAAGACTCCTCTCAACCTGCCGTCCAATTTAGATGCTCCCTTTCTTATCCATGCTCTCTGTAAGGGTTAATTGCCTTCTCTCTCGTCTCTACCTCGTATCAAACAAACCCAGATCAACTATTAGTCTATTAGATTAATAATATTAATACCGTATTATCCGTAGCCTATACATACATACTTACGAACATACATGTAAACATTTAACATACAAAATACATCATGCTTTCATATATACAGACAGTCTTACGCATTTACTTAATCACTTGCATATACTTACTTGCCTACGCCGCTTTCTTGCTTTTGAAGACAAGACAGTGACCTATCTTTCCACACCAGACATTGCCATTTCGTATCTCATAGCAGAATCATGATGTAAGGAGTGGTTTGGTTCTTCTATTACCTCGTTGGGTTTGGTATGGGTCATTGGGAGTTCTTGCAGAGCTACAATTGATGAACGCCTTCTATACAATCGATCATTATACAGTCTTTCCTCGATCATTAATTCGATCCTTATCTCACTTTTCTCGCTGTCAGCTTTTCCTAGATCGATTTCCGTTATGCGTATCCGCTTACTTGTCACGGCTGTTGTTCCTTCTCTCGGCCACCCATCTCCAACCAGTCAGTTATGCGGCACGGCAGCAATGCATGGGTGACGCTTCTGGGCAGCATTCGTATCTCGGTGGTTTTCTTAAGAACATGCGAATGAATTTCAGAGTAACAACATTGATGTGATCGGTGAGAATGAGTATTTAATCTATTCCTATGCTTGGGAAGAATTCACGTTTCTAGGGGCGAGACAAACGGCATATCCCCGGCCGATTTTTTCTGACGACCTCTTTAAGTTTTCTGCAAATATTTTCGAGAAACATAGTAAATAATTTTTCTTGGGAGGGGAAATATATGGGAAATATTACCTATGTGCATGTAAGCAATAGCTCTAGATTTTTCTGGGGTGTGGGTAATGTCTTTCCAGGGTGGAACTTTCCCCACCCCAGAGATGCCTAGATTGAACACTGCACCTCACCCTTCAGCCCGATAATACAGGAGTTCTATTCTGTTTTGCGCTGGCTTATATATAGAGTTAAGCATGGATGAGCAGATAGTCCTATAGGCCATCTTCATCATGTATTGCATATTATGTATATACCCGGTATGCTGCAACATACTGCCCTTTGGCTACCACTGGCCAATGCCCAGATGGTCCCCCATCTGCCTATGTGTTGCCTTCGTTTATGCGCCAAGTTTCCATCTGTTGATTTTGTTAATTTCGTGCGAGAAATAACCTATATATAGGCCTATAACATTGTGCCTTTGGCCATTTTTGGACCTCGTTGAATGCAAATGTCATATAGAGACGGTAAGCTCTACATAAGCTTAATTATGGTTATTGATTCGCTCGATCTCATGCTCTCAGTGAGAAACCAGTGTCTCACTATGTAGGTCTACCGTCTCTAACTCTGTCTTTCCGTTTGTCTGTCCGTCTCCCTGTAGCTCTATTACTGTACATTATTTGTTCTTGTCTGTCTGTCTGTCTGTCTGTCTGACTGACTGACTGTCTGTCTGTCTGTCTGACTGACTGTCTGTCTGTCTGTCTGTCTGACTGTCTGTCTGTCTGTCTGTCTGTCTGTCTGTCTGTCTGTCTGTCTGTCTGTCTGTCTGTCTGTCTGTCTGTCTGTCTGTCTCTCTCTCTCTCTCTCTCTCTCTCCATGCTTATTTGTACGATGCATGCATATGTGTGTGTTGTTTTAATTTGTCTAATAGACATTGAGCTCGAATGCTTGTCGTCATGGCGTGATGGACCCGAAATGTTTTCCTTCGTGCGGATCCTGTCACGAGATGTTGCGACCAAAAACGATCGATATCGATGCCTGGCAAGTATACAACATATCTCTACCTTTCCACATAATTATAGACATCCACGCTTACTCGCTTAGTCTGTATACACAATTAGTATACTTATGTAGACTGCAAAAATATCAGTAGGCCCCTAGTCAACTCTGCTCAGCAACGTTGGCCATACATTGTAGATTGCAGACTGTAGATAGTCTATAGTGCTAGTGGTTATATCTTCACATGAGAGCATAGGCGCAACCACCCTATGCATACATGTAGGTCGTTGCATTTTTTGGTAACTCGTAACCTCACAATAACTTAAACTTCACAGATTTGTCATAATTTAGTCATATAATACGCATACTACCAAGGCTAGCTATTATAAGCAGAAACTATTTTCCTATACTATATGCTGTCTTTTGTTCCGTTTCTAATATAAATTGACTGGTTATAATGACTGTATTCGGAATTAAGATCAGTCATTGTGCAGAGATGTCTTTCATAAAATGTATACGCTAGGCGCCGGTGTCGCGAAAAGGATTATCCCCCAGAAAGCTATCCGGGGGGATGAATTAGTCTATCCCCCCGGATGGAATTAACCGGTCTAGACTATCCGGGGGGATAAACCATTCTATCCTTGGGTGACCCTTCCCAGCGGGATGTCCATCCCTTTTGGGCCCCCCTTTGTAGCCAATGCATGCATGTTTTGTACTTTTATTGTTTTCTTGTTTTCTGGTTGCAATAAAGTGAATTGAATTGAATTGAATCCCATTTTTTGAAAAATGCGTATAATTGAAATATTTATTTTCTAATCAAAATTTAAAGTGACTCTAATTGTTTTAAGTGTCCTAAGCAATGTTCAGAGAAAGGCAACTCGAAATTATTTAGTGACTCTAAGTGTTTTTAAGTGTTTCAAAAGTTTTAAGTGCTCTAAAACCAAAGCAAAAAATATCAAAATAAAAAATAAACATACCCGTTAGTGTCATTGGTCAAAACAAAGCAGATGAAAATTAATTTGCAAAAAATAAATTCACGCGGAAGTGACTTTTTGACTTTTCCTCTTTTGGGGTGGTTACGATTAATACGGGGGATACTCTATTTCGTGACACCGGCACCTTTGGGAGACTTGAGTGCGAATGCACCTGCAGAGGTGCCTCCGCCAAGTAGAATTCTGACCCTAAATTCAAACCTTTAGCAGTCGATTCCAATCTCACTAATTTTTTTCACAACTCGAGGTGCACAAAATTACCAAGCATTGCGTTTTGATTGAAAGACATTTTAAAATGCACATAACTAATAAATTGGTAAATATATTAGACCTATTCCCTTTGGTGCCGACCTTAGTTTACGTATATTCCAAAATATCCCCATGGAAAACCCAGGCACGCAGAGACAAAAGAAAAGTCGACGCCTATGCTTGTAGATAAGGTGGCCATGGATGAATGCGTGATCATTTTAATGTGTAGAACTGAATAGTCTGATGTTAATTCGCTTGTGTTGTGCTGCAGATGTACAAAGTGCTTGGAACAGTCGTCTACATAGCGATGTCTGCTGACGCTTCATGTCGGGGTCTCATATCACCCACCGATGGCCCCGTTGTCATGGAGTTCACACAGGGTAACCATAACAACCACTTGATCGACATTTGACATTTTATGATTTAGCCTATACCATGCCATGCATGGTGTAGGCCTATACATCTGTGGCGCGGTGATGTAGTGGTGGGTCGGTGTCTTGGAGCCGGAAGGTTTCAGGTTCGAATCCACTTCAAGCCACCTTGAGCAAGTCCTACACTCGCAATTGCTCGTGCGCTTCGGCGTGAAACTCAGATTCAGTGTCCGCGCTACTGTGGAGTCGCATTGTAAAAAATGGACAAAAAACACTGGTATAAATTTCAGACTATCTTTCAATTGTCAGAACATGAGCCGTTTGAATTAGTTAACCAGCGTTTGTGACTAAAAATCATAACTACCAAACAGTCGTTTTTGAATCGTCAAAAAACGGTGGGTGCATGGCCTCCCTAAAAGTGGTTTAATTCTAACTGCAGATGTGTTCGGTTGGCCTACGCCGCAGTGTTCTTACCCAAAGTGGATCATCGCCCGAGGAGGAGGGGGAGGGACGACTGGGGTGTGGAGGGACCTGAGTGGAAGGCACCTCTACGAAACACTCGACGGTGACAGGACCACCATTCGACTTAGCTTCCGGCAGTTGATGACGTCACATCCGGAAGTCATGAAGTCCTTCCGTTGCTATCGAGTGCTTGAGAATAATTCAACTATTGATCAGCATGTCGCCATATCATTCGTGTCACACGGCTGGTGAGAAGAAACTCCGTTCGCATTACATAGTGCTACTCTGATTTTTCTATGATGATGATGGTTCTCTGAAAATAATTATAATGCAGGTTCATTGGCTTTACGCCTCTGGGGATGAGACGAGTGAGGTGGTTTCCCGTTGCCTTCCCCCACAGACAATGATGGGTAAGCAACTTGCCCAAGGTCGCTCCGCAGCAGCTTGCGCCCCTGCGTCTCACACGTGCTAGCCCGAAATATCTAAATCTCCGAATGTCAGCTCCCAGCCCGGGGCTTGAACCGCAGTCCGTTGCAACCAACAGACGAATGCCGCTCTCGCATAATACCGGTGTAGCTAACTAGGCTAGACGTGGACCTGCAGACCTGGACGGATTTTTCTATATTATAGGGTAATCTCCAAGAAAATAATTATAATGCCTACACTAGCTGAAATAACAGACTTTCAAACTCAATCGTTTTTTAAACTGCAATAAAATCAGTGAACAAAAGAATCATAGAGTTAGGCTATACTGTCGCAATCGTAATCTTCAAATTTTTTGAGCGCCACTCGAAAGTCAAGCGCAGGGCACCAGCTCATTCACGAGCGCTGTGTCTAGTCAGAGGGTTGTCCAAAATGATAGTCCGAAGAAGGTCGTGGTCCGATTTACAGTCAAGCTCAATGCATTGGATGTCTTAATGTCTTATCACACAGAAATAGCCAGTAGTCTATCGTACCGCTTTTGTTGCATACAATATTAGATATCTTGCGCATGCGTGCGTGTGTTTATGTGATGTGTGCTGATGACAAGTTATGATGACAATGTTCTGAATGATTGCGATGGTTTATTAACATATTATTTTTTTGCAGTACATCGAAGTATCAGTGCGTTAAGTTGCTTAAGCGACAAGAAGACGGAGTCGTTGAAATTCACGAAGGTAAGCGATCATAAACTGCTCTAGCAAAATGTAATGTTATGTAATGTAATGTAATAGAACAGTTATAGGAGTAGGCTCATGATCGAAAGGGTATGCGTTATTCACACAAGTAGGATACAATTTTCTCTTGCGCATCCAACTCAGCTACTGTAAATGTACATGTAAATGTAAATCTTCGAGAATTTCTCAGCGCCCACAAAAGCCACGTCAGGAAGACCAGCTTAGGCCTATTCACCGGTGCTAAAATTGCTATTGCTCTTATAAAAAAGTGCTTGCGTGACAAGGCATTATTTTTAGACGACACAAGATGAGTTAAGATTAGATAAGATTGTAAGATAAGATTACACGAGATCAGACCGAACTAGACTAGATAAGAATAAGTTTAGATTAGATTTTATTGACTTCTTACTATACCGTAGGCTACATGGTGTTACTCATGTCTTCGTGACCATGTACAAGAACTTCTCGATTGAACAAGACGCAGTGGGATTTGAACAGCAAACACTGCGCAGCTGAAAGCAGCCGCAGCAGCGTTTCCATGGGACCATATTGTTTGCACTTGACTTGGTTCGTTCGGACACGTTGGTACAAGTTGATATAGGAGAGTGGCTTATGACCAGTGAGACGTGGCATCATCGTACTATGTCCTATCGCTAAAAGCCGGGCTAATACTTCGTCGGTCTACATGGACCTCATATTTATTAACGGTCCTCGGTTCAGTCGGAGTCAGACTGTAACAGAGCCAAGATTTATCGATGAGACTTCGCCGACTCGCCTCTGCTTGCAATATATCTACGGACAGCAACTGACAGTCGTGCCATAGACTTCCGTTCGGGAAGCCAGTGGACGTGCGCGCGCAGAACCGACTGATACATCGTCCTCATTCTTCCAACCGATAACATCTGAGAAACTTCGCCCGTAGGAATTGGTTACAGTGTTGATTCTACTTAAGTAATATTCACAAACATTCACAAACAGCCAGCCATTCTTATAAGTGGATGAATGGACCATTGCGGCATGCGCTTCGGTCGTTATTGAGGCAGGATCTTTTCTTGTGCTACCGATTGATCATCGCCCAATACCTATAACTTAATTACTTACTTTATCGATATTTCAATTGAACTTCCCCCATCAAAATTAATGGACTTCCCTCATCATTTAACTGTGTGATCCTATCTGGTGCACTCACGTCTTTCCACATCTTTCTCTATATCCTCTTCACTCGTGGCCGCACACACCGGGGTTGGACTGGGAGCGCTCCTGAGTAGAAACCTTGAAGGAGCGCTATATCAAATTCTCAGTAAATAAATATACGAAGAGAGAAGCCTATAGCCTATAGTTGCCGAATTTTTTAAACAATAAACTTAGTAAGTATCTAAACTGAGCTTCTGTTCTTTTTTGTTGTTGTTACCACAGGTAGATATATGGAATATCCAACGGAGCCTTGTCTGGAGAGCGACATGTTGGATTCCAATAAACGTCTTCTCATACGTAAGGCGACTTCACTTCTCTCAGTTGCTTTGCTATGTGCAAAAGAGTAATGTTGCAAATAATATCATACGATTTACAAAGTTCGTGGATAAGCTTTTGCTAGTGCTGCTGCTTGGCCTAGTGCACTAGTAAAAGCTCTCTCTCTTTCTTTCTGTCTGTCTGTCTGTCTGTCTGTCTGTCTGTCTCTCTCTATCTCTCTTCCTAGCGCTGCAACTACATTTGTTCGTTCTTTGGTCACAATTCGCCTCGACTTAGTCGACTATTGCCTATAACTCTATTCTATCTCACCATCTGATAGGCTGGCCTTCCTCGACTGTATTTTATGCTGTGCAGTTCGCCTTATCGGTCAAATACCTAAATTCAGTCACGTTCCAAATAACATACTGGAATCTATGCGCTGGCTCCGTATCCATCAACATATTGAATTCAGAATCGCCTTCTTGGTTTGACAATGAAAGCTTGGTCTTGCTCCAACTTACCTGCTTGATCTTTGTCAGTCTGTGTCGGGTACTCAAACTATTCACTTCATACTCTCATGGACATTTTGTCTAGGTACTTTTTATCCGGAATATTTGTATCTGTGGACATTTTGTCCGTTCCCGCAATTAGCGCCTATTGGTATGGGCTTGTTGTATTTAAAAACATGTTCGAGTGAGCGTGTGTGCATTATTATAGTCTATGTGTCTACAGCCGATGATGAGAAATCGAACCTCTGTCCGTTTGAGGGACGACACTTCATACACACCGGAACAACGGTCTGCGACAGCTACTTCCGGTTAGGGTGCAACATGAGCGAAATGATCGACATCGTCAGCAGCTGCTCTTCGAAACCAGGTCTGTACTCTTCACACACGACGTGTTACAGACACAAGTCTAATGTTAAGCAGTGACACTTTGACTGGACAGCAACTTTAAACATGTACCGGTAGCAAATTTGAGATTCTTTATTGCATCGGTTCTCAACCGGTATTCCGCGGACCACCAGTGCGACATCTTCCTAACTTATTTGTAGACAAGACTTATTCTTCGTGTGTTATGTTAATGCTTAGGCCTACAGTATGAATGTTTCCAGCCTTTGCTTCAACCTATCGCTTAGCTGGTGTGGCACTGCGTCCATGTTGTAACGTAGTTAACTATAATTGACCGCAGCATTATTCATTCATTCATTCATTCCGAAAATTTATATAGCGCCTCCTCAAGAAACCTACTCAGAGGCGCTACTATGCCTTTATTATGCATTTGAACATCATTCCAAGGCACTGCATGGCATTACGCAGAGATTGTTTTGTCTTCTAGGATTACAATTGGAATGTCTGCAGACGTGGACGGAAGGAACGAATCGCTATCTAGTGGCACGACTCCACGGAGATCACAGTGGAATCGTCAACTGCTTCGTAAGAATAACGATCTATCATCCAACAACAAAGCTTTCATATTAATCAGATTCGGCACTTGACGATTAATTAGGCTACTTTGTCTCACATTTCAAAGACATCGATCGGTGACATTAAATAATGGTCCGCGTGGAAAACGTTGACAAATAATAATTCATCGATAATAATAATTACAGACATCAGAACTTCAAAGCATCGCCTTATAAACCATCTGATCCTCAAAGCTATTCGTTGTCTGAATTCTGAATTACGCAGAAGAGCGTTTCCTTCGCTTCAATGTTAAGCCTTTAGTGCAGTGTTTAATCTAGTCCCCGTCCTCTGGGGGGGGGGAATTCAGGTTTCTGGGGGGGGGAGACAATTGAGCGTCCGAAGGACGCTCGTGAGGCGCGTAGCGCCGAGACCGGGAGGGGAGGGGTATGGGGAGGGGGATTTCCCCTCCCATCAGAAATTTTTGGAATTTCCACATTGCAATGGCAGCATTTTATGGTGTCTTCTTAACAAAAACCTGTACTTTTTGAGAGCCTCACCAGTAACTTTTGGAATTTCCACATTGCAATGGAAGCATTTTAAGGTGTCATCTTAACAAAAACCTGTACTTTTTGAGAGCCTCACCAGAAACTTTTGGAATTTTCACATTGCAGGGGCAGCATTTTAAAGTGTCATCTTAACAAATTACCTGTACTTGTTCAGAGCCTCATGAGAAATTTTTGGAATTTCCACATTGCAATGGCAGCATTTTATGGTGTCTTCTTAACAAAAACCTGTACTTTTTGAGAGCCTCACTAGAAACTTTTGGAATTTCCACATTGCAATGGAAGCATTTTAAGGTGTCATCTTAACAAAAACCTGTACTTTTTGAGAGCCTCACCAGAAACTTTTGGAATTTCCACATTGCAATAGCAGCATTTTAAAGTGTCATCTTAACAAAAACCTGTACTTGTTCAGAGCCTCATGAGAATTTTTTGGAATTTCCACATTGCAATGGCAGCATTTTATGGTGTCTCCTTAACAAAAACCTATACGTGTTCAGACCCTCATGAGAAATTTTTGGAATTTCCACATTGCAATGGCAGCATTTTAAGGTGTCATCTTAACACTCATTTTAGCAGGATTGTGTCACATATTATAATAGTAAATATTTACTATAACCATATAATAGTAAATAATATTACGGTATATTATATTATAACAGTTAATGTAATGCGATGATGTAAGCAGCAGCTAAAACTATTATCATTTTGCCAAATTTTCTGGAGGGATGTCATCTCTGTTTTTAGTTAGACAAAAATAGTGTTTATACAAACATATACAGTAAGTTATACTCATTGCAACATGATAGTATTATATATTATGTTAGTACAATTAATAATGTCATTATTTATAATCATAAGTGTATTAGTAAATAATATCACCGTATATTATAACACTTCATGTAAAACAATGAAGAAAACAGTAAAAAAAACATATCATTTTGTCAAATTTTTCTGGGGGGGGAAATGACAATCCTGGGGGGGAACTTTCCCCCCCAGAGACGTCTAGATTAAACACTGCCTTTAGTGGCTGTTCCGTCATTGTACCTTCGCGAGTGCATTCCTTCGTTTGTATGATTTGGTGCGTTTAATTCCCGTGCTTATTAAAACTTCATCCATATAAAGCCCTGCCACTATCAGAGTTCGAAAATCGTATTCGTAAACTCCGAATTTCTAAAGCGCCACTCAAAAACCAGAGTGACGATGATGGTGACAATATTCCTTTTATTGAGCTCTTGCTGACGATTGTAGGACATTATCCCTGGTAGCCCGAGGGTTAATCTGTTGGCCTGGGCGTTATTTTGACAGCAGTTCTCTGCCAGTAGACCTACTACTGGCAAGGGCACCTCTTGCTACGGCGTGTTGAGTCGTAGGCTATGCTACAGTGCAACGGTGTGCATTGCTATGGTCCTGGATTCCTGGCTATAGCGACGACGAAACAAAGACAATTAATAGGGAGCTATAACTACAAAGTTAAAGGAGGCAAACATACATGCATGAATACACATTCAACTGTAGGCCTAATGTCTGATGTATGTTTACTCACCTTAACATACAGTAGGCCTATTCTTTTATTTTTTGTATCATTTTTAGGTAATGTTATCATAGACCGGGGGGATAATGTTCTACCCCGGGGGGGATAATGTCCGGGGGGATAATGTCTGGAGGGATAATGTCCGTTTCCCCCTGCTGACATACTATAGTATAGGCCTACTGCAGCCAGTTAATACAAAGAAAGAAATGATGAGGAAAATGATAGCAATTCAATCAAATGAGTGCAAGTCAGATAGAGGGGCAGTGATACCGAGTATCTGTAAAGTATCGGTACTCGGGACATGCAATCTATATGTCGTCCTTAATCGGTTGTTCGAAATTATTAGGATGAGGACGCAGACTATAGGCCTAAGGCGGGAAAATAATTCTAATCAGGACGTCGTGTAAAACTGTGCATGGCACGATCATTATTCGCAACGCTTCGTTCAACACTTTGGCTCTGTTGTCACCTCTTGGACCACTATGCTTACTCATTAAAATCTTTTGCTGAGGACAACGGTTACTGGTACGTAGGCCTACAGCAGGCTGTCTAATAATGACTCAGTTGCACTCAACTGCTGCTGTTGTTCGTTGTGGTGTTTTGAAGAGTTTCCGGCCGAAAGGAAATTTCCTTATCTTCTCTGTCGACTCCAATTGCAACGTCGGAACATCTAATATACTTCGAGACCGTGATTCGTACGTCATGGATCGACAGCTACGTAAGCAAGTTAATATGCAGAAAGTAGCCTACGTCTATGTAACATGCACGTAGGCTATAATTAAGTAGGCTATTCACTGTATTCAGATGTAAGGTAATTAATTGACTATTTTTTAAACAAATCGAAATAATAAAAGTCTATAGGCTAGGTACGAATGACGATTTGATATTTGAATAGAATTTTTTTGATTTAGGCCTACTCAGCTGATGATTTTAATTTCAAACCGCCTGTAGGTCTAGTTAATACAATGTAATAGGCCTATTATATTTTAAAAGGCATTTTCAGTGTAATAGGTCTAACAGCTATGTGTCTTTTCTTAGTCTGCAGCATGATGGAGATCGTTTCTTTAGTTATTATTAGGTTATTATCATGGTGTAAGAAGGTTATTATTATTACCTTTTCAGTCAACTGCCTATCGTTAACCGTTCAGGATGATGCTGGCGTCATATCGCGAGGTGGAGTCACGTTAGCACCTGGAGCGAAGGGCGCACCCTATCGACAGCTGCACGATGACGACGATGCGACGCCGCCTGGTGATCGAGAAACGAACTATCATCTGTCGTCATCATTGAGTGGTGTCGATATAATATTATACCTCCGAATTCAATTGGTTTTAGAACTTATCGCATCTTTAACCGTCTTAATATTTGCCACCAGGACAATTATATCCACCTGAAGTTATGTTATGTGCATCCTTTTACAGATAATATAGCGCAGAAAAAATAATTGTGCGGACCTGCACTTGAATGAGTATGTTTGCCTCCTTTAACTTTGTAGTTATAGCTCCCTATTAATTGTCTTTGTTTCGTCGTCGCTATAGCCAGGAATCCAGGACCATAGCAATGCACACCGTTGCACTGTAGCATAGCCTACGACTCAACACGCCGTAGCAAGAGGTGCCCTTGCCAGTAGTAGGTCTACTGGCAGAGAACTGCTGTCAAAATAACGCCCAGGCCAACAGATTAACCCTCGGGCTACCAGGGGGGGTGGTATCCACCCCCCCTAGGTTTTTCCCAAATCAAACTTTTTCCGTTAGGAATAAAATTTTGACGTTTTAGGTAGCTGTAGACGATTCATTTGCACACATTTTGAGCTAAAATGTGTGATGATATACCATACCATTCAAAAGTTATACTCGATATACCCGAGGCACCAGGGGGGGTGGATACCACCCCCCTTAGATTATCGGCTGTATCTTATCCGTCCTTTGACATGAAGAGACACAAATTACACCATTCTGTAGAGGGAATGTGGGGCTACATTTCCATGCTCAGTGAGTTGTCTTTGGACAACCGGAAGTGCTCAAAAAAATTAAAATATAAATAAAGGTGTTTTATTTTCATAAAATTTTCATGTTTTTCCTATTACAAATTATTCATAATTTATTTTTTAAGAGAAATAAATTATGTCATTCTATAGAGGGCATTTAGGGCTATTTTTTTATACCAATTAATTTGACATTTGATGACCGGAAGTGCTCAAAATAAATTTAAATGTGTGAAAATGTTGGGTTTTTTTACAACGCAAACCGATAAGTCTGCGTAAACGTTTTTCAGCATGTTTTACATGTTTTTTCTCTTTTTATTGTAACTAAAACTAACTTATTGCTAGTTTTTATAGTTGAATATTGGACTTTATTATATGTAAACTATTTTTAATTAAATAAATTATGTTAAAAACACACAGAATCTAATATTTTGCTTATGCGAAAGTATACATTTTGTGGAATCGACGGGTGCCTACGGTAAAAAATTCATAACTTCGGGGTGCTTTCATATATTTTGAATCTAAATATACCATTTTGTGCAGAAATGAATGCTGAATCCATAGGTGTATTGCAAGTTATGATATCTCAAACTAAACCCAAAATCCAGGGAGGGTGGTAACCACCCCCCTCTTGGTAGTCAGTGTTACAAAAAAAGCTTGGTAGCCTGAGGGTTAAACTAAACTTTCAACATTTGCGATAGCTCTGATACAATGAATTCTCGTCTACTCTGCGAAATTCAGTAGGCTTTCTAAAATATTATATTACATTGCATGCATGGGCGGAGTTTAGTATTTCAGTTCTTGGAGGGGCTAAATATAACTTGGGTTTCGGGACGCGGAGACTTGGTCCAAATCCAAAAGAGCGGCGCCGATAAACTATTTTTGCCGGCCAAAAACACTTTTTTGGTCCTTCGAAATCTCAGAAAAACAAACCATTTTCCAGGCAAAAAAGCTGATGACCTTTTGTAGTCATTCGGTTTGAGATCCCACCATTAGCCTATCGGGCAAAAATTAGAAAATATACAATTTTCCTCGCAAATTTTTTCGGCGCCTTCTTGGGGGCTTAGCCCCCCAGCCCTGATAAACTCCGTCCATGATTGCATGAATAAATCTATTTTAAAAAGTGCCTCTCACAGTGCACACCAATCACAGCTCAGAGGCGCTCCGAGTACGAAAGACCTAGTTAAAAAATGTTGCGTGCGTAGGCCTAACTGAATTGTTAAAGCAAAGAACATGTAGACGGCAGTAGGCCTTCATGGAGAGAGCTGATTTTAAATTGCAGGACCAGTGAAGGCAAAAGCTCGCGTTTAGGCCAAATCAGTCCTTGCTCACAGGACAAGGATATCACGTCTGTCACATGAGCGTAGTGGACGAAGAGAGGATGCTGAAGTCGGCAGGCGGATGAGACCACGAAGTCACGTAGTAACCGGTGTAGGCCTAATTCTACTACCTGTAGCCTATAGATGTTCAAGGAACGAAACATTTTGTAATTCAATGTTATTAGCCTAAATTTGGAATATAACACTGGAGAGAAGCCATTATTTAATCGTAGGCCTAGGCCTATGCATTGATGAGCATTTCACCCGAATTAGCTTCAACAAACTTGGAACACTGCTGACTGAGTGCTGTCGCCAACAGTTTTAGTGCAGCTTTTTTTATCAAGCTAATCGCACTAATCATTTTGCGGAACATCATAGGCCTAATTAGAGATTTACTTTGCGTACGTACCGGTAGGCATACATCTTGTAGAGACCCATCCTACCCGTACGCATGGCTGTAGACCTACATGTACACGATCGAAGGTATACGCGGGTATACAGCGTGTAGGCAGTGGCGGCGCCAGGGGGGCTAGGGGGCTAAGCCCCCCCTAAATGTGGCTCAGCCCCCCCAAACCAAAAAGCCGAAAATGACTATAACGGCTTTCTTCGCAATAAGAAAACCAGACAACGACCAAAGGCACCGAAATCAACTATATTATTGTGGCGAAATTCAAAATTGCTGTCCTGATGGATCCAGCCCTTCCCCCGCCAGCCCGGATTCAGACAAATCCGGACCTCGGCCACCTTCCTCCCGCCAGTTCGGACTTCCAGCCCCTCCTCCAAACTGGTCTGGACCTCAGACCGGTCTGGACCTCAGCCCCATTCCTCCCGACAGCTCGGGCTTCCAGCCCCTTCACCTCCGACAGGAGGGAAGGGTCTGGAAGCCCGAGCTGGCGGGAGGAAAGGGGCTGAGGTCCGGACCGGTCTGGAGGAGTGAAGGGGCTGGAATTCCGAACTGGCGTGAGGAAAGGGGCTGAGGTCCGGACCGGTCTGGAGGAGTGAAGGGGCTGGAATTCCGAACTGGCGTGAGGAATGGGGCTGAGGTCCGGACCGGTCTGGAGGAGGGAAGGGGCTGGAATTTCAAACTGGCGGGATGAAGGAGGCCGAGGTGCGGACCTCAGCCCTTCCCTCCTCCAGACCGGTCTGGACCTCGGGACCACTCACACAGCAGATATGTCAAACATGCCGCCGACCCGTGATGAGGTTACGTGCACCATGTGCTGCCCGCCGGCCTGCAGGGCTACGGCGGTTGTCCTTTGCAACTACATTGCTCAATTAGCAGCAGCACTCATGGATGGAGACTTAAGAGCCCGGGGAGGACCCCGATATCTCGAAGTTTGTGGTTGGGACGGAGATGCATAAGCTTATGCCTCCAATATTTCAGAAATATTTTTAGAAATAATCATAATAAAGTTCTAATGTGTTATCCACTGTTTATCCGTAATGAGCAATTTTTATGACGATAGCGTAAAATGCGACCCTTGCTGTGTTGAAATTCAAAAATTTAAACAACGTGGAGGGGCATTTATTGACCTCTTAAACAATTTCTGTCAGCAATGAAAATATGAGCAATTTGCTTAGATGACAGCTTAAAATGTTACAATTACGAGTACAGTGTGGATATTTAAAACATTTAAATAAAAGAAAAAAACACTTTTGAAGTCATAGCCTAAACCACGACTCTCAGCACTGAAATGATGAGCCATTTCGTTAAAATGGCAGCCTAAAATGCTATTATTGCAATGTGGAAATTAAATTTTTTCATGATTTTACCGTTCACAAACAGCCAGCAAACTAGAGCCTGAAACGTGCTCTAGTCGATTTCACCAGCTAAAAATGCGTTGATTTCTGGGGCTCCGCCCCAGACCCCGAGCTTACGACGCTCCGTCAGACCCCGTGGGGCCTTGAAAAAGCAGGCCCATTGCGGTTTCAGATTCGTTCGCCTTTCTCTAATGCCAGACCTGTTTGTGGTTGGGGGACGGAGTCTCGGAGATGCTTAGGCCTAACTGTAGGCCTAGTGCCTACCCAAATATTTCAAAAAATTTCAGATATATCATTATAAATTTCTATCGTGGCACATATTTTAATGAACTGTTAATGTCTTTCAGGAATGAAATTATGAAAAAACCTGTTGAAACAGCTTAAAATGTTACCATTCTAGTGTGGTGATTTAAAAATGTAAACAACAGGAGTGTAATTTTATGAAGTCACAAACCACGATTATGATTAGCACTGAGGTGATGAGACATTTAGATAGATTGGGGTCCTGGTGAGGGGATATTCATTGAACTCTTAGATAAGGTCTTTTAACAATGAAATTGTGAGAGTTTTTGCTGCGATGGCAGCTCCAAGTAATACCATAAAGTAGGCTACTGTTAGTCTGTTAGGAAATTTGACAGATTTAAGCAATAGGAGGAGACACTTTTGAAGTCCTAAATCACTATTATCACTGTTTATCAGCACTGATATGATGAGTATTTTCGCTACAATGACCGTCAAAAATGCTACCATTGCAACGTGAAAATTTAAACAAACATTTAGATAATGGGGATTGGCATATCTCCTCCACCCAAACGTATTCCTCTGTTAGTGGCTCAATGCCAAGCAATGGTTGCAAATTACACAAAGGTATAGGCTAAGCCTTCGCAGAATTAGTTATTAAAATTAGGCAATAATTGCACATTTTGGGTGCATGGGTTGAGCCCGTAAACCCCCTGCATATGACATGTCCCCCATTGCCTCTAGGGTTTTCCTATTCAGTAGGCATACCTATATGACAGCATTGTGATTATAGTAAAGACGAAACCAATTTCTTTTACAATGAAATTTTGACAATCTTATACTGCTAGTCTGCGACTCTGCAAAACGACTTTTTATTGAAGTTTTCATTATTTTATCGTTCACAAATAGCTGGAAAAAAGAGCCTAAAAGGGCTCAAGCTGAGGTCAACAGAGCTAAAAATGCGTTGGCGGCTGGGGCTCTGCCCCAGATCCCGCTGGGGGAGCTTACGACGCTCCCCCAGACCCCCTAGTCGGTACGGGCTTCGTGCCTTCGGCACTCGCAACTTCGCGCCTTCGGCGCTTGCAATAATTATGAACACCTTCAAAGGAAATGTTCCATAGTTCAACCCCTGGGACACAGGAATTAGGATTTAGGGCTTCAGCCCCCCCAAACCAAAAATCCTGGCGCCGCCACTGCGTGTAGGCCTATAGACCTACTGACCTCCGGGAAAAACGGCATCGTGTAGGCATATAGCCTAGGCCTACTTACCTCCGAAAACGAGGGTAGGCCCTCTACGTGTATAATAATTATTATACGCGAGTATTCAGCGTATAATAGGCCTACTCGTCTCACAAAGAATTCAATGGACAAAATGTGTGAGAACTGAACTTACGATTAGAAAATTATAGTTGAAAATCGCGGAAAATTCTCAAATCGCCTACATCCATGCAGTGACCCCATCACCATCCATGCAGTGACCCCATCATCCTCCCTGCGTACGTAATAATGGACAGCCCCCCGCCCCCAAGGCCTCGATCGTCGATCCTCGTGAACACGCGGCCACTCGATTGTGTTGGCCATTAGGAATTGCGACTTGAGCTCGTGCTAACGATCAGGCCTTTACAAGACGTCTCTAAGTTGTTCTGTCTCTGGTTTTATCCACTGTTCTTCGTATGTCCAAGCCCTTCATTTCTAGGTCCTCCATCACGTTCTTCATCCATGTTTTTTTAAATCTTCCTCTGCTTCTTTCTCCCTCTGTTTGTCCATAGGCCTATGCGCTGTCGCTGGCAGTCGTTTCTCCTCCATCCGTGTTAGGCTATATGTCCGAACCAAGTCAGCCTTCTCATCCTGATTCTGTCGATTACTGTTTCTTTTTGTCTGATTTCTTCACGAGGTAACTCAGCTTAGAAAGCATAATTATTTAGTCCATGTTTAGTTGTTAGTGATAACAGCACTAGACTTGTATCGTTTAGTGGCGCGTTTATGCTCAACAACAACAACAACAACAACAACAACAACAACAACAACAACAACAATATTGTATGACCACTTATAAAGCGCTTCTCTCGTGAAAACCTTTCAGAAGCGCTTCCAGTGACTGTTGAGAGAAAGGTAGGATTTGAGGGCTTGAGACAAGAGGCGGCTGGTGGGGAACTATAGGCCTATAGCCTATCAGAGAGAAAGGCGAGACTCAGTTTTAATCTCGTAAATTATCTTGTTGCTCAATTGTAATTAGCGACATATCCGACCATCTTCCTATTTTGGCTCAGTTCGAATATGAACTAAAACTCCCAAACAAGCCCCAAACTCGAACCCACAGGTTGATTACCCAGGAATCCTTAACCGCTTTCCAGGACTCAGTAGCAAAAATCAACTGGTCGCCAGTTTTAGTTGCCTGTCGAAATCTGGATACGAATAAGGCTTATGATACTTTCCTCAATGAGTTTAAACAGGAATACGACAAGGCATTTCCAATATCTCAAAGTAAAACTACCAGAAGAAATTCTCCCAAAAACCCATGGATGTCACAAGGTCTACTTAACTCGTGTAAAAAGAAATCCAGACTGTATCGAAAATTTTTCAAAAACCCAACCCCGCAAAACAAAAACGCATTTGTATCCTATAGGAACAAGTTTAAATCAATCCGTATACAGGCTGAATCAAATTTTTACGCAGCTGAATTTTGTAGATATAGCAATAACCTCAAAGAAACCTGGAAAATCTTAAAACATTTGATAGGGACCACAAATGGGGGAGACAGAGATATTTTATCGCTAAAAGTAAATAACATCTCTACTACAGACCCGATAAAAATTGCGACGGAACTCAATAATTACTTTACAGGCATTGCACATTCCTTGGCTAAAAATATTCCAAATTCCAACTCTACTTTTGAGCAATATATGATTCCCTCAAAAATGGACTCCTTTGGACTCACAGAAGTCTCAAAGGAGGAGCTGATCCTACTAAGCCATACTATTCATCCATCTCATGCCAAAGGAGTCGATGACATAGATCCTGCTATAGCTCTGCCAAGCCTACCCAATATCGTTCATCCACTAGTAGAAATTATAAACTGTTCCTTTAAAACTGGAATATACCCACAATCTCTGAAATTAGCTAAGGTAGTTCCAATTTTCAAAAAAGGGCCAAGAGACGAAGCCTGCAATTATCGCCCTATATCTGTTCTTCCATTTTTCTCAAAATTTTTTGAAAAGGTCATGCATGAGCGCCTCAATAAGTATATTTCAAAGACCAACATTCTCTTCTCCTCTCAACATGGCTTTCAAGCTGGCCATTCAACATTCATGCCCTTAATAAATATGCAAGACAAAATTTCTGATGCTATGGATAAAAATCAATTCTCCATAGGAATTTTTCTAGACTTGGCTAAAGCCTTTGATACCATCAACCATGGCATACTGCTAAAAAAGCTGTCCATCTATGGCATTCGAAACACCCAGCTAAAATGGTTTGAAAGTTATTTAGAAAACAGAATGCAGCTAGTTAGCTGCAATGGTAGTAAATCACCTTTAAAAGAAATTAATTACGGAGTCCCACAAGGCTCTATCCTTGGCCCACTGCTGTTTATCTTATACATAAACGACCTGCCTAGTGTAGCTCCTGATCTATTTTTTCTATTGTTTGCAGACGACACTAATATTTTTAACTCTCATTCCTCACTTGAAGCATTAATTAATCATACTAACTCCGACCTAGAAAATATAGCAGAATGGTTTCGCTCTAATAAGTTAACTCTCAATCTCGATAAAACTAATTACATCATCTTTAGGTCACATAAAAAAGCACTTCCAACGTCTTATCCTAATTTATGTATTTTCGGTACACCTATCACTTTAGTGCAATCATCGAAATTTTTAGGAGTTTACGTAGACCAACACCTGTCCTGGAACGAACACGTGTCGAATATCGCAACAAAAATAGCAAAAAATCTAGGAATTTTATCACGCATATCCAGAATTCTCCCACCACAGACCAGAACCTCACTCTATTATACACTCATACATCCATACATATCTTACTGTAACATTGTTTGGGCTTCTGCATATAAGTCAAACCTCTCGAAAATTCTTGTCCTCCAAAAAAGGGCAATACGATTTGTTGCAAAAATCCCTTATCGAGCCCACACGAAAGCAGAATTTTTAGGTCTAAAAATACTGCAACCAGATCAAATAAGGCAATTACAAATTGGAATATTTATGTATCGATATATCCATAATCAACTACCAGCTACCTATAAAGATTACTTCAAATTCAGAATTGATATTCAAGAGCGTGGCTTGAGAAATACTAACCCTTTCTATATTCCCTTTGCCCGCACTAATACAAGGCTTGCATCTATTAAATGTATTGGACCAAGAACATGGAATAGTATTCCTCTTGATATTCGCTCCCTGCCGTCTCTTCGTCTCTTTAAACGGGAGCTTTCTACCTTCATCCAACAAGGAATGTAGACCTCTACCAATCTGGGGAAATACTGTTAATTCACCTTCATACGGGAGTGTGCACTTGTTTTTCGTGTATATGACTGCACTGACTTTATTCCACTTTTCTAACTCACCTTTTGTTTTGTATTAGTATGCTAGTTAAGATATTTTGTTCATAAAGCTGCTTTATTTTTCCAATCGGCCGTGCTGAATTTTTCTAAACCAATTCTCTCAGGTGGCCCTGGCTAGCGGGACCTTTGGCCCCTTTTGGGTCTCCTGTGCGATCCGACATAAGACATATATGATGTAGAATTACAGTATCTTTAAAGTTTGTGTTGGTTGCCGAATAAAAAATGTTATGTTAAAATGTTATGTTATGTTAAACTCAGAGCCTGAGATATTCTGTCTAGCCTACATCAAGCGACAAAATAGGCCTATAGCCTAATAATATCAATAATCAATAATAAAGTAATAAATTATTATTATTAATCTGCTACATATTATAGGCTAGGCCTATAGGCCTACCACCGAACTCTGTGCCTCGCTAGAGATGGCGCCACATAAAACGATAGAACGATAAACGTTAATCCAGCTAAAAATGAAACAATGAAGATAGCCTAATGTCAGACGCCATCAACCTACATCAGACATCAGTGTTCGAAGCTTTATCCCAAGGGCTCTCTGTTGGTCTTTATCCTATGGCAACCGGACTTGACAGTGGGGCGCGCGGTGGTCTAGTGGTGGCGTCGTTGCCTTGGAGCCGGAAGGTCCGAGGTTCGAATCCACCATCGCCGCGTAAGGACCTTGGGCAAGTCCTTCACTTAGGCTACAATTGCTCAGCGCTTCGGCGTGAAACTCCGATGCAGTGCCCGCTCTGCATCGGGAGCGCCTCTGAGTAGAGAGAGCTTGAAGGGGCGCTATAACAAGTGCACATACAAACAAGTGTGCTCCGCTTAATAGGTTTTAAGTGACGCTTTAGAAATTTTGAGTTTTGCGAAAGCTAGATAGGCCTATGTGTATTAGTCCACGCAAGAGTTCCACGCCTACCCATGACACCTTTTAATCGGCCATGTAGGTGTCTCTGACCGGACAGAATATGACTGCATTGTTATCATAGCGCTAAATGAGTCAGTCAATGTTTACAACACCCGCATCGTCAAAGAAGTCCTCAAGCTTAATTGACTGTGCTCTAGAGTAAAGGAAAGAGTTCTATACTCTCAACCCGTTTTCTTTTATTTCACTTTGTACCATTTTATTAAACTTAATTCTTGTGTAGCAGTCATATTTTAAAGGTCAATTAAAATTTAAACTACTCTATGAGATTTATTATTGCTAAAGCAAAAGTCTTTGGTTAATTTACGGCGCTACAATACAGTAGCAGTGGGAAAGGAAACAATCGCAATAGATAGACTATGATACGGAATTTATTCCTGATAGTTTTTATTATTTTATATTTAAATACATTATGGTCATTTCTTGATCCATGCATCTGGCTGCAATCGTTGTTTTCTTGTCTAATCTTTGTTGAAATTGCTTTTCGAACTGAATTCCGAGACGAAACGCCACTTCCGTGTACATTAGGTGCGATTTATTCTCTGTGATTGGTTGTTGCAGTTGGTGGTGTACGTTTATAAAAACCATCAAATGAAAGATATGTAAAGTTTATTATTGACCGTTTAATTGTTTTCTTTTAACATAAATTGTTTCGATCGGCCATTTCGAAAGTAAGTATTACGTCTCGATTTGTGTCGTGTCATGTTTTCGATTAAATTTAGCCAAGGTGCTTGTTTTGCGGTTAAAAGGGTCGCGTTAAATGGCCGATGCGAGCGAGCGACCGAGCGACGTGCCTTGATGCACGTCTGCAACACCTTTGATGTCAACATCGTCCCTATTATCTATACGTCATTTATTTGTCGGCAGGTTTTGTTACTTTTTCTCGTTGTGGACGTGTATTTAAACTTGCCTGTAACACAAAACTTCTGCCAGCGCTGGGGTGTGCACCCGTTACGTATGACCCAACCACTGGGCTCAACTGGTTATTTCTCCGTACCACGCCGCTAAAGAACTGTCGCCCGAGTTGCTTAACTATTACGTAATAAGCTTTCAATATAATTTTGTATGGCCGAACCAAGCAAGGGAAAATCTAGTGCCGTGGCCTACATGTCATGCTGTTTTGGAATGAAAGACATAAGGCAGAGATGGGATACTACTCTAAAAAATCCTAAAATAATGCATGAAAAATATTATGTGATTTTATAAATATGATATATATTGTATTATATTAAGACATTTATAAAGTGCTTCTAATGAGGGGGAGGGCTCAGGGGTGCTTGGCCTCTAGAGAAGAAATAGGTTTTGAGAAAAGCAAATGAGGAAGAGGAATTGCCAACTAGAATTTTGGATTTAATAGATGGAGGCAGCACATTCCAAAGGGAGGGATTGAGGCATAGCTATTCTAGCATGTGGAACTAGAAGATCAAATCTGTTTGATGAGTGAAGTAGACGATGTGAGGAGGCTGAAAGACGCCAGAGTATTACATTGGCTAGATATTTGGGGCAGGAATCAGATTCTGTTGTGCTTTGGAGACCAAGATGAGGATTTTGAAGTTAATGCGCACAGTTAGAGGAAGCCAATATATGAAGTTGTTCAAACATGAAGGTTGAAATATGAGCTCTAGCAGCAAGTAGGCTTGAGCAACTGTTAATCTGGCATTAGCATGTAGGTGAAAGATGAACTAGTGAGCAGACCAATGAGAATGGAATTAATACAGTAGTAAATTTGGAAGCATATGAAAGCATGAATGAGAGTGCTAATAGCAGAACTGAATCAGAATGTTGAACACCCTGACACGCCTTAAAATATGAAGAATGTGTAAGGTTCTTGCAAATGGCAAATGTACATATACTGTGTACATATATGAGCATGCATATAACTTTTCTGCTGACATCTTGTGAGTAGAGCACAAGACTCAATTCTTAACCTATAAACCTTAGCATTTAACCTTGAGTATCCCAATTGAATGCAGGAGGAATTTATATATACGGTATTTTTTGTTATGCAATTTTTGTTTGTTGCTTAGTCACGTTTATCTCGTGCATAAATTCAGTGTTTACATAAAAATCGAGGCATATATATGCAATCACTTTTGCACTGTCAAATAGCGTTAGCTTTAAGGACTGACCAGCAGGCCTATGACAGTCATAAATGCTAGAAATAGTACAGAATATTAACGAATAATTGTGTTACTTTTGCTTTTTAAAAGTCTATGTTTTCTCACTGTGAACAAAACTGAGCGTTTTGAATGGTGTCACTAATGATCTCTCTCTCGGCCTCTTTCATATTTAAACAATACTTTCCCATTTTGGTTCATTTTAATTCATGGATTTTATCCAGCCATATTTCAATTTAAGTGCTCGATTTGATTAGAACTGTTGATCAGAATATTTGGCGCCTCAACTTTGCACATTGTTTTGGATTTGAGATTCTGCTGTTGACTGAGTATTACCTCATTAGAAGAAGATAAGTTTTGTGAGTGATCATTGAAAATAAGAAATGAACATGGGCGTCCGCAGCGGGGCGCAAGGGGGCGCAAGTGCGCCCCCCTGAATTTTTCGCATAGTTGCACATAAATTTAGATTATTTGGTTGTGATTGTTACAACGCAATTTTCAATGTGTTTTATCGATTCGTTCTACAAGTTGAACCTACAAATCTTTCTTTGGGCGCAAAACGTATAGTTAGGCTATAGGATTCTTTCGTGGTAATACGGAAATTCAAACTGTCACCCATTAAATTTAGACCATGTGACAATTATTTAAAAGTTTGCGCCCCCCTAGAAAAATTCCTGTGGACGCCCATGGAAATGAATATATAACTTTAACTATGAAATCATATGCCTGTTGCATGATGCCTCCTCTTTATGTAACTTCCTTTCAAACAAGAGCGTTTGTCTGCAAATATGAAGCAGTTAATATTATATGCCGCCTGCATGTGTGCAGAATCATTAACAGAATCAATGATTTATAATTATTGTGATCTGATTACATTTCTCAGTGTGCTAATAATATGTAATTAACAGTGAAACTTGGCCACTGGTAACATTTCAAAAGTGATGACTATATCTTCCTTGATATTTCCATTTAGTGCTGATTTTAACAACCATATCAATGTTAACCCTTTAACCTTTTAACGGCCAGCTTCATATGTTTTCCATGCAGTTTAGTACATGCTGGTTGTTAAAGGGTTAATGACTGGTGTTAAAATGCAGGAGAAACAAATACGGCTTGTCATTAAAGGTTAAGTTCTCAGACTCATTTCAGTTCAAGACTGTAAATATGTCATTAATCATAATGAAGCTTGCCAGGAATAGAAGATGCAGAACTGCCTTGTGACTAACTGGGGTTTTCTGGTTTATCTACAGATTTTTTACCGGATTGGATATGTTTTCCAGGGTTGTTGTTTTAACATCTTTACATTATATAGAAATTTATATAAATTTACTTTTTAAAAAGTTTTTATAATACTGTTCGTTCAGCATCGTATGGCTATGATTTATATCTGTTAGAAATGGAATCTATACATGTATAAGGATGAGAGTCATGAGACACTGTGAATGCCTAAAAGATATTTTTTCCTTGGCTTCCAATATCCGCATATTACTGCCCACGTGGTTACCTATCCTGTTCATTGTCCCTCTAGTGCAGCTAATCTTATGTGCAGGAAATACATAGTCTTACAGACAAGTCAGAATGATTTGCTTGAATCTTAAAGAACTCATCTGGGATATAGTACTGGGTGAATAAATTGTTGAATCCTATTTATGTGACACAGTGTGGGCATATTGACTTAACTGATGCAGTGATTACCATTTTGTACAATGTATTTGATGTGATTCGATCTGTGTTTCATGGACAAAAATGAGCAGAACAATTTATTGCCTCAAAACAAGTGGTGCCTTATTTTAAATAATGGAAAGAACCTTTATTTAAAAGGTTCAAGTCAAAATAAAGCATAGAAATTTGAGGTTAAAGCACTTGGTGGAAATTTGCAATCTTTCCTGACTGTTTTGCTTATCTACCCAATTTCATATGATGCTATTAATTTAGAAGTATTTTTTAAAATATGCAATTTGACAGGAGAATAAATGTATTAGGAGTTTACTGTGTTGTTGTGTTTCAGAGTTTCATCTAATCAGAAAGTCATGGAGTCTTCGGTGCCGCAGATCATGGTCTTCCGTCCTACAATGGAGGAATTCAAGAACTTTCCAAAGTTTATCGAGTACATTGAGCAACAGGGTGCTCATAAAGCTGGTGCTGCAAAGGTATTCATATATTTGGTTGGATGCATTCACAGTTTAGCAGATCTTGTAAGCTTCAATTGCCGCACTGGGGCTCAAAACCTGTCACATGTCGTTTTCTGACCTTTTAATCACTCATAATTTATGCTACAATTGTTCTCTGCTTTAAAACTCCTTTTCAGGAAGTGAAACATCTTTTTTCTAACTAAAGTTATACCCATTTTATTATACAATACAATTCAATACAATACAATTCACTTTATTGCAACCAGAAAACAAGAAAACAATAAAAGTACAAAACATGCATGCATTGGCTACAAAGGGGGGCCCAAAAGGGATGGACATCCCACTGGGAAGGGTCACCCAAGTAAAAAAGTCCCAAGAAATCAAAGCATCAGTTTCTTTTGATCTCTTCCCATTATTTTGTCAATCGTTTGGTCTAGTTAGTTTTAGTCATGGTTTTAATTATATTTATGATAAAAAATCATGGTGTGGTTTCAGTTCATTTTCAGGGATATAATGGCAATTACTGGCAGCTGGCTTCATTATAGGCTTGGTGATTATATTATTCCCATCTACATAAATTTAAATTCTCACAGTTTTAGCATTTAGATGATTCGGTCTAATCCAATAAAATCTAAACAGCCTGTCTGCACTAATGCAAATGCATTTTACATTAATATAAATCCGATTAAATTAGACATTGATTAAACATTAAGGCTTGAATCCACTTCAAGCCGCCACGCAGGGATCTTGAGCAATTCCTTCACTTGCAATTGCTCGTGTGCTTTGGCATGAAACTCCCATTCAGTGTCTGCCTTGGTGTCTGGAGCACCTCTGAGTAGAGAGCTTAAAGGGGTGCTATAACAAGTGTGAGAATTTTTTAAAAGTCATAGTTTCAAAGCCTGTTTCAGTTTGTTGTGGCTGAAATCGGTGTCCTGATTGAGATACAGTGTCAGGTCAAGATTGTTCTGGCATCAAGGACTTGAGCTGTAATGGGCAGCTGGATACACAAAGTAATTTCTTAATAGATGCTGTGCATTTAAAATGCTAAATACAGCTGTTTGGCTCTATTCGAATACAATGCATTGGGTCATTGGGGTAAGGTATAGAAATTTTACAATTGATTGTAGTCCCAAGAGGTGTTTGAATTCGGAAGGGATTCGGCCAGTTTAGCTATCACCATGCACCACTAGCCATAGCAGTTTGACTTCCATTTAATACAGATATTAATTCATTCAGCGGAAATTATGTAGCACATAAAATTTCCAAGATCCCTACACTTGGAGACACTACCGGCCTGAATCTGGGATAAGAACCGTTTCCAGATGCTTGTAAAATGTGTATGCTGTTTTATGTTACCTTTGTTTCAATGTATAGTCTATTGTTTGGATTCATTCAGTCACATCTATTTATCGGTGAGATAGTCGTGTGTTTGTTGTTTTTTGCAGATGTTTTAAAGATGTTAATTAATACTGACCTTAAAAATGGATTTGCATGTTTTGTGCTTATTTCAGCAATAGTTTAAGAGGAAAGAGACAGTACTTTATTGAACACACACCTGTATTACTGTATCACTAAAATCTTTACTTCATGAGTGTTTCTCATGCAAGCCTTCTTCTTTTTTAGGTGATACCTCCTAAAGAATGGAATCCAAAACTTCATGGTTACGATGATGTGAACTTGGTTATACCTTGCCCTGTGACGCAAATAATACATGGTCGTGAGGGCGTCTACAAGCTGTACAGCATGGAACCGAGAACAAAGAAGGGATTGATGACAGTCAAGGAGTTTGAAAAGAAAGCAAACAGCTCTGAGTAAGTTATTGGTGAATCTAATGTAAAACAGACATCAATAAATGTAAAGGACTCCCAAGTGTTCCTAATGGAACAAATGATAGTCTACAAACATGAACCAGTACAGGGATCCTTTTAATAATTGAACTGCACAACCCCCTTCTTTCTCTTCCATCCTCCATGGCAAATTACTCCCAATCAGATGACAATGACCTTTATACTATTTTTGACTACACAGAATAACGTGCTTCTGCAACTGTGCAAATCCTTTTAGAGCTTCACATTTTGTGTAGAATTGCATTATTAAGCAAGTTGGCAAAATGTCAGGCTGTTCATTTTATTAGATGCAAGTCCATTGTGCACTCTGAAATTGGTCACTAGATTTATTATTTGAATTATTATTATTATTGGTTCTTGCAGATATGCAGCTCCATTTCACACGGATTATGATGACATTGAACGAAAGTACTGGAAAAACATCACGTTCAATCCAGCGATGTACGGAGCCGACGTTGCAGGTTCACTGTACGATGAGGACCAACCATACTGGAACATCAACAACCTTGGAACGATATTGGACTGCATCAGTGATGTGAAAATTGAAGGTGTTAACACCGCGTATCTGTACTTTGGAATGTGGAAAAGCTCTTTTCCATGGCACACGGAAGACATGGACCTGTACAGCATCAACTACTTGCACTACGGCGCACCAAAGAGCTGGTATTCAATCCCACCGGAAGCCGGCCGCCGCATGGAACGCCTCGCAGAGAGTAAGTTCCAGTCCTTCATTTGTTATAAGTATCACAGACGATTTCTGGATTTCATGGTGACAAGTTTTAGACATGGTTTTTAGGAAGGTCACAATCATCAACCTGATCCAAGCGTAGATCAGCATCTCGGACAAATTGTCTGCATTGTTTCTTTGGCACACAAAGAGATTATTTGATGAATTTCACAGAGATGGGCCAAATGTGCAGAGGGTCGTAAAAGTTCTTGTCTTCTTTTGCATGGCTGCCTAGGTTATGCATGTAAAGCTGATCATACTTGTGTAACATGATAGGATGACATGTGAGTGGAATGTACAAGTCAGCAAGGCAGCTGAATTTTATCTAACTTGATGACTTTTTAGGTGCTTAGTGTTATCTATTGTATCGAAAGAGACGTATAACAAGACAGACAATTGAAACGATCAAAGAAGGATATAGACAACAATCAATCAGCATCTTGATTCAGATTGAGAAAATGGCAAATGAGTTTATATATTTATCTGCTCACTCGTATATATATATTTATTTTATCTGCTCACTTGTCGGAACATAAATAGTTGTCATTGGTGTTGTCTCTGTTTTCTGTTGAAGCTTATTTTCAAGATAAGGCTAAACAATGTCCGGCCTTTTTGCGTCATAAATCTTGCATCATTTCACCCAGTGTCCTCAAGATGAACTCCATTCCATTTAATAAGGTAAGGCGATTTCACAAATGCTGTTAAGTTTTAGCAATATAAAATTGATTCTAATGTATGAGATTGTGTTTGTTTTTTGCTGCATGTGTTTGCCATTAGAGGCTAATTCTAATCATACAGAATGTGGTGAGTTTATTTGAACACCTATCAACAGACAGAGTGAGTTTTCAAAACCTGAAAATGGATTAATTTTAGATGGTTCTGCATGGTGTGCTGCATAGATCTTTACTAACTTGCACGTAATGTTGGTCATCTTTAAGACTTCGTTTTCTCGATTTCTCTTTACCTTTTTCCGCAAGCGCTTGATGACCATTTTGTTCGATCGTGGTTCATTGTGATAGGTTGGGAGCACCTCTGATGAGTCTCTATTGATGTGGTATTATATAAATTACGATTGCAATTGAAATTCTATTCTGTTTGTATATCCAGTTTTTGCTTTAAGTAGTTTTAAGTGATATTTGGTGGGTGTTGTGCTTGAGTGCATAGCTGTGATTGGTTACAGTTGAGTCATTATAGCGAACAATGACAATCTCTTTCTCACAAGTTTATTTCACATTTGATTTTGAGATTCCAGTTGTTTTTGTTGTTTCTTTCAGATGACACAGGAAGCTGGAGAATTCATGATCACCTTTCCTTACAGCTATCATGCTGGATTTAACCACGGCTACAACTGTGCTGAATCAACCAACTTCGCTTCTCAGCGGTGGATTGAATATGGAAAAAGATGCAAAAGAGTTAATTCTGAACTCTAAAATTTACTGTTGTCTTTATAACAGTTCTCTTGAAAGTTTAAGACTACTATTGTCACCGTACTGTACTTTTCTTATTTTGGTGGTTAGCTTATTTAGACAAAATTCTAATGTTTCCTCTTTTTATGAGCATAGATTCACTTTGTTAACAAGTTAATGGGAATTCCTGCTATTCTCATTGAACAACATAACTATGTAATTTTTTAAATTTAAATGTAAAATTGTGATGCGTTTTTAATTTGAAGTGAACGATGGTAGCTGACTATATATAGCTTGCTAGGAATTTATGCAGAATAGAGTAGTAGTTGAGACTCATCAGGTATTAATTTTCAATTAGTTAGTAGAGATATGCTTTCTGATTTCTTTTGCAGTGCTACTGTATCCAAGACATGGTTCAGATTGATATGGACTGTTTCGTACAGCGATTCCAACCGTCAAAGTTAGATGCCTGGATGAAAGACGAAGACGTGGCGCCTCATCCAGAAGACGATCAGAAGAAACTTGTGTCACGTTCAGCGTCACAGTTAGTGACAGATCAATTCTTAGTTCAAGTTTATTTTATGTTGTGGAAAACTTCTGAATAGAAAGATTAGTGTCTATTGATGGTTTGATCAAATGTCGTGGTTTTCAAAATTTTGATTTGCCCAAGTTCTTTTTTAAAAGTAGCCGTAAATCCGTAGAAATTTATACATGCTATTTGTTCATGTTCACTTTTATATTTTTTATTTTCAAATTCCTTTACATGATTTGTGCCTGAACGCTTGTCCGTGTAAGACAACTGCAATATATTGTAGCCTGATAATTTTTTACTTTTATATCCCACTAGTTATGTAATTTTGTTTTCTGTCAATAGAGTTGTTTTCAATTAAGTAAAGGACAGCGTGTACAGATCTCTTGTGCATAAACCGCTCATATATTTGAGTAAATGATCTGGCATTTGGCGGTGGAATTATTTTGCTCAAACAGTCTTGTGTTTTGAAGTGATTTTAAAATGCACTTTCTTTTAAATTATTATTTTTTAATTATAGGTGTTTCAGTTCTGCTTAATTTATAAAGCATAATGCGGTTTTCAAAATTTTGATTTGCCTAAGTTCTTTTTTATAAGTAGCCATAAATCCGTAGAAATTTGGATGCATATAAAGGTAACTAAGCTGACATTAAATAGTCCCATGCAAAGCAGTATGTAAGTTATCACTGCTAGAGTGCTAGTGTGAGTTGTTGTTGTGCTACAATGGCTATAATAAAAAAGTTCATGCAGAGTTTATTGTTGCTAACAATATGTAACAACTCTGGCATGCAACGGGTTAACTTTTGTGTTACGATACAAAATTTTATTATGATCTGTACAAATCGTACATCTTTTGTTCTTTTACAGGCCTGCAAAGTCTAATTTGATTGGCGCTGATCGTCCAAGTAAGCGGCATCCTCTGTCGAGACAGTTCCAACCGAAAACATCGGCAAAAATATCACCGGCTAAGAAGCAGGAATCAAAAGAAGAGAAGTTGAAAGGCAGGAAGCCTCCTCAGGAATGCCAGAGACCTGGATTGAGAAGAGACGTGAAGACCGACGTCGTCATTCACGCATTGCCTCCCCAGAGGAACCTGCGGGAAGTGAAGGTGCTGTTAACAGCGATGTCCGGTGAAATGCATCACGACAAGAAGGAGAATAAATCGAGGACTGTTTCACATGCAAGCAGTGTGGCCGTTGCTGTTGGAAGAAGTACTGCTGGGATGCACCCGTCGAAGGAGGGATCGCCTCAGAAGCGCAGCAGGAAGAAAAAAGAGACGACGACGGAGGAAGTTCAGCCTCCGTATGCAGTCACAAGCGAGGAGCTGACTCTGACGTTGGATGATTTAGCGTTTTATGTGCCACTGGCTGAACGAGTGAAGCTGAGACGAACTGGAGGAAAGAACCAGGATGAGAAGGAGATGATTTCTGTGGTTGAGAGGAAGAACACTGCGAGGAAACAGGATCAGGCAGCAGCTGGCATTGAGACAAACTCTGAAGACTTGGCGTCGTTGTTGGAGCCCAAGAAGTGTAAACGTGATGAGATTGAGGTGTTGGAAACAGACGCAACTTGCGATAGGGAACACAATTTATCTGTAATGAAACGAACGTCATCACCAAAGAAGAAGTTAGTTGAGATCGATCCGTGTGCTCCGAGAAGATTTCACCTCAGATCGGGATCACGTCTGATTAGTTTGCAGCAGATGGCCAACTCAGAATCGGAGAGTGAGGAGGGAAAGCTAGCAAAGAAGGTGAATGGTGGTGGAACGGGAGAAACGGTCGGTTCAGCTGAGATGAGTAAAACAGAAGAAAAGGTTGTTATATCAGAGGAAAGAGAGAGCAACCCTGATTCAGATGAAAAGAAAGTCTTGCCATTGCCTGATGGTCCGATGTGTTCTCCTGTTAAACAGAACGGTAGAAAGTCAAAACGAGCAGGAAGAAGTGGAAAGAACGTTGAAAAAGAGCAATCCATGATGGAAATATGTCCTGAGATTTCAAAAGCAGTTGAAGAAGACAACAAGGTAGAAAACAATGGCATTGAACGTGTAGAAGTTCTTCATGAAGAGAATGCAGTGGACAAGGTCGACTGTGATTTGCAGCCGACACTCAACTCCAGTTTCTACCGAGACATGCCGGAGTTATCATTGGCTAGTGACACTTCACTAGATGGCGCTGCTGCTGTTCAGCTTTGTGTGGGATTTGAAGTTGCAATGGACGACTGTCCTGTCTTAGAAGACTGCAGGTCGTACGAATCAACGAGGAAAATTCCTTTAAATGTCGGTGCTAGTAAAAATCGAAGAAAACGTGCGAGAACTGAATCTGCTCCCTTGGAAGTTTGTTCTTCGGCCGTGCAAAGCAATACACAGAGTTCTGTCCTCTTCACAGATGGTAACAAAGTCAGCCATGTGAATGGTAAAGAACTAGAGCTCCCGGAAAAAGTTGCTAAGTTGGGTGATTTTTGCCAAGTTTTGCCTAGGACAGCGTGCACTGAAATTAGCTTTACAGATACTGTGAGCACGACAGGTTGTGACGCGAGGAGTTCTTCCAATGCCTTTGAAAGTCAACTGTCTACAGTTGCTGTGCATTCGTTTTCTGACGGTCCTGCTACAGGCAAACGCCAGTCACGGAAAAGTTCCACGCCAAGACGGTTCCAGACGGCCGTTCCTGAACAGCAACGTCAAACGATGGAGACTGCTTTTGCAATAAACCAGCAGAACGCATTGGGCAGCATCAGTCAGCCGGTTCACAAAGCTCCCCACCAGCAGCAACACCTGCCTTTAGTTGCTACGGTAACGACGCCCTCATCTCAGTGCAACTTCCGGGTGCCATTATCAGCGATGGCTTCGAGTCCTTCGTCCGTTGAGGCGCCAGCGACAGTCTCCAACATCTATGACTCGAGAGCGTCCAGCGCCATCGGATCCAGTCTCTCGATGGTCCGCCTCGAGCTCGAGTCTGTGCAGAAGGTGCTTCAGGAACGCGGTGGAGCGTCGGACGTCTTTCCTGGTGCACTGCCTCAGCTTGGCTGGCCGTCGTTTGATTCATCCTATCCAATATCTCAGGGCAGCTTTGCGACGTCGTCGATACCGTCGACCTTTGGCATTAATTCCGCGTCTGCTTTTCCATCACACCGAGTGGGAAGCAGGGGAGGATTTGCGTTGCCGCTCGACATTGTTGAGCCGCAGGTCCATTCGTTGCCGATGCATCTGCCGTTCGTCACACCACGCTCTGTCCCGGTAACGCGCAGTGTCAGCTTCACGGATTGTCTAAATTTCGCGGATGTTTGGAGGGGTGAAAGGATTCTACCGGGGTTCTGTATGCCACAGAATTTCCACCCTCCTCCGTCTTACCACCCTCCTCCATCGTACCACCAGCATCAGCTTGGACTCCATGCAACACCGTCGTTGACTGTCAATAGTTCATCGTCAAATCTTTATATTCAAAGTCCTAACCTTGTTCCAGAATTTCCCAGCATAACTAGCAATCAGCAGGTAAGGAGACTTCTTTTGACTGTATAATCTGTGTAAAAATCTTAAGTTAATTACAGTTATTTGTCTCAGGTTTTGACCCTGGCAGTGTATTTTCTTTCCAGTGCCTTAAGCTATGGTGTTGGCTGCTATGTATTTACTGCATTTGCTTTGTGTGTTGTCATGCTAACTTCACAATTGTTAATCATTTTAACATAATAGTATTTATTATCCTTTATGATATTTAATAGGTTAGGCGTCTTGATAACAAGTCCTGCTATTCTTCTGTTTAGAATGGAAGTTATAGACAAGTTAGCGATGAATGAGTATTTTGTGTAACTTGGTTTGTTTGTTTGTGACGTTAAACAGAGTTTGAATTCAGTCGTGGATGCATCAGGTCTTCTGCCTGGATCTGGACAGACGACGACGCTGAATAAACCGTCATAACATTCCTCAGATGACAAACTTCGGTGCAAAAATCAGTATATAAATAATGTTCAGCTATGTTGGAGATCAGGAAAGTGGCAATGTCTTCTGTGCATGTTATCTGTGCGCATTCAGATCAGCAAATGCAAAAGGATTGAAGTTGCTTGAACGTTTGCGATGAACAGCAGACAGTGTATGCAGTGAATGTGCAAATCAGAGTTGGTGTAACTTGGTTTGATTGAAAGGATCGAATTCAATGAAAAAATCAGAACGATCTGCTCGTGAATTCAAGGACTGCCTCAGCGTCGTTTGTTTTTGATGTGCACGGCTCAATTCAAATCCAGACTGATATTCTGTTTGTGTGTGTTTGCTTTTCCTTTGACTGTTTACTTTACGAAAAGCAAATAAATGCGTTTTTAGTACTGTGAAGTATTTTTGCTATTGTTAATCATGATGGAACTGTTCCTTCGGTAGTAACGACAGAAAAATAGACAAGTGCAAATGAGGAAACTCTCCTGTAAATCAGAACTCGATTCTCATGGAGAGGACACTGGACAGAGAGAAAATATTGTTGGATAAGAGTTTAAAGTCTAATACTATTTCTTTTATGATTATTATTGCTATTTATATTATCTATATATAATTATATATGTATATTATTCGAGGTTATTGTTTTTTCAGAGAGTTTTTGCTTTTGCAGCATTTGACTATTTGATGTGTGTTTGATAAAAAAATAATTGATGCAGACTGAATCATCGGACGAGAACTGTTTCTAAATGCTTTTGCAATTAATTATAGTAATTCTGTAAATAAATTAAGGTAACTTTTGAAATGCATACACAGTAGGTGTAATTATAGTATCGGCCTGACACGTTTTGCACTGTTCCTTTCCACTGTTGCTTTACTATACTTTTTAAAATCAATAATAATAATTGATTTGGCAGGTTCTTGTGAGTTTTTACAGATATAATTATCATGCAGGATTAGTTGAATGGTTAAAGTTGTGTTAAAATGGAACTGTTATTTTTCTTATTTTGGTGTAGTACTAGAATGGATTCTAATAGCAACTGTTACGTTGTCAGCTTTGTCATAGACCATAAAAGGATTCTGGAAGTAAAGGCTATTCTTTCTATGGTTCTCTCAATTTGACAGATCACTGAGATCAGGATGTTACAGATGCTTGTGTTTTGCTTTTTTCCTGTGTGATAGTTTTGATATGAACTGAAATAATTTGAGTTCTGAACAAACTCTATCCGAGTGTATTTTGGGTTGTGGATTGTTCCGATGACTGTTCAGTTTTCATCTGTTTTATTCGAGTTGTGCGCTTTCCTCTCTTGATCTTTTGTCCTCGTCGTAAAAACCCAGTTTTCTGATCGGTTTGTAATATTTTTGAATTTGCTGCTACTTCTCGGCCATGTGTAGATGCTTAGGGTGTCTACTGTATAGTCTCAGGTTTAAATCCAAACGACAGTTTTGTGGTCGAGTTGGGTATGAGAGCGGTAAGGCAACGTTGACTAGTGTGATGTTTCCACTTCTGCTCATTAACCAGTGACGGGCAAAAGTTAACTAAAAAAATTTAAGTTGGAGAAAGTTTAACTAGTTTTACTTTTATTTAAGTATTTTTAGTTTAGTTAACTTGTTTAGAAAAATCAGTTACCAACTTTTTAGTTAAGTTTTTTAAAATTTTAGTTGAGAAATAGTTATAGTTTGGCTAAACAACATTAGCTGAGTGCACTGTCATTGAATGTGACTTTTTCTCCAATAAAAATTTACAAAGTGCACCTATAAATTTGCCATTATCTCTGCTTCTGTTCTAGTGTAACTTTTATGTGAATATGTTGAACAATGGTTTTTCTTTAATATTTTCATTTTGCTAAATACTCGTTTCATATTAGTGAAGCTGACTGTTAGAAGCCCTTTCTGAAACTAGAATAGAAAAAAGAATAGAAAATAAAAGCTTGTCGCTGAAATAAATGGAATGGTTTTATGGCAAAAACAATTAATGGAATTCAGACGAATTTCATGTCGGCATGAAACACTCCTTAGATCATTAAACTGGAATGGTTGTGACTGACTAGCTATTAAAGCTAAATGCTGCCTTTATTCTTGACCATCGTGTACCTGCCGTAAGTGTAATTTTTACATGTGGGCACACAGGAGTAATTTAGGCCAGAACACATGACAGCAAAGTGTTTTCTAATGGCCTGCTATTGTTTTAGTAAATTATTGCTAATTGATTTTTCGAATGTGTTTTCCTGTCTGTTGCACCAGAATGACTGCTACATACATTGTGTACAGTGTACACACGTGTCATGTTCAGGCAGAACATGGATTCAACAAATTAAATCTGTTTAACAACATGGCTTAATACAATGGCAGACTCACTGTAAAGCATTAATTTATATCATTCATAGAGGTTATATTATGAGGAGAATCATTTTATAGGGATTTTATGTTTGTATTCAGAGTTTGGTATCCATGGTGAACAATTGAACATTGTACAAGTGTGATCAAATAAATAATGACCCTTTGTTCATCTGATCTGTTATGCAACTGTGCAATTACAGTTTTAACAACGAGACATTTGCTGTTTGGCTTTTGTGGTCATTTATTAATTACATCTGAAAATTTTCTAGCAGTTAACTTCTACAATTTCAATAAACTTTGCCATTACCTATTTTATTACATACACTCGATTCTCAGATTACCAGAATTTTTTATACACTAAGGACATCATGGGCGTAACTTTGCTTTAGAAAGTGGAGGGTGATGAATTTCACATTATTTTATCCTGTGTGCCTGTTTAATTAAAATAATAATAATAAAAATAGTTTTGTCTTTAATTGAGCGTCTGCAAACGCACTGTGCGTTACATGTACAAGTTATGCTGTAATCTTAATTAACAACAAGCTTAACTATACTAACTATACTAACTGAAATACTGCAATACACAGCGCTAATAGCAGCCTACAAAGCATATCCGCCTAACGGGGCTCAAACTCGCTACCTCTCGCTCTCTATGCCAGCGTGTTAACCATCATTACTCTACTGGGCCCCTACTTATTACAATGGCATCACTGATGTCCCATGTATTGTGTGATGATGATAACTACAGGCATAATAGTAGTAATAATACCAATGAAGATGATGGTGATCACAATGATGATGATGCTTGGTGACTGTTTGACTGACGGTGCAGCACTTCTCTAAAAATTGTACCGATAAACAAACCAAAACACTTTTGATGCTTCACAACATTCATGTGTCTTCGATTCAAATACAAAAATCATACAATTCTTTGCCACGCCACAAAACCCAAAATGAAAAGCACTCTAGTCAGAAAGCTGTCAACTGAAAATTTGGGGTTCGAATTCCTGCCAGTGCAGAAATTTCCCAAGAATGTGTGCTCCATATGTGCCCCTTCAACCTGGATGACACCAACACAGTGTAGAACAATGATAAGTGGGATGCTTGTAAACTTTGGCCCAACGTTGTTATAATGACTGAGATCTGGACCAGTAGGGTGCCTCCATGTAGGCTACGTTACTTGACAATGTAGTAGCTAGGCTACTTAATGCAGCTGCTCATTCGCTTGCCCACCTTTCCTCACTTCTCATTCATTCATTCAAGAATTTCTATAGCGCCTTTTCAGGGGAACTAGTCAGAAGCACTCCCGACTTTAGCACAGCAAGAAAGAAAGAGTAGTTTTGAGTTGAATAGAAAAAACCTCAGTAAGAGCCACAGTAAGCGGACGTAGCTCGATCCTGTAGGAGCCCATTCCAGACTAATAGGCCCGCCATGGTAAAACTTAGATTCTGCATAGTTGCAGTTTATGCAATGGAACCAAGACATCCAAGAGCACCCTGTGTGCAGAACGGAAAGGCGGTGGCTTTGGATACCCATGGAACAATACGTTACAACAGAGCTAGTTTCGTAATCGTAGGCCTAATCTCGAGACTTCTACAGCGCCCACAAAAGCCAAGTCGTGGGAACCAGCTTATTCACAGGCGCTCAATCAAAACAAAATCGATAGGCAGCGGGTCAAGACTGGAGAGTCATGCAGGCAGATAGGCTATATGGGCGGCTAAGGTGGGTGATGTTTAGAGTTGAAATGGCAAGGGATGCGAGGAGAAGAGGAAGACAAAGAATCTATGGTTAAGCTCGCCTGATAATTTTAATAATTATATGGAGATAACTACTTTTATTTCTAATATTTGTCAACTACGTAACAGTGGCAAGTATTTAGGCCTATCTAATCGCGGTGCTGTTTCTTACTACGTTATTTGTATACCTAGAGCCATTCTGAGTTTACGCAATCGATCGTTGCAGTTCTATGCAATAATATGTAGTCTGTGGTACTACATAATTTATGAGCGAAATGCAGGGATGGTTAGTTGGTTACCTTTGTCGTGCGCAGGTGCCTCGGTGGTGCTGATGGATTAAGTAGAAAAAAGAGCAAAAGTTTATTTTTACCTAAATACTCGAAGAAGTAAAGTTTGTCTGGTTAGTATTCGTTTTGATTCAGCACTCATTAAACTTATTGTTTTGCAGAGGATGCTTTGAAATGTTTGCGTAGAAAGAGTCAAACCCAGAATTAAATGCCGCCGACGAGGTGATGTGAGCTTATATTCTGTAATTGGATTCATAAATGGGGGTGTTTTAGGCTGACGGCATGTTTGTTTCGTGCCAGGGTCTTTGACTGTTATTTAGTCGTAATAAATATGTGTCTCGCCAGCTGACATAATAATGGTAGATTGGTGAGATTTAAAGCGAACTGCTACCATGTGTAAATATACTGCTGCGGCGTGCTGCCTCTGTTTATGGCGGAAACAGCGGGTACACGAGTGTTGCGTTACGTTGCGGCTATGAGACTAGTTGAAATGATGTATTAAGGTTCTGGGTTTATTTGTTAATTTTTCCCCGTTTGAGAGGTAAGGAGATTCGAAAGGTATGTGATAAATCACATCGAGTTGATTTTCCCTCTGGTCATTGGGTATTTTTCAGCTGTGCACAAACGGGAGACCAGTTATTTATTTGTCAAGCAAGTCTTTACAAACCAGGTTTGTTTGTCCATTTGCTATTTGAATGTCAAGTTGGAATCCAGAGAGACTGAGCCATGGGAAAAGTATGGTGCTATGGGTGGAAAATGTTGATGGTGTTCATGTGGTGGCACAAGAGTAGGAGTAGGATGGGATAGCTTGAAGAGTTAGGGATAAGAGAAGAGATTAACAGTCCAGATTGGAGAATGAGGAAACTTTGAAGATCTTTTGGAGTTGTTTCCAAAGAGCTCATGTGCCGCACTGTTACGGACTACAAGAAAATGGAAATGAAGTTGAAACCCATGTTGTCAGTTAGATGATTGTTTTGAAAATTGATCTGGCAGTACATGTATTTGCCATGTCAGTGACTGCCAGACAGCATTTCAAGTTCTTTTTTGATCGGAATTCATATAGTATACCAGGTACTTGCCTTAACAGTACTTAGCTTCACCTGGTCACCTGGTGCCGTCAGCTACTGGAGCTCTGGCGAAAGCCCTGGTGCATCTTCTCCAGTTCACTCTTTAGATACACCATGACTATTTTCTTGGCAGAAGATAAGGGGTGGTTTGCCATTGCCTTCCCCCCGTTTGCCATCCGTGCCCGTTCGTTCACCCTTCCATACGGAAAGGTTACTAACAGGTCGCACCACGAGAAGGTGGGCACGGTGGACTTTGGTTCGCCAGCCCAGGTCGGTTCCGAGTCTACGCTCCAATTGGAGTCGTCGGTCGGGTCTCCTCCCCGCTTTACTCAATTGAATGAGTGACTGACAAACCTTTGCGACCTGTACTTAGCTTAGCACAACTCAAAGCAAGGTACAAAGTCTCCAGGCTTTGGCATCTAATAGTGATACGCGAGGCGCGATGGTGTAGTGGTGGTGTCGTTGCCTAGGAGCCGGAAGGTTCGAGGTTCGAATCCACCTCGCCGGGTAAGGACCTTGGGCAAGTCTTTCACTCACAATTGCTCAGCGCTTCGACGTGAAACTCCGATGCAGTGTCCGCTCTGCATTCGGGAGCGCCTTTGAGTAGAAAGAGCTTGAAGGGGTGCTATAACAAGTGGACAAACAAGCAAAGAAATAATAATTTAAAAAAATAGTTAAACGAAAGTGCAACAAAGTCAACTATCTAAAATCTAAACACCAAATCTAGACATCATACAGAGGAGCCACCATGCAACACATTGCAACAGCTCATCTCTCCTATTATCACCTAAGGTACCAAGTTGTCATGTAGCAAGAAATGACTATAGTGTCAGTGCAGTCACTGTTGGCTCTGTCCTTCCATTCACTGACAATTTGCCATCCTGCATCTCAAGCTGACAGTGACAGACAGTGTTTATTGACTGATATATTTAGTGATGCTAATATTCAGTTCCTTATTACTGGTGGTGTTAATTATGAATGCTTTTGTTTCAAATAACAATGTCATGTCAACATGTGCAGACAAAAACTTTAACAGTTTAATTATGTGCATTGTGCACATTGCACAATGTGCAGTGATCTGCTATTTCTGCAGTTTTATTTGCATTTTCCCATTGCTGTTATTGTCTCAATATTTTTTGCTTATATGGAATTGTCATTATCATATCATTATCATATCGTTATCATAAGAATACATTCTTTTATATTTTTTCATGCATCTGTTCTTTGTCTATCTTTAGCTTTGTTTCATATATTTCTCATTTGCTCGCATGCCATTGTCATTTGTTCGTTCATAAATCTCTTCTGTGCATCATTTCCATCATTTTCTGATAGTTTATTTAATTCACGACTTTGCTTTTTATTTTCGTCAGAGCCATACGTGAGCTTCAATTTCAAATATTTCATTTTCGAGATATCTCTTCCCGTTTTTATTTCCATGCATCAGCGTTTATTGTTTCCGTGCGTTCTATTGTGCATCGTCCGTGCGCTTGTTTCCGTGCGTTCTATTGTGCAGCGTCCGTGCGCTTGTTTCTCATGTCGTTCGATTTGCTTCTCTCATCCGCGAGGCGCATCTATTTCCTTGTGCGTTCGTTTTCTATTTGTTTCTCTCCTCTTTGCTTCCGGCTGGCTGCATCCCATCAGCTGCTGCAGCCTCATCCTCATCGTTTCATTACTGTCTCTTCTCATCGGGGACAATGCCTGCAGCAGCTGGTCGTAGGTCAAAATAAACTGGACATGATCCTCGGGCCAATGTTGTCTATCGATTCGCTCAGATTTCTGGCACGCTTGATCACCTGACTTGGCCGCCGGTCCTTCTGACTACCTGCTTATCACTGGTATAATGAATCTCTATAAACATGGTCACATTGGTCTGAGCGGTGCATGACTCCGGGATTAACATCTGGTATTCAGTCTTCAATCGATCATAATTCATTTCTGATTCAGTTTTTGCGCCTTTCCTGATTAGTGTTTTAAAATGTGCCAACGTTGCAATTTTCTCTTACAATTCTTATGCTTATTGATCAGATTTTTCAGAGAATTAGTCGATTTCAGTGACAGTTGGCCATTGCAATTGGCCTGGTAGCAATTGGCCTCGTAGCTTTGTGATGACATGTTATTTGACGTTTGAATGCGGTTATCTCAAGCTGTTAATATTTTACAGCTGTACATAATTATAAGTAACTTAAAAAGGCTTTCTTTATCTGCAGAAATAATTTAATTGATTTTATAATACTACAGTTACTGCCGGCAATATGGTCAGAACTTGGGTTCATTTGTTGATATATAAATATATTTCTTTTATTGGAGAAAAGAATTGAAATGCAAATGTTCTTCTCATCTATAGGATCTCACAGTTTAACTTGCTGGACACAGATGTCGTTCTTGGTATGGTCAATTGGTCATCGTGCTTTACAGCCAGTTGCTATCTGGTTACACCATGTAATGTATTGTGTAATGTAATTATAGTGTTGTGATGTAACGTAATTGGTGGCTTATATGATTCTGCTCTGGTCTTTACTTTACTATGCATGTATAAGTTCCTGCCTGCTATAAAAGTACTCTTTGTGTTTGCTGTTTCATCATCAAGGACAACATACCAGTATTAAATGCCCTCTCAGCACTCTGTAATATTCTTTTTACAACCCTACCATGCTTCTTTTGATGGTGATCATTACAGGGAATTATTAGTCCCTGGTTGTCTTATCTGGTGATTGTAAGCTATAACCAATTTTGTTTATCGCTCAAGATATTCCATCCAGCAGACGTTATGTGCAATTTGATGTGCTGTGCCTTGAAACAGGTGACCAGTGTTCTTCACATAACTTGTATTATGCGTTTCAAAATGCCATGTTTTTGTTAGTATAATTAGTGATGGTGCAAAGCTTGAACAGCAGCCTAATGTTGGTGAAGCAAGGCATTCTAAGCTTGAATTGATGCAAATTTATTTAGTTTTATAGGCTGCATATGTGTAATCGTGTATACATAATTTATATACCAGTATATATATATATATATAAGTATATATATAATTATATATATATAGTTCTTAATAATTATACTTAAAATACAAGAACATGACAGCGCATATAATGTAAGTGATACTTCTGACTGATATAGCAACTATTAGAAAAACTGAGAATAAAATGGATGCACTGTGCATTTCTGCATGTGTACAATGCAGTTGCTATTATTTACAATGCAATTGAGTTGATGTGTAATGTATATACTTTCGTTAATGGTCATCCCATGTTGATTTTGAATCAGTTGGTGGGTGGGTTTGAAAGTGCCTGAGTTCAGAAATGTTAGTTACTGGGCTTTCACTGATTATGTCAATTGTTAGCATTACTATTATTTCGCGAGTGCTCTAGTCGCTTCTGACTTCAGCCAATGTCTCGCATCCTCTTCCGCATTGTGCAGGGCCCGCAGGCCACCGCTGAATTTTGTCCTTGGGCACACGTTGACGATATGTTCCATGGATTGCAACTGTTAGCATTGAGGCAGGCAGATGAAATCCTGCAAAATTTGTTTGATGTGAACTGTAAGAACATTTCTGTCAAATTTGTAAGTGATTTTCATTTATATGCAGTCACAGTGTATTTGTAATGTGAGTGTAGACAGACTCAAGTTAGTGAGATCGTACAGCTCTGTAAGAAGTTTCCAGAATTCAAAGAGCTAGGTCATATCTTGCACATTGTGTCTGATTTCAGCTCTGGATGGGAGAAGTTGAAAATTGGGTTCTTTTTGTGTCTGAAGGAGCCAGCCATTATTTGATGACTCTTGTGGTGTCAGCGCTGTTCACTTCACAGATAGACATCATTCTTCTTATTGACTTTAGCATAATTGTAGAGTACTTGAAAGGTGATGTAGTCTGTGTCTACATGTATTTATTATAATATAATTATATGTACATTATGTATGTATATATAATTAAATGTATATGCATTTGCATATACATTTACTTCTGCATGAATTATTACTGGATATATCTATATATATAGTACATGTATATGACTTTTATGCTTTAATACAGTCAGTAAGAGTGAAGCGTTTTGTTTGTAATTATAGTTCTTGTAGTGCAAGATTTGCATCTTGTGGATTCTAGTTTCGTTGTTGTCATTATATGGAAGGGGAAAAAGTGACGAGAGTGGGTAAATGGGAAAAAAAGAAAATCCAAATTGTCATTGGTGGTGAATGCATGGAGGACGAACGAGTCAACCAGTTTTCTTATCTTGGTGTTGGACTGGACAATATGCCAAGTTTAACAGTACTTGCAGAATTCCCAACCTTGACAATTTATGCTCCGAGCTACATTTTACTATGATAGAAGAACATAATAATGGGCATAAGCAGCTCAAGTGTCTAGTTGCATGTCACGATGACCATCTGTTTGCATTAGTGTCTGCCAAATATCTGAACGTTGTATCAAGTATGTGCTTCTAGTTCGATGGTTTCTAATTCTGTTTGAGAGTGGCGTGAAAAGAATTCCTGCTTTTGTTTTTCCCGTTCATTGCTTCACATTTTTTAGCTCATTATGCGACTTTGAAACAACGCGTGTCAGTCAGGTTTTCTTGCGTCAGGAGTTGTCAATGTTGGAAAATTGCATTTCCACGAATATTGCTTAAATTCTGTGGAGCACATGAATTGCTTCTTGTCATCACTGAAGAGTGGAAGTCGGCCAAATGTGCTCCTCATCCTCCTCCTCCTCCTCGTCGTCCTTCTCCTCCTCCTCGTCCTCCTCCTCTTCCTCATCGTCCTCTTCGTCCTGCTATGCAGGGATGGTCGAAGGATGAGTTAATGCCTGCCGTGCGGCGGTCGTCCGATCGCAAGATCCATAACCTGAATTCCTTGGGGATCGCTGACGTCTGCCTAGGCGTGCCACAGATAAAACGGACGATCGACGATGGCGGTGCAATGTGCAGCAGCAGCAGCAGCAGCTTCAGCAGCAGCAGCAGCGACTTCCGATGTCGCATCATCTCTCCTCTTCTCGTGCTTCTTCTCGGAAAACGTGTTCCGATGTATTTCCCAGGCGGAAAATCTCCTCTGTTTATCAGGATTTGATGTCGTCGATGTTTAGTGGTCTCGACTGTTGTGAAGGAGAATATTTCAGGTGTCATAACTTTGGCCCCCGGGAGCCTCATCGCAGGGTGGGGTGTGGGGGCAGGGCAATACTCCTTTTCATTGGTGGCTGGTTGATTGGACCTCCTATGCCTTATTCATTCATTCATTCCAAAATTTATTAGAACTTATGTGTGGACTGTCCCTCCAAGTTGTTCTCAGATGTCTGCAGTTGATTTCTGTGCTGCCATCACATGACTTCAAGACTCAAGACTTCATGAATCACTGTCTTGTCTTATAAGAAAAAGTAGAAGAAAGTAAGTAAGTAGGTAAGTAAGTAGGTATTTGCTTTAATTCTCAGTTGCAGAGCACATTCTGAGTTACAAACGACAGTACACATATTGTACATTCAAAGACAAGAATAATCAGAATACAGGTTACATCATTCGAATAAGAAACATTTCTTTGCATTCGATCACCAGCCTCCTGCAGGAGAACTCTACCATGTAGAGATAAAAGAGGAGGAGGAAAGAGAAGAAGAAGAGCAGTCACTTTAGCCCTGAGGCAGTGAGGCAGCCATGTCTATGAAGTGTTAGCGACTTCATTTTCTTAGCCTTGGCATATACGAGGGCTGGTGGTCAGTCCTCTCCTTCACCGTCTATTCTTCCCAACGACAGTGTACGGTTGGTGTACTCATCAAAGCTGAGTTGGCTAGCCTTGTCCTAGACCTGTGTCTAGGTGAGCGTAATGCCTGATTCGATGACCTCTTTTTAGATGATCTAGTACTGTTGTGTAGACCTGTCTATCTGTATGTCAGTCTGTGTCTGTCTATATGTTTTATTCAGTGCCAGTCTGTTGCTCTATTTTTGGCCCATTCAGGCCTCTGTATTTAGCTGTCTGTCAGCGTAAGTCTGTTTGTGTATCAGTGTGTTAGTGCCCTGTCTTTTTCTGTCTGTCTCCGTCTGCTTGCCTGCCTGCCTGCCTGCCTGTTTATAATGTCTAATGTACTACTGTGCTGAGAAGCTACTTAGTCAGGTATTTTCCTCCAGACCAGCGGTTCCCAACCCGTGGCCCGCGGGCCAAAAGTGGCCCGCGAGGCCTCACAAAATGGCCCGCCAGGCCTCAACAATTGCACCCATCTCTCAAAGAATTAACGAAAATATGTGAAAAATTGACAATTTTGACAGTATAGAACATGTAATCATTTTCTATTATACAAATTATTTTATTTTGAAGTCTATAAACATCAAAATTCTACTTTGAATTAATTATAACAATTTTTATATGCTTTTAGTTAACCCTTTCGTGTCCCTTGTATCCATATGGCAACACAGCTAATTAAAGTTATTATTTTCTTATGTAAGCTTTTTAAAACAGAATTTGAAGCAGCATTTGCAACATCTATGATGGCTAAAGGTAACTATTGCCCTGGGAAGTATCTTTGTGGAAATTGTGTTCTACTATTGTGACCTTGAAGTCAGTGTGATTTCCCTGTTTCAAAGGTAAATTTTTCCAATTTAATTTCGTTTTACTGATAAATGCTAGGAAAGAGTAAAAAATATTTTTGGTGTAGGCATTGATCAGTATTCAACTCTGACTTACCATAAATTCACTGTTTTGTGTAAATTTGCAAAATCAGTTAGTTTTATATCGGTTGCCATTTGGCAACAATGGGAAGCCATGGATGTGCAGCAAAGTGTAGTCTGATTTTGGCCCATTATGTAAACAGCTAAAGTTTGTGTATTTGAACATAAACTAATAAGATTGGTTCATGGATGTGTGAAGTCCTCACAGAAAAAGGCTTAGAATGTGGTTTATTCATATTTGGTAATATAGGATGAATGCTTTTACTGCACGATGGATGCCGATTTAGACGAGAGAGTTTCATGCTATGGCAGGTGCTTGCTGGTATCAGCTGATACATTCTAGATGCCATTGCCAACACTCTCATGCAGAAACTAGACGGAAATGGGTGGGGTGGGTGAGTGAGGAGGGGTGGGGAATGGTGGGGTGGATGGGGTAGGGTCGGGTGGGGAGAGATGAAGTTGGTGGGAAGGTGGGTTGGGGTTGGTGGAGTAAGGGTGGGGGTCGGAGGGTTTGGGTTGGGTTGGGTGGACTTGGGTTGTGTGGGCTTGGGTTGTTGTGGCCTGGGGTGGGGTCAGGTGGGCTGGGTTGGGGTTGGGTGGGTTGGGGATCAGGCGGTTGGGTAGCCAGCAGTCAGGGTGGAAAAGTAAGGAATTGGGGTGAATCCTATATTTCCCGGGGCAACGCCTGGTACCCCAGCTAGTTGCCCATAAAGGTGTTGAGTCGACACTGTTGACCTTTTCAACATGCTCTCTGCAATGTACCACATAGACCACAAAAGTGCACAGTGGTAGCACAGGATATTCTGGTGGGTTTTGAAGTAAGAAACAATTGTCATGTGAAATATTAGACATTACCCCCCCTGCAATTACCCCGACCGTTACCCCTCCCCTGTAGGACATCGCCCCCAGTGCCATTACCATGGGCATCTGTTTACATTTAGGTCCAGTGTCTGTATGTGTGTGCGTATGTATGCATGTATGTATATGTATGTACGCATGCAATGCCATGCATGTATGTATGTATGTATGTATGTATGTATGTATGTATGTATGTATGTGTGTAGTACTGTGTACGTATGTATGTATTAACATATACATACATGTATACATACATTCTACACATTTGTACATACTAATATACATAAGATTACACGCATGATTATATGCATATATAGGGATTAGGGATTGTGGTAAGTTTAGCAAGTGAAGGTTTAAGGTAAGGGCAAACACGAGCTAGAAAGGGAAGGGGGTTTTAGATATAAAAAACGGTAGGGCAAGGAATCTAGGCCTGTGGGTGGAGCACGCGCCGAAGGCAAGTTAAATTTAGAAACATAGGACCTTGGAAAGAAGGACAAGAGAAGGAGAGGCACAGAGAGGCGCAGGGATTCAGAAGGACAGTAGAGGCAGTTAGACAGAGTAAGCACCACACATGGAGGACCTGGGGTTGCGTGTGAGGATAATTGGATTTAGATGTAGAACACACTTAAATATATTCTTTAAATATAAGTTATGACGTAGTTGGCGTGGGTTTAGACGCAGACATGGAGCAAGCCACAGGCACTCCATACACATAGGATTAGGAAGACTTAGACAGACTTAGACATAGAATCAATAATATGCATGGTGTTTCGTAGCAGAACTTATAGAGGTAGCTTTCTGTAATAAGTTTAATATTTTCTATATAACCGATTTGTTGTTTGAGTAGATCATCTTTGGGGTGCAGATCCTGTGCTGCAACCGCAGCACAGTACATTATAACTTTGTAGTTCCGATCTTTCTGAGCTGTAGATCGTAGCACCGCAAACTACATCATGGCGTAGTAAAGTTTTAATAAGATTTTGATTTAAACTAATAAGAAACATTCGAATACTAAATTGAGATTAAATAATGTGAGAGAAGAATATCAAACGAACTGATCGTCTGTTCCTGAGTTTTACTTAACGTTAAAGACAGTCACTAATTCGAAGAAGCTAGTTCCCAGTTGTTAGATTTCTACAGAGAAGCACAAGAGAAAGTAAGGGGCCCTAGAGATGTCAAGAACACTCGCCAGGGGGCGCCCTTATAGTTGGTGGAGTCAACCGGGTCGAGACCTAGACAGTACTTCTCGCATGCCAGCGGTAAGAGCGAGTGACTCGACGACGAGGAGAAAGAGGAGGAATCGAACCCGCAACAGCAGAGTCGAACTTTTCACGAAACATTTCAGGAAACACCAGGCAACTAAGCGAACACAATATAAGACGGGATCTTTCATTTATAAAGTACCGTCGCCTAGATTCTAGATTAGTCAATGGTGCAGTCATCCGTGAGCCATCTATGAGCCATCCAGCCATCCGTGAGTCATCCAGCCATCCGTGAGCCATCCAGCCATCCGTCCCCCAGCCACCCACACATCGTCGCCATGTTCAACGCCTGTCGTCGAGTGGCAACAGTCAGTCATTCATCGCCAGACAGATGCAGTTAAACAATCACATCAACATTCTCTCGTACTCATGCATCAACCGACCGATCAGAGACGCGGTTCACACTTCTACCAGTAAGCAAAATTTCAGTCTCTCCTCTACGCATACACATCCTACGTCATCTCTCGATCACCGTCATACACCAGGGCAAGTCCGACATCCGCACTTCAACCGTCCATTCTCCACCGCCTAACAGTCATAGTCTACAGATCCGCGAGCCACATCAACACGCCATCGTCACGCATCACCGCGCAAGACGACTACTAACTACAATCAATGGGTGTCTACGCATTCACAGACGGTAACATCTGCGTGTCTTCTTTCCATGATCCTTCGTCATCGATCAACCCATCACTTTCACGTCAATCCATAGACTCCAGCCACGTCAGCCCCACTCCGTTTCACGCACATCGTTTCACTTACACGACGAACTCTGTCATCGACCAACACAGCATAAACCTTTATTATCACCACTGCTTCCACGCAATGAACTCTGTTTCGATGACCACTCATTCCGTGGACCGTGAAGTTTCTGGGAACTGAGATCAAGAACAAGGAACATAAAAGTATGCTAGTAAAGATTAATTTTTAATCCATGTTACAAACTGTTCTGCTTATCTTCAAAAGAGGTCAAATTATTATGGTATTATGATTAGCTTTGCTTAGCGCATTCTAAGGTCAGGGTTAATTTTAAGTATAGTCTACTATGGTTATATTATGATTATTCTGAATACTTCCACTTTAACGGTGCGTCGTACTTACTGCAGGAAATGATATAACGCCATATGTGGTTATGATTACGAAAGGTTATTGAATATCCATTAGCCAGCCTATGGTATTTGCTAAAGCCTCATGAACAGATAGGCCGCGTGTTATATTCACAATAATCCTTGGTCTATTCACTTCTCGTTTATATAGCCCCTACGCAAGTTGGTAGGCCGTCTTCTATAAAATTTAGTGCTGTTTTACTATAGAACTGCCTTATACGATGATAATTTGCGATTAATGGTGATTAATGATGATTGGTTGATTGATTAGTTGATGACTGATTGATTGATTACTGGCTTAATTAATTGATTGGTGGTTGATTGATTAATTAATAATTAATGATAAATAATGATAAGTGATGATAAGATGACAAGTAGCAGGATTGCAGTAAAACCATGGAAAAATGGAAAAATTGGAAAAAGTACCATAGATTAACAAGCCCGAAACAAAACGTATCATGATTAGTAGTATTATAAGAATTACAATTATTGCAGTTATACTGTAAGGTTATTTCATTATTATTTGAAATCAATGATGAATTCAGATGTTGTGTTTACAAGTGAGATTTATCATTATATAGATAACTACAGTTTTGTTCACAGCGTTGACATAATTAATATGCATTTTCAGTGATCGTATTCTGTTCTACACTTTTATAGTTATAATGCTTTTGACGCTGGTGTTATAGATCTAATGTGCGCCATTGGATAGATTCCCTTAAACAGGCGCTGTATAATTATAGGCAGTACTCTGAGTCACTACGCAACGTTACTGGTAGTAGTTTTCATCATTACGTTATCATGGTAGTTTTGCCATGATCATACGCAGCAGAATTATAATCATCCATAGACTGGAGCGCATGTGTTTAGAGTAGGTTATGCGATTGTTAACCACAGCAGCCACAGCGTAGCTTGGATCAGACGTACCATGCACAGACAGCCTTTAATTAAAATACCCTCCACTTCCACGCGCGCAGCAGACTGCACATCGGTAGCCACGCAGCAAGCGTCCCGCCCATAGTTTATTTATATACCAGGCAGAGATGGGGCATTCGAATAAAACTTCTTCGGGTGAAATGCACACCGACTGCCAGGCGAACTTTAGCATCAACAGCAGCAACTCCAGTGCCAGCCATATTCATAAGGATATTTTGAGAATACACTGTGTACAGGAAAAAGATACATGATGTGTTTTGAATGCAATTGACAGTTAATTTTGATGGGGCACGGGAATGTATTTGTAATGTAGTAACATGGTAAAGGTCATCCGAGAGCAGGACACGATGTCTAGATGTTCTCGCACCGTTGAGTGGATGAGTCGAGTTTTCCTAAGGCATGGATTCGAAAGCGTAATAGAAACGCAGTCGTCCTTAGAAGAATCATGGCGCCTTAAGCCTATTTAATGATTAGTTGCTGATCTTGTACCGAAGTGGCATTACATTTATTTTCTTGTGTTTTGTTGAGGTTGTTACTGTCTGACGTATTTACTAAACATTGTGTTTATCGTTTTGCTTGTTTACATCGTCGAAGCACGAAGTGGTTTTATAAAGCAGAGGAATATAAAGCAGTGATTAATATATATATATTTAAAAGGCATGTAGTAATAGACCTGAAACACCAAAGCACTTACTGTACTATAGGTCCTACTGATCTATAGGCCTACACGCTGAACGTTTGCAGAGTTTGTTTTATTACAATTATTAAAGGTGTTGCAGTTTACAAACCATAATCTTACTGTTGAATGGAAACGTCTCTCATAATAATTTCTTTGCAATTACGGTTATTCGCACTGCTTTAGTTGTTGCACTGTTAGCTTACTTAATCATTATTGACAATTAAGGATACAGTTAGGTGTTGCGTAGACAAGTAACCTTTACCACTAGACAACAGTTACGACACTACAGTCCGATTTTCAGTGCCTGTGTTTTGCAGTTGTGTTTTTTTATGGTCATTATGTTTTCGACACTGATGCTATCGACTCGACATAATGTGCGCTTTTGGACAGATACTCTTGAACAAGCGCTTTATAAATGTTTGCAACGAATGAACGACTTTATATGACAGGACAGAATAAGCTAGTTTCTAGATAGTCAGAGAAGTTACATAGTTTTATTTTTAGGGTTACATTTCTAGGAATAGCTGCATATTAACTTGCGCGCCAGGGGTCGCGGACTTCCAGGGGAGGAAGGCTCTATAGGGATTAGGGATTGTGGTAAGTTTAGCAAGTGAAGGTTTAAGGTAAGGGCAAACACGAGCTAGAAAGGGAAGGGGGTTTTAGATATAAAAAACGGTAGGGCAAGGAATCTAGGCCTGTGGGTGGAGCACGCGCCGAAGGCAAGTTAAATTTAGAAACATAGGACCTTGGAAAGAAGGACAAGAGAAGGAGAGGCACAGAGAGGCGCAGGGATTCAGAAGGACAGTAGAGGCAGTTAGACAGAGTAAGCACCACACATGGAGGACCTGGGGTTGCGTGTGAGGATAATTGGATTTAGATGTAGAACACACTTAAATATATTCTTTAAATATAAGTTATGACGTAGTTGGCGTGGGTTTAGACGCAGACATGGAGCAAGCCACAGGCACTCCATACACATAGGATTAGGAAGACTTAGACAGACTTAGACATAGAATCAATAATATGCATGGTGTTTCGTAGCAGAACTTATAGAGGTAGCTTTCTGTAATAAGTTTAATATTTTCTATATAACCGATTTGTTGTTTGAGTAGATCATCTTTGGGGTGCAGATCCTGTGCTGCAACCGCAGCACAGTACATTATAACTTTGTAGTTCCGATCTTTCTGAGCTGTAGATCGTAGCACCGCAAACTACATCATGGCGTAGTAAAGTTTTAATAAGATTTTGATTTAAACTAATAAGAAACATTCGAATACTAAATTGAGATTAAATAATGTGAGAGAAGAATATCAAACGAACTGATCGTCTGTTCCTGAGTTTTACTTAACGTTAAAGACAGTCACTAATTCGAAGAAGCTAGTTCCCAGTTGTTAGATTTCTACAGAGAAGCACAAGAGAAAGTAAGGGGCCCTAGAGATGTCAAGAACACTCGCCAGGGGGCGCCCTTATACATACAATCACAGCATATGTAGATTACATACATACACACATATATGCATGCATATATACATACATACATTTGCACATTCATACATACATACTCACATTTATATGCATACATACATACATAATATATACATACATGCATACATACTTACATGCATACATACACCGGACCTAAATGTAAACAGACTTGGGGGTAATGGCAAAGGGGTTGTGTCCTACGGGGATAAAGGTCGAGGTAATGACGGGGGGAGGGTTGATCGCAGTGGGTATTGGGCCGGGGGTAATGTCCTAGACCTGGACATGCAATATGCAGTCATTTTTAGGTTTCTTATGCTACTTGACACTTACTCTATCATTGTTGCCATATGGACACTTTTCCATACATTCCCATTGTTGCCAAATGGCAACACTAATTAATTTTAATTAGGCAATGCCTAATTACTAAATATTTTTTGTGGCACAACATATTGGTCATATCTCTTCAAAAAACACTTCAAATATTTTTTTGCTGCTCAATAAATAATTCGGACACGAAAGGGTTAATTAAATTTTAGCATTGCGGCCCCCTAAATGCCCTAATGTTCTTCAACTAAGAAAATGTGGCCCTCGTGTCCTCCAACTTAGAAAAAGTGGCCCGACAGTCAAAAAAGGTTGGGAACCACTGCTCCAGACGGAGATTTCTATGAGTGAAGGATGACTTGCTTGAAACCTTGCATGTCAGTGATAAATTAGGATAGAATGTAGACGTTTGTGTTTGAACGTGGTGCACTGGAAGCATTAACTCAGCTCTCCATGTCATTGTGTTCCAACTGTAAGATGAATGAGAGTACCGCATACTTCACCACTTGGCTAATGTGGTGTTAGTCAAGTGGTAGGCATAGGAAAAGATCAGGCAGCCAGAAGGCAAAGGTGGTGCTAGACATTTCTTGTGAGCAGGGCATAGCCAATGTGCGGTTATACACAAAACCAGTGCATGGGCGATTTATGCCTCCATGGAAAAAGGAGCAGCAATCAGGGCAAAGGTTTTTACCCTCTGGGCATTTGCCCTGGTCTACCCTGCTGTAGTGCTGCCACTGCAGAAAGGGGGACCATAACCGCAAGTGTGAGATGTGAACGAATTCACTTGTTTAGCCTTCAATCCTTATTGTTATGCTGTGCATATCCTTGAGCTATATAGTGTTTCCTTTGGAATTCAAGAACATAAGGAAAGCTCAGTTATAAGGCTTGCAATTCTTCACGTCTGATCTCAACCTGTCATTATCCTGTCCTCCCCATTATGTCAGCAGATCTGCCGCGGTAGCATTGAAGTTGGAAGGCATAGAATTATGTTTTCTGATTGTGTGTACAGCTGTACATCGGATGTAGCTGGTGTTGTCTTTCAAGCACACACGCACACATGTACACACGCACACACACGCACACACACGCACATTCATGGAAATGTTGAAGACTGCCCTTGCAATGAGGACTGTAATGTTGGTTGATTACTGTGGCTTTTAATAATACGACTTTCATGTGTTGTTACCAATTTCTTGTCACTGGCATAGAAATGAGAGAAAAAGGAAACAAATGAAGCGAAGTAAATCTTCATTCACTTCCGAAATGACGTAATGATTGTCTAAAATCATTTAGAGTAGGAGTTTTTCCGCAACAGTCCTGACAGGAGATAGCCATGCATACTCTTCTGGCAACTGACAAACTCTGCATTGGCAGCAAACATACTCACTACTAGATGACCATCATCATCATCATCATCATCATCATCGTTATCATCATCATCATCACCCGAGATCATATTGATGAGAACAAGTGGCGCTCTCTTGAGCTGTAAATATCTGAAACGAGTTAGGCACCAAGGAAACTGGTGCGCTCCGATGGGCGCACGAACGCACACCAATTAGATTCCGCTCATAACTTCGTCTCAGATTTATCGTTGCCATGCCGATGAGAATGGCAGCTGATGAGAATGATTGTCAGGCCAGATGATGCCACAACAGCCCCGCATCACCACCAGCAGCAGCAGCAGTCGTAATATTCTGCCTCATCCTATACAATGTATGCATCGCATCTTCGTTGCAATTATACGCGTGGGAGCCATATCAAGACGAATGTTAGAACAACGCGCTCTGCTGTGGCAATCGATCCATGTATGCGAAGAAGATAAACTAAATTTAGAATTCCCATCCGTGCCGGTCTTACGACGTTCATACTACAACGAAGTGTGCTACGAGGAAGTAGGGAGGGGTCGAGTTTTTGGTGTGGGGGGGGGTGGTTGTCCCGGGTAAAATTTCAAGACTTGAACTCAATGTATTGTACAGGGTTCTTCTAACGACCCTTTGAATGCTTCGCTGCCTATATACCTAAGGATGTTGTCTTTCAAGCAATTCTTGTGCATTGTATCGTGGCCATCGGAGGGTTAATTATTATTATGGGGTGATTGATGGTTTAGTGGTTAATGTGTGCTCGACTGTAAACTAGACATTGGGGTTCAAATCCTGACAGGGAGGAAAGTGGTTCAGGGTTTATGTTATAAAATCGATATGCTATAAAATATAAAATTGGTGCATCAATCATTTTATGGGAAGATAAGAACTGACCCCAACTTGTATTCCAAGGCTGATGTAATATCATCGTAAAAAAGACTCTGTATACTCAGATCATTGTTCTCTGATCATGTTGCTATGGTTTTTGCATCAATTCTTTTGTTTATCAGTGACTCTGATCATCACAATTGCTGTGGTTGCTATTGCAATTGTACCATTATTAGTAGACATCATGCCACTTCATTCCAATAACCTTATTTATATTGTTAAGTGGTCATCCATATAATCTCTAGGCAAAAATCGTATGTTTCTACTACCCCCTCCCCATATGCATTCGTACATTTTGTTGATCCCCTATGCACAAGTACAAATAAGCTTCTCTACCCCTCCCCTTACAAAAAACTATAGTCGTCCGTGAAAAATGTACTTTACAGTAAGCTACTATTTATTTTTGTTAAGCATCGTATTTACTAGCTAAAATTTGTTAAAACTGTTATGGTTTACTGTTTAGTTCTGAACAGAATAAAATTTTAAAATAGGCCTAGTCAAATGCGATTGAACGACTATAGGATAATACAAAGTAACAGAGTTATAAAAACCTAATATGGATGTCATAATTAGACATTTATTTTTCCAACGTACATTTATGGCGAGATCCCTCACCGTACTCGAATCGCCTAAATCCCGTGACCCCTCCCCTCCGTGCATTGGCAATATATGGACAGCCCTAAGCCTATAATTTACATGACATTGCTTTATGGTTTTATTATCATCATCACTGTTCTAGTTGTTTTATTGTTTGTTGTGCTGCCGATTATTTAGTTTTCATCTGTGTTGTTTTGGAGTAGTTTTTCTAAATGGAACCAGCTGCTGCCTTGCACAGACTTTGCAGGTTGGTGCTGCCTGGTTTGGATTGCCTTGGCTGGTGTTAATTGGCTCGAGACTGGAGGATGGGGGAGGAGAATGGGGGAGGAAGATGGGGGGAGGAGAATGGGGAGGGCATGCAAGTGGTTCTATTGGCCAAAGTTTGTTTTCTATTGGAGCAATTTTCCAGTCTGAGTTGGTTGCTGTTGCTGTTGTGGCTGATGAGAGATGTAGTCTATGGTTACCAATAAATCGGCTGCTGCTCACAACCGACCATCATGATGAAGGTGGTGGTGGTAAAGGTGGTGGTGGTGTTGAAATACCGGGTGTGGTTGCAAGTGGTAGAGGTGGTGATAGTGGTGATAGTGGTGGTCGTAGTTCTGACTATTCTAACAACATGCAGCTTTAAATGTGCTGGTCTGATTGAGAATCTTTCTAGCAGAACTTCTTCATCATGTTTTTCTGATTAATTTATCGTGGCAAGATTGAATCTATACATTGTCGTTGAATATAAGATATATAATTCAATTCAATTTTATTATTGATCCCAAAACGTCAGATAATTAGACTTTCACAGTACTTATGTACAAGCAGTGGTTAACTGTAGTTGAAAATAAATTATGATGATAAAACCTACTGCGCAATCATTACTGTGGATGTTAGGAAGCAATAGGCTTCCCAAAGGGAGTGATCCCACTACTTGGGGCCTATTAAATACTGATTATTATAACATGGTAATAGTTTAGAAAAAACAGATACAATGGCGATAGTCTTTAGTCTGTAAAATGTGTTTTAAAGCAGAGCTACATTATTGCAGAATACGACAGAAACCGACATGTGAAGGGTTTCGAGCCCCTTGCCACAATTATTGTGGTGTGTGCGTGTGTGCGTGTGAAATGTAGCTAGGTGAATGGCTGAGAGTTTTAGTGAACTCGAGAAACAGTTTTTCTCTTTGATATTGAGTAATGGGTAAGGGATGGAGGAGGCACTTAGTAAAAATTCCTTTTCATCAAAAGCTGCGGGAGACCTGGCCCCACAACTGAAGGATCGTTTCTAGCTGAAAGGGAATTTGGCAATCCATAAGCTGGACAATTGGGCAACTGGACAGTCCCACAAATGGGCAGTTAACTGATGACTGCAAGATAAGTGGATAACTGATAGGCTTTCATTGCCACCAGGAGCCACTTCCAAACCATTGAACAACTCTGTCATAAAACTGATGCTGGTACCACCATCTCCTCCTCACCCATCCCCTATCTCCGGAACAAACCTGGCCCTCTCCGCTCCACCCCAGGCATATTCTCCTCATCCCTCCCCCAGTCCCTCCCCCAGTCAGCAGCTTGATGGAAAAGCATTTCAATTTGTTCATATTACAATTATACTGCTTAGACTGTACTGTGTTTACTTAGATGTCTGTTGACCAATATTACCAATTGAATATGATTACTTGCTTAATTTAACACCAAGCAATTCATCAACTGGGTAAAAATACAAGAACTATGCAATTGTATCAACTTTAACTATTCCTTTTAACACTGACCTATGGATATATTAAAATAAAGCATTCTTACATGTTGAAATTTGAAGAGTAGGTCTATTCCAAAGGCATTTTAGTTTATGTATATTAAAAGCAGAGACATGCATACATACTTTTGCATAGTCAACATGGGTGCATACATAGATGCATACATAGTTACATACACATTTGCACATGTGCACTGTAGGATGTGTATGCAGGTATGTCTATGTATGTGTGTGGTGTTTAATGGGAAAGGTCGGAGAACAAAGAGAGCTGTGTGTTTGGGCATGGAGCTTTAGACTCCCTGGTATCTCGATCTTGATCTTGTCGGCTTCGACTGGTGGGGGTAGGTGTCCATTTCTTTCCATCTATCTCTGCCTCTGGAGACCTTTGTTGCTGCTGGCCTCCAGGCAACCAGTTTCGAGCCCAGCCGTCGATGACTATTCCTATGTGCAGCTGGGTGAGTGAGGAGAGAGAGAGAAGCAGGCCTCCGAAGATACTACCTCCTCCTCCTCGTCCTTAGATGGTAAGAATGCGATGGGGGTCCCACCGACCGAAATAAGAGGGAGAACGAGTTGGAGGGGGGGTGCACGTATCCATGGCAACTGTAAGTAATGGTCCCCTGTGGTGACGGCTGTGCAGGAAATGATTCTGAAAGGCGCGATAGAGTGCGCTGCTGCTGCCTGTTGAAGGCCCTCCGTTCCTCAGTCCCCTCCTCGTCCGTCCGTCCCTCGGTCCCCTCGTCCGTCCGTCCCTCGGTCCCATCGTCCGTCCGTCCCTCAGTCCCATCGTCCGTCCGTCCCTCAGCCCCATCGTCCGTCCGTCCCTCCACCGGCTCACTGACTCGTCGGTCCTTGCCAGCTCAGTGTTGTTGTAGCCGCTGCTGGTCTTCGGGATGCTATTCATTGGCCGGAAACCAGGGATGTCACTCTGGTTTAAAAAAGGTCAGATCCGGTCGAAAAAAGCTAGATTGACAATTTCTGTTAAAAAATACATGGATTTTTCCATTTTTCCTCGACTTGAAATTTCTGATGACCTTGTTTTTAGTCATTCGATGATTAAAATTCGCTCTCTTCCTTCCCGTAAAAATTTTTCTCATGACCGTTTTCTAGTTTTTCGCTCCCAAATGTAGAATTTTTGGTCCAAATTCACAAAAAATTTCGACTTTTTCACGTCTTTTGTGCATTTTCACCTTAAAAAATCAAGATTTATTTATAAAAATTCGGAAAAACCGTGAGAAAAACTAGATCCTGGAAAAAAAACCACATAGAAACCTAGACAAGACCGAAAAACCTAGATCTAGGTGTAAAAAGCTATGAGTGGCATCCCTGCCGGCGACAACTACATTGTTCCCGTCTCGTCGTCGGTCCATGCGCAGATAGTCGTCTGCCGCGCGTCCGTTGTGTCTAACGACAAAGACGGAAGAGCCGCCGCCGCCATCGCCGGAGCAGCCGATGATCCTTCGACCGGGAAACAGGATTAGTTGAGCGCGGACGAAGGAGGAGGCAGCCATCACTGCTTCAGTCCGACCAATGTTTGCCTAAAGTTAATTTGAACAAATCTCGGCAAGATGATCAATACCTTCTTTGATGTGGCCTGCCTCTCCTCCTCCTCCTCCTGTCAGCTGCTGCTGCTGTTGGGCGTCGACTGATTCAATGAAAGTACAAGTACTCGGGGTACTTATTGTCCCCGAGAAGAACTTTCCATTGTGACGAGTTTTTCTTTCTCTGGAACTTTGCCGGACACGCTTTTGGGATTTGCTTTGCGCTTGGCCGCTTTGCAGTGTCGCTTCACGTTGGGTATGTTTTATGATTACTTCGTTACATGGAATTACTTGCTTGTGTTTGAAGTACCAGAGTTTCCATGGTTTATTATTATTTCGGTCTTCAATAGTTTTAATTACAGTTCATTATTACAGTACAGTTTTTCATAGGTCTACTTACAATGCAAGTATGTAGTATAAGCTGTCAAGTAATCAATATTCTTTTATTCAGCATTAGGGTTGTTATCTATGCAATACTTAAACTATAATGTCCATCTATCTCTGTGATGAGTTGCTGAAGTGATTTTTAAAAATACTTTTAGTTCTAAATAAGTGTATGCTGTCCCTTGGATTATTAGTTGAAATGTTTGTCTAAGAGACGATGGATAAAGTTTCATTTGCCCTTCGTAGGGGGGAGCTGGTAGTCATCTGATCTCAGTGGCCGTAGGTGGCAGTTGCTTGTCTATTTCGGTGAGATTAGGCTATGCCAGAATTTCTTATTGCTGCATAAAAGATATGCTGCATGGGATGTCCAGTTTATACGTGATGGTGCTGAATCAAGAAGAATTTTGAGAGCCTAGTTAGAGCCGAATTGCAAGGTCTAAATGTTTGAAGGTTCGGCAGATGAGATGGCCAAGCGTTAACAATTTGTGCAGTGACGAAATGGTTGATGAAAGGCGACCTGGTTAAGGTGGTTTAACTTGTTTGGTTTTCGATTTTCAGTTAAATACTTCAATAGAAAACTTGTGCCAGTGGCGGGATGGTAGAATGGTTGTGTTGGGTTGCGGATGGTGAAACTGTTGAAGGACTGCTGAGGGGAAGAGGGTCATGTTCTCGTATGTGCAGCCCAGAGTCTTGGCTTGTCTAGAATAAAGAGACTTAGTCAGAGATTTTGAGAAGGGATTTGAGTAAGCAACTGAGTTGACGATGAAATATGGAAATGTTATGCGATAATTGAGTTTGAATGGTTTGCATATGTACCGTAAGAAGGCTAAAAAAAATTCCGTGGAGCGGCGAAAGTGATGGTTATTATCCGCGCACTGGTTGCTTCCAGGGAGCATTCAACCAATGTTGGGATTTCTGAACATTGGAGCTTCTATAATATATATATATATATATATATATATATATTTATATATATATTGTTGTCTGGGAATTTCAATTGCAATATGGACGAAAGCATTCTGAATTGTCTGCAAGTGTTTTTGTGGGTTTTTTTTTGGTTGAGGTGGAGGAAGACTAGATTTTTTCTAAACAGTGAGCTGCAAGAATGGAATGTACAGCAGCAGATGTGGCTGTTGTGTGTAGAGATAGAGAGAGAGTGCCTTGTAAGTCTTATTGCGTCCAGGTGCATTTAGCAAATGATGCATGTATAATGTATACATTGTATGATATAGGCTACATGTATGTATGTGTGTATATACTATATATATATATAATTATATATAAATTTTTTTATCTGTGCGTTTGTGTGCATGGATCCATAGCTCTAAGTTATATACAATGTATATGCTCTAATTTGAAACTTGGTTTATCTATTGCCTAGTGGACTTGTCAATGTTATTCCGTTCAATCACTGGACACATTCATAATATAGGTAATTGTTCACATACGATGTCACTCTGGCATCATATATTCAATGAGGCCATCCATGATTTAAAAAATTGTTTGCCATTGCGGTCAAGAATAAAATTTGATCAAATTTTAGACATAATATGTGAACATTTATTAATGATAAAATGGCAGGTATATATAGGGTCACATTGCATGAGTAATTGCATATGCTAGAAACAGTTATATGTTATAAACGCAGCTGAAATATGACTCTGGACAGCTCCGAGTCTTTCAGTGCAGCCGTGTAATTATCTTCTGTTACGTGACTTCCTCTGTCATCGTCGTAGGTTGCTTGGGGATTTGAAGCGGTGGCTGAGAATGTTATGATCGGCTGATCTGATGACATTGCATGTTAAATGACTTCTGTAGCACCTATTATGCTCGAATTCGTCGCGTCGTCATCATCGTCGGCGTCTCTACGAAGAAGAAATTAGTTATTTACGGCGGCACTGAGTTCTACGTCCGATGAGAGATGGCCGTCGCTCGTGAATACAAAACCTTTTCCACATAAATATTCTATTCATCGTTGCCAACGCGTCATTCGCAGCTCATGTGATCATCCGTGTCCTCGTCTTGTCATTATTCTGCTTCTTACAAACTACCAAGATATTATTATTATTTTTATTTATTTTTTGTTTTTGTTTTTTGCCCCCGAGGTATTTAGGATCCCTCAGGGACTTAAAAATTAATTAAGAACAGAATAAAAACATCTGGAACGACACCTAATCGTCGTTGAGCTCCTGCGCTGGAAAGGCACCGCGGAATGCAACCGCATTAAATCGCTGGTTCATGATACTGACATTTTATTATTATTAATTTTATTATTATTACTATGATCATCATTATTATTATTACCATTACAATTATTATTATTATTATTATTATTATTATGAGGATGCAAGCATCATTTTCCTTCAATTTTTCCCTGCATCTTAGTTGTCCGTGATCAAAAGACAGTTTGCCTGCTGTAGCCTCTCATGACTGAATCTTGTACTGACTTCTCTGCTATTGATCTCCTTGAAAAGCCCTGTTCCACCTTGAGTGTCCAGCATCGATCCACCGTTCGGTCGATGGACCAAACTGGTTCCCTGCTCGCGGACTGCTATCTGACAGCGCCATTTATTCTTGGTCGCTGGTTCTATAACCTACATGTATTAGAATGGCCTCCCTGTTACAATGCGCTTAGTGCCCAGGGCCACTCCACTTTGCTCTTCAGGATTCTCAAAATTGTCCTCTTTAGCCATAGTTGAACTGGGAGCGCTTCTGAGTAGCTTATCTTGAAGACGCTCTATACAAAACTTCTGAAATAATAATAATTAATAATAATAATAATAGCAATAATAATAATTTTTGGAACGCCTGAGGGATCAGAAAATAATACCTCAGGTTAAAAAAAATAATATTAAAATAATAATAATAATAATAATAATAATAATAATAATAATAACCAATCATTTGCATATATGTCTTGTAAGAGAAACTGCATTTTGATTCAATTATTTCTTGCTCATAAGTTTGGAATGGAATTTTTTACAGAGCTATTTCGGTCACTGAAATCAGATTCTTGATATCCCACAGTGTCATTGGTCAGAATCTGTTTAAGCTGCTCTACTGCTGAAGAAACATTCCACATTTATTTATATTCTTTTCAGACGCTTGTTTGTTTTCTCTTGCAAATTATATTCGTTTAAGGTGCTGTATAAATAGATCCGCCGCACAAAATAGAGATGAGTGGCATCGGTTGGACAAATGAACCTGCCTGAGGGCAGAGAGCGAAAGAAGAAGATGTATGCACACACACACACACACACACACACACACACGCATATATATATATATATATATCGTAGACATATACATGCACACATGCATATATGTATATATATATATTTATATATATACCGTAGACATGTCATATACATGCGTAGAGACATGCATACCAGCACATAATTGTACGCACCCAAGCAAACATGTATTTAAACACAGGAAATCATACATGTATACATATATAATTGCTCAAAGAAACTTTTCTGCATGTTGACTGATGCTGTGCTATTTAACGATGGATGCTGTGTTTAACTAGCCCTTCATGTGAGAAATCTTAGGTTGTGTAATATATCCTTGGAGGCAGTGTTATGCTGTTTTGTAAATTAGATATCCATGCATGGTCATTCATATTAAGCTTAATCTAAGAAAAAACCTCTGTCCAAAGAAATTATCTTATTTGTGCCACATTGTGATGATCAACTGGTGTAAGGGTGAAAATGTCTCTGTCATCTACCATTGAATCAAAACTATATGTTCAAGCTTTCTAGTAGATTTGCATTTTGTTCTCTTTGTGTCTTTAATTCATGAATGTCCTTTTATAAAACCAGTGGAACCACATATAGCCCAGATGCATATGATTATGTATATGTTTGTATGTGCACTTGTTATAGCACCCCTTCAAGCTCTCTCTACTCAGAGGTGCTCCCGAATACAGAGCGGACACTGCATCGGAGTTTCATGCCAAAGTGCTGAGCAATTGTGAGTGAAGGACTTGCCCAAGGTCCTTACGCGGTGAGATGGATTCGAACCTCGAACCTTTCGGCTCCAAGGCAACGACACCACCACTACACCACCGCACCCCACATGCATTTATTATCTGGTTATTAATAGAGAACCTTCCTTTGAGAGCCTTCCTTGCAAGAGGCTGAAAAGTTTAGTTGACAACCGACTGGTATCATCATGACAATGGTTGCACAGGAACAAAGTTTCACGAACTTCAGAACCATTTCGTAAAAAGATTGTTGATTGCAGAACACAAGACTGAGTAGAAAGGCACAATTTCCGGTTAAGTATACGCCGCCTCCAGCATCCTCCTGTCTGTAAACATTTGCTAACCGTTGTTTAAAAAAGAATTCCAGCCGTGACCACGAGCAGAAGGAAGCCGACGTTGGGTAAATAATTAGCGGAATTTAACCTTTGCGCTTGTCGGACAATGAATTCCACTTTTTTAAGGCTTCGTATTATCAACAAATATCTTGGCGCTGGTATCTATTTTTTTCCTCCTCGAAGAAGTATATACACAATGTCTGAATCGCGTGATTTGTTGTCGTCGACTCTTTGCCGAACTCTGCGCTGGAACGAAGTCGACTGCGATATCGGCAGTTGGAGCGGAAGTGCCCTAGACGGACGGACTCGGGGGGGAGGGAGAGTGGGGGGGGGGGGTAGGCTCGGTTGGAGGTACTCTAAATAAATGGTTACGTCTAGAAGACTTAGTGTTCTAATGCAGCCAGGAGGGGGCAGTGGGAGGCAGGCCGGTCCCTGTCGATCGTCGGCTTTTAAAGTAATCAGATGAAGGATTCGAGTCGAGTCATGTATCCTGTGGAGACGGAGGATGTTAAGACGATGGAATTAGATGAGACCAGAGACGGATTCAGATCGGATCAGATCGGATCAGATTGGATGGGATGGGATTCGTGGGATCTGTAGAGATCTGGAAGCGTATTTGACAGATGTGGGGAAGCCTACACTGCAGCGAACCTGTGATGTTTAGCAGTTGATATATTCAATATTTGAACAGATTAAGTTGTCCTGAGTTAGGTGGAATGGGGATGGGTCTACAAGATCTCTACGTGGATGATGTCTCAAGTGGAATGAACATCATGATTTTGCCTTTTCACCAGATTTTCTATGGTTTTTTGTCATCCTTCCAAGAAATTGTAAATGCAATTTCGTATTAGAAATGCTAAGAGATGTTGTGAATGGAAACTAAATGTATTTTTTATTGAGGGAGCTACTACACCACTGGGATTGATGATGCTAAAATTGGTGTATACCTTAATATATATTCCTGTGTGTGTGTGCGTGCATGCATGCGTGTGTCTGCATGCATGCATGCATGCATGCGTGATTGTGTGTGAGAGTGTTTGTGTGCATGTGTGTGATTACATGGGTGTGAACGATTTTATAAGTTGTTTGGAACAACCATGCTTTTTCCATACTCAAGCAAAGTCTAATGCTGTTGGAGTCTTTACATCTGATCCTTTAAATCGAACAAACATCCAGTATTGACCAGGAACAGTGTTTTCAGAAGTTCAGAGAGTTCCGCAGATACAGCGTTTCTTTCTGATTGGTGTTGCACTGGTCAATTAAAGAAGCCATCGTCCACTGCCGACTACTGGCTGATTGATTCTTCCCCTGCGGTTGTTTAATGCACAGCCTCTGATTATTATCCATTATGCCACAATGACTCCGAGGACAGAAGACATTCCTCATCCAAAAACAGTAGCTGCTGGTCAGTAGCTGCTGGTCAGTTGGTTGCTGAACAATGTTTTTCTGCAGTGGACCATTGATGCCACTCCTAAGACAACGCATAATGGGAATGTAGACACTGTATTGTCCAAATGGCAGTTAGCAAGTGGTTTATAAAGAATAATGGTCTATGTTAAAAACTGCAATCACAAACAGCAATTGTTAAAAAAAGCTGTGAGTGCACATAATAGCAATCATCAGCACAGCGATTTAATTAGAAAGCTTATTTCAAAGGAAAAATCTTATTTGATTAATGTTCCGTAAGTTATTGTTTTGCGCTCTTTGTTATTTGCGCATAATATATGTTTCGTCATTTTATATGCATGGCATTTTGTTTTCATCAATCTAGCTTCTAATTTAAGAAGGAATTAGTTTCATAATTCCAACTTTCATTTGAGCAAGAATTATTTTAATTGTTCCAAATTCTTTTTTAGCAAGGATTATTTTCACCAATCCAACTTCTTTTTAATAAGGAATTATTTTCACTAATCTTACTTCCATTTAGGCAAGAATTAAATGGGCAAAAACATAGAAAGCTAAGACCTAATGTCCAGTGTATGTGTATATAAATCATACAGGTATGTATGACAGTTTCGGGGGAGGACTTCATATATCTGACTTTATATCGTAACACAGGCACCAAACTGTTTTTTAATCCTATAATAATCTTCGCTAAACAGATTGAATAAGTTTCAAATGTCACTGTTATCGCAGAATGTTTCCTAATACATTTGGCAGTTATTTTCATCAGGAAACCACTGTACATAAGCTTTACACTAAACCCCTTGCTATATTACTACACTGATAAGCACATCCTAGGATGAAATTAGTTTTGATGAACATGATATTTAAAATGTCCTGGCGCTTCTATGTGGAATAATCTTCCTAATGGCTTTAAACTTGGATGGTTTGATCTTTGTTATTAGTAGTTAAATTGCTATCAGTCATGTTTAGTTAAGTTTAGGTGTTTTAAATACTGGTGCATTGCAGTTTGTTTTTGTACTGTTACTGCTGCCAAATATTATCCACCTTCTTGGAACATGCCAATCCTTTATCTGGAAATCCTTTATCTGCACTTAGCAGATCCATTTGACCCTTTTGAACTGATACTTTGACTTTTACTTCAGTGACTGAAAGTTTTTTTAGTTTGTTCTGACTATGTTATTGTGCTATTATAGTACAGTAGATGCACGATGTATAAACGGCATATACAGTTAAACACGCATACATACACTGAGCATTTGGTGCTCGAGCTTTTGTTGAACATTTTGCAGAAGAGACCTGTGTTTAAAGAAAGAGCTCATTGTTCAGTGTGACTTGTGCCTGAGGTGATATGACACAACAGACTCAGCAATGAACTCTTTTATATTAAAGGTTAATATTTACAAATCCATGGCTCATTGCTGCCTATCAACCATGAAGCACTTTTGACTATGCTTCGATTAACAAAGGGCGGTGTATGCGTTGCTGTGATTTGATCTAAATATGATTACATGCCAGGATTCTTGGTACCCAGATTGCGACCACCCTTGGACTACTCTTTTGGACAACCCTTCTGACCTGTCAGAGCGCTTGTGAATAAGCTGGTGCCCAACGCTTAGCTTTCAAGTGGCGCTCTAGAAATTTGAGATTACGATTAAATATGTAGGATAAATAATATTGTAGTTTGTGTGTTTGAAATTATTTCAATGGCAACCTTCCCTTGTTATTTTGTCATTTCTTTTTTCTAATTTGTTCAATTGCTGAGAAATGTTCTCTGCTCTATACGTTTGTACCTGGTAATTTCTCTTCCAGATTGGCTTACTGTCCTGTGGTTGCAAGTGGTAGTGGTTCAAGAGTACTGATGATGATGTTCACCATCTTTTTTCATTGTCTTAGACAATGTTCTTTGTGATTAGATGTATCACCTTTGAGTCTGGTAATCTGTCTCCTAATGACTTTCATCCTCTTCTTCCCTCTCGGTTTTCCTGAGCTGTCCTCAATTATCTGACAGCCCCAATTTCCTCCAGGGCTATTATTACCACCGTAGTTGCCATGGACAGCGTAATTTGCATCAATTTGTGGACTTTGTTTCCTGCACAAGGAGACGTCTTCTTCATTCAGAGTAAAATGTCATGAAGAATTGAAGATGCAGAACTTCTAAAGACTGGTGATTAAATGAAATCTGAACTGTGTTTTGATTTATCAACAAATGCTTAACTAAATCAGATGGGGGGATAATGGCAGAGATTGCATCAATAGACCTTGTTCCATTTGGATTTTCCCAAGGGATATTGATTTAAACGTTTCATGAATGAATCATGCATGTATACCTGGTTAGAGATGCTGATCAAATTATAATTAATTATTAATTATACAAGACTGTATGTGACTGCTGGCAACCCAGGCAGGTGATTGCTTCTATTCCAACCTAAGCATTCCCAACAATGAACCGCATATCCAAAGACAAAGGAATATATAGATGTCCAGCAGTTTTTTTCCCTATACCGGGCAATTACTGCTCAGCATGTCATTATAATTTTTAGTCTACCGTCACTCTTCAAGTCTTCAGGTGCAGGTCTGGCGTAACGACTAATCTCGAGTACGTTTCAAGCTGCATTCATTAGCAGACTTCCTCCTCATCGTCGTCGTCAATTCCAGGTCCTTCGTGCACAGCCGATATTTCCGGTCTGTTCTTCTTTTGCAGGTGACATGACTTAACGATTTTTCCATTAACGAAGGCTCCACTCGTCGTAAATTACCTGATCCACACGTACACGGATGCCTCCTTACCTGTGCGTTTTCCATTCGTGCATCTGTATAACAAGCCTCGCTCCTTACCTATTTTGTTGGCAGCGTACAGGTAAAAACCAAAGACCTGTGTGAAGTCTGATGATGTTTTGTTCGTTACTGTTCTCTGTTCGTTCTGTGCTTGCAAAGATTTGCATCGCAGATTGCTGTCACAGTTCACGGATTGATTTGCATTTTCAATGCCACGCTCATGAAGGCATTTCTGCATGCGTGCTTTGTTGGCTGATTCCTGCAATGCTGCTGACCTATGAACCAAGAACTGCTGCATGTGCTGTTCAATGTGTTCATGCTTCATATGTCACTGGACACCTGTGTGGTGAACACCTGCTGGACGGTCATCACGTGACTGTCAATCAACCGAAATGACATCATCAATGAATTAATTATTGCACACAGTGTATGATGACTTTGTTTGAAAAGTCTGCCTGTGACTCGGTCACAACTCTTTGACATAATATGGTAGAAGTGTTTGTTGTGGGGCTTCACAGGATCTTAAGAGTTGATTAAAATAGCATTTCAATGTCCATAATCCATATGTCTGAATTGAGACAATGTTGAACAGAAAAATAGCTGTGTTGACTTAGAAATTCACAGAAGAATTATTTTTATGTGCAATTTGTGTGCGTGTACACTGTACAGACTTTCAGACATTTATAACATATGCTGTTTGAGATTTCAAAATCTGAAATGTTGTATACCTCTTTCAAATAAAACATATTGAAGTTGTTAAAGGGTTAACTTTTGGTCACTGCAGTTTCATTGTTTCTTACTTTGCCTTGATTAGTTTTAATTAGTTAAGACAGTTATTTTCATCATCTGGGATTTTGTTTGTCGTTGATTTTCAGGTCTCTTCGTCTGACCTTTGTTGAGCTCAATGTGAGACAGGATTATGTGCTGAAATCTGTGGATTAATCATTTTGTTGACACTCGTGAAAGGTAAATCAAATCAAATCAAATTATTGCTCTCAACCAGGGCTTAAAGTGTGCCTGGTCAAAAATTGTTGTTATTATTATTATTATTATTTTTTCTTTCTTAGATTATTAGGTTGGAGAGATATAAAACTCACAGGCAATGACAGTTCTTAATCATTCTGCCATGATCTTGATCAAGACGAGTGTGATGGGTTGTCGGTGATGCAGCTGTCTAGACGGAGGAGTATGGTTGCTCTGTGGTAGTCATAGTTATTAGACGACTGCTGTGGAAGACGTTGTCACAGTGATCAGCTGTAATCAGGTTTGACAGCGACTGAAATTGGAGAATTTTAAGTCGTGACTGGATCATTTATCAAGGATGTGTTCGGTGGGGGGGGGGGGGAGTTGAGGGGGGAGAAGAAGGATGGCTTGGGAATAAAGCAAAGCTGACGTTAGCATGACCGTTGTTTTCCCTTGTGGCTGCTCGGCTTTGAGCTGTGCTTGGCTTTCCTGTTTATTCTGTGTTGTCTGGTCTTTGGAAGGAAAATCATGAAAGTGGAGCCATTTGTCATGGATAAGTTGAGCTTGTCAGAGATAAGATTCCCTTTAGCCCTAAGCCATTGGCCGTTGTCGTAGTCTCGAATACGACTAGGACCTGTCTGTGTAGGACGGGCTGCTAAGGAACGGTGTCCCTCTGGGCAGCACCTAAATCCTGGTTGCAGTTGAGTGCACAACTCACCCTAAAGGATTTATTTATTGTCCACTTGGAGTTGGAGAGGTAGGTGGTGTGGAGAGTGACGTGAAAAGAGTTGAACCGAGTGGAAAGAGTCAGGGCAGTGAGGGATAAGGCAGCGGAACATTGGACAGTGACATATTATGTGGGAAAAGGTTTTGGTGGAAGGACCACGGAGTAGAATTGGACAAGAGAGCAAAAAGTGGAATTATCGCCAGAGGCTGGGATGTTGAGAGTTGTTTAAACAGCATAGGGGTCTTGTAATGCTTCTCCTGCTGCTGCTGCTGCTGCTGCTGCTGCTGCTGATGATGATGATGATAATAATCAGCAGGAGCAGGCGGTTGGACAGACATTATAGCAGACATTACTGTGCGATTATCTTTATACTCCTCTTGGCTCTAGCCACATTTATCACTAGTGTGGCTGCATAGCAAGACCCTTTGCTTCAATTGTATAAAAATAATTATGAATTCTGCTTATAAACTGTTAAATGGTTTATTATATTGCGTGGATAGATGAATGGTTGTGTGGATGGATAATGATAATTATTATAATGATTTAATAATAGTTGTAATAAGAATGTGATGTGCTGTATCATGAAGGAAAGGATGTTGTACATGACCTCAACAAAATAACCAATTACAGTAATATGATAGTTTAAAAAGCTGATGTCTCTTACTAGAGATGGAGCATTCTTCACATGTATGTTCGGGTCCTGGGACAGGGAAGGAACAGTCATAGGCGACTGCAGAACCAACGGCAGGTTTGGGATGATTTATGATCATACATGATATTTATTTTTGTTGGTTGGATGGATGGATGGATGGTTAAATGGATGGTTGGAAGAATGGATGGATGGTTAAATGGATGGTTGGAAGAATGGATGGAAGGATATATATCTTATAGGTTGTGATTAGCTTAGTCATTGGAAATTTGGCAGGTTATATCACCAGGGACCTTTCATAGAAGATCTTGTATGCAGGTCTAACTGTGTATGATCCTACAGCTTGGATAGTTCAGGCTCATGGGGTTTGTTAATGTGAGCAGTGACTGCTGCAGGGTTGGTGGTTCACCGTGGTTGGTGGTTGTTGAGTAGAAGGCAGAAGGGAAGATCCTTTGGAGTGTGGCGTAGGCAGAGGGTGTAAAACTGATTTAGTGTTCCAGGCTCATCAATCAACCAACTGCAATGGAGTGTCCTGGAGCTCGGCAGGCCTTATATCCTTTCGCCCTTCCCTTCCCACCTGGAGGCCAGGGACTGACTGATACAAGGCATGTTCCTGATACGTCTGCCCCTCCAGGGCCCAACGGTGGGGGGTGTAGAACGGAGGGAAGGAGGGACGGCAGCTGTCCAGTCTTTGTGTTGCTAAGGTCAAGCGTTGGTGTGGAAAGAGGAGAGGGAAAGCAACTGAAAATCAAAGGGTTCCTATAAGTGAGGGCAGTCCTGTCTAGCTGCTCTCCTTTTAACTGCCAAACTGCCTAAGAGGATATCAGCTGTGTTAAGAGGACATAACAGTGTTAAGACGATATGAGTGAATTCAGTTGAAGCAGGCTAATCATTTGATTGATTAATGGCTACCGGTAGTTCAATCTTTCTTTCGTTTTAATGAAGTTTGACATAAATTAATTTTGAAAACTGTTTAAACATTTTTAATATAAAAATAAAAATTCCATGCAGTTTGGAATAATTTATTTTGAAGATCATCAAGAGTTATAAAAGACCAATTTGGCCCAGACCAGATCATTTGACACCATTGGTCCTGCTTTCTTGAATGCCCTTCCATCCTCTTTGTGTGTTTTCATTCTTTCTATCTCTGCTCCTACAGCTGTCTCAACTCAAAAAACCTATTTCTTCTGTCATGGTGCTCATATTGGAAGCAGCACCATAGAAATTTCAAATTACATTTACATTTATGTGTGTATGACTTTTTTGTCCATGCGTGATTGCGTGTGGGGAAGTATGATGCATGGGTTCTTTCTTTCTTTCTGCATAGAAGCTGAATGAGTTTCATGTGTGTATTTACTTATACATGTTTCCCTATATTATATATTTATTTATTGATTTATTAGTATGCATGCATGTGTGTAATTGTGTATATATTTAATAATTTATTTATGTATGCATGTACTAAAAATAATGTCTGTGCAGTGTGCAACTGTGCATGTATCAAGTAACTCTGAAAATTGCTGTGCTGCCTGAACAACAACAATAATAATGACCAACTTTACAATCTAACTTAAGTTTCGTCAAGTTGATTGCAGTTTCAAACACACGTAGGCGACGTCTGACATTTGACCAAAACTTGTTTGAATTCACGACCGTGCTGTGAATATTGTTGAGCGAAAAAAGCAGAAATTGAAGATATGTTGAGGTTTTGTTATTCATAGGGTATCACGTTTTACGTTGCGTTGCTGATGCCAGTGGGCTGAAAACAAATAGATGTTTTGATTATTATTCATTGGTCATCTCTGCTTGGGTCGTCTGCACTTGGGGTTTTGCCCTCGCTGCTTGGTAATCTTAGCGAGTGATCTCAGCATTGCATAGACGAGGTTCGGTCGCCACAGGGGTGGGGGTGGGGTGGGGTGGAGTTGGGGGTCTGCCTCTGTCCATCCATCCAGTTCCTGCAAGTCATATACAAGGAAGATTTATATGATATGCAGTGGATGGATTGGTTGTCTGGTCATCTGTGGTCGTTGCTGGCATTTGATGATGATGATGATGCAACAATGTCTGAATGACAACGAACAACAGTTCTTCAGATGTGTTTGGGTTGGGTGGTGGTGGTGGTGGTGGTGGTGGTGGTGGTGGTGGTGGTGGTGGTGATGATGATGATGATGATGATGATGATGATGATGATGATGATGATGATGGCAATGCACTTGTTTGGATGCTGAGAGAGATGCTTTGGCTGCACTTCATGCTGTGTCATCAATTGTCTAATGGTGAGTTACATCATCAGCAGACTTTTGGTAAATGGCCAGCAGGTGTTCTAGTGAAACGTTTGGTTGGTTGCCAGGTGTTTGTCTTGCACTCAGTGTAATAATAGTCATTGGTTTGCAACGTGAAGGGCAGATTACATAACTTTGAGTAACGGACTTCAGCGAGGAAACAAGACATCTGATGGAGTTTGTAATATCACTCAATCAAGTTCAAATTCTTATATATATACTTAACTAATATATCATAGTCTCATTGTACAGTCTTAAGATGCTATTGTTTCACCGTGTGAGATCTTGCAAAGGGAGAATTAGGACAACTGGAAATCTTGCTCTGAAGTCTGTATAGTCCTGCATGGCAACAGAATTCGGCTTTTTCTAAGTAAGATGGATTCCAGTGTAAACAATAACATCAATCAATCTTGTAGGCTTATTTTGGTTAAAGTTGTGTAGCTTATGGTAATAGACTAGGGTAATTAAAAAAAATGCTTACAGCCAGATGTCCACATGTTGAGACAGGCTTGGTTAAATTGAATATAATACACAGCTTTATACCTGGAATTTATAGAAATCTTGTTATTATATATATATATATATAGTGATGTATATAACTATCTATATATAATATATATATATATATATATATATTGTGAGCATTACAACTGTGTGTCTTCTAGTGGCTGAGTTGATGATTGATCCAACCCTGAAATTAACTTTGATGAATCACATTATTGTCTTCTACTCTTCTTCAAAGGACCCTTCTAAGATCCTTCCAAACATTATTTCTATAACCCAGTCTGCTCTTTTATTTTGATCCAATGGTCTCGTTAATTTCTATTTGTGTTGGCCTTCATCATCGTCTAAGTTTCTGCCTCTGCATGTAAATGTTCTGTTTATCATTTCTCGTGGTGCAGTCTAATAAACTTTAGCCTATTCAAACAATTTTTATTTTATTATTATTATTCAAACAATGAAATGAAACATTTAAATAAATTATAAATAAGTTGTTTGCATAGAGTGTGTTTGTATTGAATAACTTTTAACACTTTACTGTGGAGTACTAAACGATTGCAGTGAAGTATGGGCATACTTTGAAGCTGCACTGCATCACCCAGAGAGTATTTGCTGAAGCCACCAAAACATATGATACTGGTCTTTAGAAGCGAATGCTATTTGGATATGTCGGATGGATGGATGGATGGATGGATGGACGAACGTATGGTGGTGGAAGCTGAAGGAACTCATCAGGTCATCCTCCACTCAGCTGACTTGCACTGTGGCTTTCCCCCTGGGTCATTCACCACCTCCCTGCTGTTTTACTTTTCTAGGTCCTAGACTCCTCTTCCTTCCTCATCTGGTTCATTCTCATGTTTCATATTTTCCTGTTTGTCTTTATGTATACTGACTTTCTATATTTGACTTGCACCTCTTACATTGATTTAGTGCTGAATATATACATATAAATTATACATGTACATGTGTATACATTGTATACTATGTATAGGTCTGTGCATATGTGTGTGTGAGTGCTTGTGTGTATGTATATATTATGGTGGGGTATGGATGAGTTATACAACCACCAGCTGAGTTTTGAAAGAGGATGGGTCATCAGGTGTTTTAAGAAGAATTGCTCAGCTGAAAAGGAGAAGTTGAAATCTGAAATTGGCAGTTTACCTGCTGTGGATAATTATGGACTGTTTGCAGTTTGGCTGCAAGTCATGCAATGGTTTTCATCATGTGTTTTTTGGTCTTTGTCTTTCAATGGTGTCGCACCTTTGAAACATTAGTCATACATCTTTGGTCATTAGAAGCCATGTCTTCAGATTCCAGAGAGCAGAACTTGTGCTTTTACTTGTGGCCCATGGATTGCATGATACTGTGAAATTGATTATCGCATGCAAAGGTCGCTGTTGATCATGATGAATGAAGATTAATCTTGTGAAGGGAATTGCTTGATTGATTGTGCGATGAGAGTTTGTGTGAAGAACTGCACCACACTTGATTGTGTGTTGATCATGTTATAAGTCAAAATCGTGTATGATCCTATGTGTGTAGATGGTGTGTGGAAAGCGCATTTATATTAATTGATGCTCATATATGTAGTTTCTCGTGTCTTTCAATCTGCCTCTTGCTTGGCATCTGTATTCTGTTTTTTCTCTTCACAATGTCCTTATCCTTCTTTTTCCTAGTATCTCCATACACAGAAATTGTCCTGTTTTTACACCTTCAAGGTCTTTTACCCTTTGTCATCATGCGACCATAGACTCCACTATTTCAACTCATGGATGATAACGGCTTCTCTTTGTCTTCTTCCTTCGTTTCCATCTCCTTTTCATTTGGTATGCGCCCTCCTCTTCATCTTCATTTTCTTTACCAATCCTTCCATCCCTTCGCTTCACTCAATCTTCTCGCCACTCCCACTACTCGATGTCTCATCCTCCTTAGTTCTTCAGTCGCAAAACATTCCTCTGCATGCCTTAACAACAACGACAACGACGACGACGACATCTTTGTCTCCGTCGTCGTCGCATGAGTCGGCGCCATCTGCGATTGAATCATATTTGCGCTGACGTCGTCATCTTCGTATTTTGCAATTTGCTCGAAGAGTCGTTTCTTCTCCGTCGGGAATTGCAGAGTTTTCTTCCCTCCAGTGCTGAATATGTAAGTCGGTGTGCATCATCCTCGCATCCTCCTCCTCTTCCTCATCCTCATCTGCTGCCACTGCCAGCATCAGCTGCTGCCTCCAAAGATCTGTGGCTGCAGCATCTTCCTATCAATACAATCACCAATAGGTCGATTGCTACGGCATCACTGGCATCGGTGCCATTGGTCTGGCATTGCTGTCATTGGTCTGGTGTCAGTGCCATTGGTCTGGCATTGCTGTCATTGGTCTGGTGTCAGTGCCATTGGTCTGGTGTCAGTGCCATTGGTCTGGTATCAGTGCCATTGGTCTGGTGTTGGTGCCATTGGTCTGGCATTGGTCCCATTGGTCTGGCATCAGTACCATTGATTGGTCTGGTGTCAGTGTCATTGGTCTGGTATCAGTGCCATTGGTCTGGCATCAGTGTCATTGGTCTGGCATCAGTGCCATTGGTCTGGTGTTGGTCCCATTGGTCTGGCATTGGTCTCATTGGTCTGGCATTGGTGCCATTGGTCTGGCATTGGTGCCATTGGTCTGACATTGGTCCCATTGGTCTGGCATCAGTACCATTGATTGGTCTGGTGTCAGTGCCATTGGTCTGGTATCAGTGACATTGGTCTGGCATCAGTGTCATTGGTCTGGCATCAGTGCCATTGGTCTGGTGTTGGTCCCATTGGTCTGGCATTGGTCTCATTGGTCGGGCATTGGTGCCATTGGTCTGGCATTGGTCCAATTGGTCTGGCATCAGTGTCATTGGTCTGGCATCAGTACCATTGATTGGTCTGGTGTCAGTGCCATTGGTCTGGTATCAGTGACAATGGTCTGGCATCAATGTCATTGGTCTGGCATCAGTACCATTGATTGGTCTGGCATCAGTGTCATTGGTCTGGCATCGGTGCCGTTGCTTTGGCAACAAAGCCATGAGCTGGAATTGCCAGTTTTGGATGAGGCAGGAAGAAGGGCCAAGATTTATGTTGACTACTTTGGGCCAACAATTAGGGGCCGCATCTGTTGGCTGACGTGGCCCAAGCACCAGTCAGTTTCTTGCATTTACCTCTGGAGAAATCATGAGTCCAGCGTGGGAGATGTCCTTGGATCACCTCTGGCGCCATAAGTGTTCAATGATTGCTCATCAGTTCCGTTTGCTGCTGCTGCTGCAGGTGCCATGTTTAATGTCTGTAACTTCCTTGTTTCCCGTTCCTCATGTGATATTTATATCTGTACTTTGCCCGCACTGTGTCATTGTGGCTCTCTGCGTTCTGTCTATGTGCTTGTGTCAGGCCTTTTTGTTTCTTGTAAGTCTTTTTTCAAGTCGTTCTCTGTGTCTTTCATCTTAGCATTATTAGTCTGTTATAAGAAATCACGTTTTGAATGACTGTCTTGAAAAAAAATTGAATCTTGAAAATGATGTCCTTAGTAGCTAGAGCATGAAAGGGTCAGACAATAAAATGCCATGTTAGTTTGGAGTGACTCTTTTTTGATAGGAAGTCACTAATGGATATCTGGCTCCAAGTCACAGTGAATTTTGTTGTTGTTATTGCTCCTTACTTAACGACCGTAAACAGACTGGCCTTGTTTGAAAGCAGACACTTGTCACCTACTACTATAAGGCCACTTATTCAAGATCAGACATTGTTCTTTACTACCAGACAATTAAATTATGAAGATTTTTGGTGACATAAAGATTTGCAGTTTCCCTGATATTAAATCTACTTTTAAGAGAGTGCTGCTTATAATGGTTGATTGAATAAAAACTGAAGATTTTGACTCATAATTTTAGGCAATCAAAGCAAAGGTCTGTTATTCTTTTTAGCTATGTCTGGCCTCAAACTCCCCAAGTTGGTAGGTAGGTAGCCAAGTGTTGTTTAGCATGTGGTCCTTGTCAGCCATTTTGTTGGCACAAACCTTTATTCAATCTAATCTAATCTAACCTGTAGGCCCTTAATTGTGGATGTGTTGTTGTTGAAACAGACAGGAAGTGGTTGTTTTGAATCAAAACTGTTGCCTGGAATTAATGTGAAAAGCCAGTTAAGCAGACCTGGCAGAAATCTTGAAGGTTGCAGAGTGTATCTGCCAACTGAGAAAGATAAGTGAAGGTAAAATGTATGGCATACATTCCGAGGTAGATAGGACATTATATTGCTTGCCAAGACAAAGAAAGTATGGAGTGCTTTTGCACATCTGTCTATCTTTTTTATCCATTTCATCACTATGGGGGATTGTTCCCACTTTGAAAATTATGAAAGAAGCATTACTTTTATTTACTAAATCCATTACTAAAATTTCTTAAATAAATAACTAAATTTTGATTAACTCTTGTTTTTCATTTGCTATGTACTTTTTCTGTTGCACTGCCTCAGATTTCATGCTTTTTTGGTGACTATTTGCTTATCGCATTGTTGCACCTTTTTCAGTTTCCCAGAATTTTTATTGACAATTTTTTTTATCACGCAAGTCTAAAAAAGCCAGAGTTGTGGCTGCTTAATTGCATGTCCTTAAATCAGTTTGGGATAATTATGTTTGCCCAGGATATGCCCTTCAGTGTAACTGCGATAGTTTTTCAGGCAGTTAACAAACTGTTAACTAGAAATGTGCTCTAGCTTGGAATGTGCTTATAAACAACTCAGTGAATGGCACGGAAGTGCTTCGATCTGTAGTGCTATTAACGGGTGCCTCTGTGCTTATATGCTGGTGTCACGTAAGGTTAGAAGTATTAAGTGATCAGTCTTTTTTAGTTTTGGGTTTCCATGCATTATCAGTCTTTTTTAGTTTTGGGTTTCCATGCATTTCCTCAGAGGAATTAAAACCAATTTTCTGAAGAGCAATAGTTTCATAAGAGTATTATCTGCAGCTCAACCGGAATGGACAGCTTTCTAAGGGTGCGTGTGGTTGGTTGGTTAGTGAGGCTGCATCTATCATAGAAAATCCCAGGAGATCTATCTCGAAGATAGGAATTCCAACTGTGCCTGTGTTGTGCTAAGTTCACTTGATAGTATCTTAGCAGAGAAGGAGGAGGAGGAGGAGGAGGAGGAGATGGGCTGGAAAGGAGAGCCATGGTCAAGAGAGGAACTTGGGCATTTATTATTTCTGGCCTTTTTATTTTGACTGGATAAAAGCTCTGCCATCTATTTCTCATTATTTTCTCCTCTGCCGTTTCGTTCTTTTGATTTCTCTCCATTTCCATTGCTTCTATTTCTCCTCATCTCCCACTTTCGATCTTCTTTTTTGTGTGTGCTGCCCAGCCACACTCCATCTCCTTCTTGCCCTCTTCCTTTCGTCCTCCTCTTCCTCCGTCCTCCTCCTACTTGTCCTTGTCCTTCTCTCAATGCCTGTCCTGCCTTGAAAGAACTGGCAGACCGGTTTTGATGGATTGTGAACGTTGTTTTCCTGGTAATTTGGCATCTGCTGGTCCAAAGTTTCTGGTGGCACTGATGTTATAATCTCTGCCTAATTAAAAGCGAAGCTGAAAGGCGAACATACTTGGGTTTTTTGCTTTTTTTGCATCGGCCAAAAGTCATGTTTCTACTCATGTTTATTTAGGCATTGGAGATGGTGGTGGTGGGTGGGTGGGAGGGGGGAGTTGGATAGGTTGGCTTCAGAACACTGTACTATGACTATATGGTGCACTAAGTCTGTTAAATGTTTATGATTGTGTTGGGTCATACTTCAAATGTTGTCTGCTCTAATCATCCCAGGCCTGTTGTTGTTGTCCTCGAAACTGGAGAGTTTGTTTTTAAAAGGTCTGGTCCTGATTTTGTTTGACAAGCCTCATTCTTTAAATCATTTCTGTTCATTCTCTTAATCATTTCTGTTCGTTCTTTAAATCATTTCTGTTCATACTTTAGATCATTACTGTTCATTCTTTAAATCATTACTGTTCATTCTTTAAATCATTTCTGTTCATTCTTTAAATCATTTCTGTTCATTCTCTTAATCATTTCTGTTCGTTCTTTAAATCATCTCTGTTCATTCTCTTAATCATCTCTGTTCATTCTCTTAATCATTTCTTTTCATACTCTTAATCGTTTATTTTCATTCTCTTGTTCAAATGCAAAGGTATTGAGCTCTAGACAGTTGAAAGTTTCCACGCATCATGTAATCATTGTGTTTTGACACAACTCTTCACTACACTAAAAATAAAAACAAAAAAGCAAGGGGTTATTGAGTCTCAACTTGCAGAGCAACAATATTGGAAACATGAGGAACGGCTTCAAAATTTGTCAGGTGATTTTGCTAGGTTTCAGCTTTCACCATCCTTATATTCCAACATGCTTTTTTGTAAGTGGCTCATGGGTTCTTCTCTGTCATTTTTTAATGTTCTGTCCTGGTTTATATTTATCTCTCCAGCTTAGTCTTGGTCTGGCTTTACTTCTTTTTACTTTGAATCTTGCATTAAGTGCTTCTTTATCAGAGTACAAAATGATTAGTCCACAGCAGCAGGGCACACTCTCTTAGTTAGGGAGATACAGCCTGGGTTGTGAGTCATTAATTCCACACAAGCATCTGTGAGTTGTTTACATGGACTATAATGTTATCACTTTATAGTCCATGGATCAGCACACATAATCAATGCCGTGATCCATTTATTTATGACCTCTTCAGGTAAAACGATTTGCTCTCAAAGACCGTGTCTCATGTAATTTCCTAGCATTCCTGGTGTAATTTCCTAGCATTCCTGGTGTAATTTCCTAGCATTCCTGGTGTAATTTTCTAGCATTCCTGGTGTAATTTCCTAGCATTCCTGGTGTAATTTCCTAGCATTCCTGGTGTAATTTCCTAGCATTCCTGGTGCAATTTCCTAGTATTCCTGGTGTAATTTCGTAGCATTCCTAGTGTAATTTCCTAGCATTCCTGGTGTAATTTCCTAGCATTTCTGGTGTAATTTCCTAGCATTTCTGGTGTAATTTCCTAGCATTCCTGGTGTAATTTCCTAGCATTCCTGGTGTAATTTCCTAGCATTCCTGGTGTAATTTCCTATCATTCCTGGGATTATTCTGTAAAATACTGAAATAAAATGTTGATGTTACATCAGTAGTTGAAGTACTACAGGCGCCAATTCATACCCCCACCCCAGTAATGACTACGGATACCAATTCACCTTCCCCCTCCCCAGCAATGACTGTGCTTCACTTCCCCATCCAATGACGTCACTGAATTGGTATACCAAATCAGCCACACCCGCCTGACCAATGGCAAGCCTCCAAATTGTCACGTGACCTGTCAATTATTTGTCCGTGTGTCTGTCTGTCTGTCTGTCTGTCTATCCCTCTCTTTGTATGTGTGTCCAACTGTATATCTGTCCGTGTCTGTATGTCTAAATATATTGTTAATTAAGGACGAAAGACATGCCGCTGCCCGGCCGCCCCCCCGCTGACACTCGTCTAACCAAATTCAACACCCACCAACGCTTGCGGCCGACCACCCGCTGGCACTCCCCCGACCAAATTCAACACCTACCAATGCTTGCCTGATAAGAACTTTATAATTAAAGATTTAGATGTGGTATACAATAGGTACCCAAAAACGTATGTAGTTGTGTAGTGCAAAATAGTGCCTGGTGCAAAAAGTAGTCCCGGCAGCGGTGTGTGTAAAGAGAAAATAGTCCGCAGCAGGTTTCCTATGTGCGTAGGCGAACAACCTAACCGGGAGTACTTTGATATATCACTGCGCGCATGCTATTATAAAAATTCTACAATCAACTACTTTTGCATTCGTCTTCGTATCTGAACAACACGTACATCATATCTTTCCGAACGCATCTTCAATGGATCTCAAAACGAAAACTGGAAGTCGCACTATGACACCAAATACCGTGAGTATTTTAAATTTAAGGAATAAAATACACTGTCATATTGTGTGCTATATCCAAAAACTTTCACGGTGTGTGAGATTTGAACTCTTTATCTATAACACTTTCTTTTATAATGAAATTCTTGAATACTTTGAATTGTAGGCGAACAACCAACTTTTTAAGGAGACGATTGGAAACGGTCGTTATCTAACAGCAGCCATTTTCAAGGATGAAATTATGATACACATTCGCGAATATGCAGAGGATGGTGGAAAACCATACCCAACGAAAAAAGGTGCATCATTCGGCAAGGCTGCATGGTCGAGATTTCTTAGTCACTTCGACGAAATGGCTCGAATGGTAGATCTCTTGAGATCTAATCAACACGTCGACTACTACCAACATGTTGGTGGCCGATACTACGTTTCCATCAACAACCAATTCAAGTGCGTAAACATCCGTCGCTATTTCCTTCCTCCAAACTGTGCTAAGGAGAGGCCGACGAGGAGTGGCATAGCTCTCCGTTTGGAGGAGTGGGACCTTCTACTAAAGACGATCCCAATCCTACATGACCGTTTACCAGAATTGAAAGGTGCAACATCTTGCAATAATGCTTTGGATCATTTGAACCAAATGGACTATCTGAACTGTAAGTTGTGTAACCCATTCCAAACCAAATCTTAACATTATGTGTAAAGAGACAATTTTGGAACATTTCATTTTTCTTTTCTTTTCTCGAATTATATATTCTTAGTTATTCGATAATGCTTCTCTATTTTAATAAAGTTTCTGAATCATTTCTGATGTGTTTTCGTCAATTTATAAAATTTTTGAAAGAAAAAATATTTTTGTCACGAGCTGATTTTTAAGTGGTATTCGTATACTACTCATGCATTTCAATGGATACAGATTATTTTGGTCATTTCTTGCATGTTTCATACAATTTGTAAAAGTTTGGTAGGAAAAAATATTTTTGTCACGCGTTGTGCTAGAAGATACCTTTTCCATATACTTTACCTTACACAGGATAACAACAAAATAACACAGATTGGCAATAGGCTACTCAAGCGTACAAGGCTCGAATGTGGGGCGCGATGGTGTAGTGGTGACGTCGTTGCCTTGAAGCCATAAGGTTCGAGGTTCGAATCCACATAGTCGCGTAAGGACCTTGGGCAAGTCCTTCACTCACAATTGCTCAGCGCTTCGGCGTGAAACTCCGATGCAATGTCTGCTCTACATTCGGGAGCGCTTCTGAGTAGAGATAGAGAGAGAGAGAGAGCTTGAATGGGCGACTATAACAAATGCACATACAAACAAACAACTCAAGTGTAGGCCTGTCTGATTTGATGCGCTCATGAATAAGTCGTTACCCAGCGCTTGACTTTCTAGAGACGCTTTAGAAATCAGGAGTTTACGATTACGATTAGGTCTATGATGTTTGCTTTGACTGTGTATGTTTTCAAAGCCTTCCCCAATAGGAACATAGACGGTTAGTCGGTTCCACAAACATCTGTTTCTCATATCCAATGTCCTATAGGCATGCGAGTAGATTATAATAAACTCCATCAAAGACCGCTCAAGGCGGATGGAACACACCCCCTCAGACTCTCAGCTTGAAGCATCCACCTCTATACCTCATCGTTATAATCAAAGACGGAAGTGTCCGCCCATTCAAGCAGGTATGTCCCAGTTTGAAGATTTGATTAGAAATTCAAACCGATATAGGTGCATCTGCAGCAGCAGCAGTGTCTGATACTTGTAGCATATAATATGTCAATCTTCTCATACCATATTGCTCAGAATCTTAAAATCATACCGCCCACTAACCATGAGAAATTCCTATTGGTGGATTGTCAAGCTGCAGCAACCTATTGGAATGAATTTCTATCATTCTGCTTAGCACTACCTTAATATATGCAGATTATAATATGAATTCAGTCTTTCACACAGAAATTTACAGATGGACAAGTTATAGCTTTTCATATAAGTGTCATAGTCGTGGTTTTCAGATCATATATAGGCCTAGATTATAATCGTAATGTATATGGACTAGACAACATAATCAAATAGCATTTATGACTATTTTAAGAATCTATTTCAAGGTATGTTCAGTTTGTTTTGAGCAAGCACATATGAATATCAGGCAAAATAAATAGGTCTACATGCCACGCGTAATAGAAATCTATTGAATATGTTAATCACTTTGTTTTGGACACATAATGAGAAGAGATGGAACAAGCATAGAGACAGATTTCATCATGCGTTGAGAGTACAAACAGATGAATATGTCGAAGAGATGTGTTTTGGAATAGACCTTTGCGCAGATGTATTGAAAGATCGTTTTGACTTTTCAAACTTATTCCAACAATCACTTTCATTATACATGGGTGTTAATTCGAATATGTGCCCGTCTGCGAAAAACTGACCCATCATAGATCAAATGATGGAAGCTTTTACTATTCAATGACATTGTTCCGAACATGTGCTTGCCTGCGAAAATTGATCGACATAGGATACATTTCAATGATCCTTACATATGCAAAGTGAAACTCTCCTAAATTGTATCTTGACTTTTTTGTAGCGTGTATACCATTACATTAGCTGACTACACATTATTCATTATTGGATCCCAAATGCAGTGGCTATTATGTTTGTGTATGCGAACCATTAGTGAACATGGAACTTGTTACTAAATAATATCAAGGTAACAATATAAGTAGTTGACATTCAGACGATGTTGATATCAATATGTTCTGCATTTTGTCCTCAATTCTATACCTTACTGTGTGTTCAACATTCAAATATTTATTGGTCTTTCTAGAATCGATAAAGTATTCTATCTTGGAAGAAATACAAAAACAGTAGGTTGAGAATTTTTTCCAACACAACAAATGAATAATGCAGATGAAAATTATAAGTGTCTTTCCACAATCATATGAAATATTCATCAAATATTTCCAAAGATAAATATGTCTATTTTAAAATACAGATGCGCAATGTCTTTACGACTCGAAAGTGTTCATCAAATATATGCTACACAACATCGCTGACGTTCGACAATCTTTCCAAGCGAACTTATCGATGACGTTCGACAATCTTTCCAAGCGAACTTATCGTTGACGTTCGACAATCTTTCCAAGCGAACTTAGTCTTCCACAATTATATACAAAGTCTTTCCGTATGACGTTTTGCACAATTTACAAAATGGTAGCAAATTTCCATTTTAATTTCTGTACAATAATTATATACAAGAAATATGCAAGAAATAAATACAAATATTATATACAATCGTTATATACAAGAATTATTTACACTATTGGAGGTGAGGACTAGCATTCAAGCGACACATGGCCGTAGGAAAGTGAAGAGATATTATCTATCAGATATCTCTTATCATCGTACGGTGAAAGAGCAGACTTCGAAATTTCGGCGGTGTGAAGTTGATGATGTACACTACGAATAGTGAAGAATTTAGCGGTCGTCGTCGATTCACCGAACAGACAGTTTGCGTAATCAGCATGACGAATGTATTTGGCCACGCACGACTTTTTGACACCTTTGGCTGTTTTCTTTTCGTAATCCCCAGGAAGTAGCAAACTGTACATTTTTGATCGTAAACCCACAAATTCCAAAGGTGGCTCCCCATTCGACTCGTCCTTGAACTTACCAATCACTTTCGCATTAGCTTTGCTATGCAGAAAGTGATTGGCGTGGTAGTCGGATGTGTCATATTCGCTCATATTCTGCTGCATGTCCAAATACACATCGTCCGTGCGGATGTGATAGCACAAACTGTCCGTGTCGGTGAAAAGTAATTTAGCTCTTTCTCCGTACAACTTCTGCACATGATCGTAGTGAAAGCGATACATGTGCAGTTTAGAGATATCCAATATGCTCATGCCAACATATATCGGCTTGTCCAACATCACATCAGACTTTAACATTTTTATAACTGTCACGTCATCATTTATGATGTTGAACGACTGAAATGTTGGCCGAGCGATATATCGCTTCGCCTGCCTCTCGTTCGTAACAATTCTAACGTTCAAATGCTTACGATTATTCTGTAAGCATTTTCCATACGTAGAATTATTCTGAAGTTTGAAGAAATCCTTGTCGAACGAGTTTGTGGCCATCTGTCGCTTAGCGGTGTTGAAATCGATGTATGGTTTTAACCATCGAGATTGTTCAAATTCCAAGACTTTGTGAATTTTGGTTATTTTCAGACCCATTGCCAAGTAGAATTTTAAATTTCGATAATGCAAAACGTAATTGTTCTTGGATTTTAAATTTGGAATCAATTTCTGAGTTTTATTGTTGTTAAATTTGATCCCCAATTTGTTGGCCAATTCATTTGCATATGGGGAAAGCATGTCTTTTGTTACCGCCATCTTTTCAGGAGCGAGCGGGTAGTCATTATGAGAATCATGCAGGTGAGATGGATAGTCCATATCCACCTCGAGAATGTAGCCTTTCGAATCATCATCGGATTTCGTCCTTACATCAAAATCCATCAGTTCGTCAGGGGTCAGAAACCGAAACTTGCCAGTCGGTAGCGGTTCACACATGGCGTAACCGTAGAGGTTGTTACAATCTAGATACATGATGTAACTATTCTCTACCGTGGCATCATATCCTTGGGCGAGATATGGATTGTTTGCCTTTGCGTATCGGTTGCTGATCATACTAACCCCACCCCGCATACCTTTCTCGATGAAAAGATATTGCTCAGGATCTGTCAACAATTCCAATGTGACACCGGTCATCTTCAGGCATGCATCGAAGCTGAGACCTGGACTTGAAAAATAATGGAGTGCGTCCAGCCCATAGTAGTTCAAGGTCATCTTTCGAAATTCCTCGAACACATCGGCTAGAAGCACCACATCAGTTTCCAAGTACAGGTCGTGGTATTCACGCATCGATCGCATGCCAAATTTTGACCAGATGTCTTTTGCATGTGAATAGTCTGCATCACTGATGTGTTCATCGGTGAGTCGACTGAAGAACAGATCCTGTGGGGGCAGAGCAGTATCTGACATTCTCTCCGCACAATCCATATATTCATACGGGTAGACTCCTTTCCGCAGCAGAAGATTGAATTGCTCGTCGTTCGGACGGAGCCTACGCATATGATGAAATTTGGAATTTCCGTCTTTTGCCAAATTTTTTACCAAGGTGTCCAAACTGCAGTTCATAAACTGGAGAGAATCCACGAAACGTAACCCGTCAATTTCAAAAGCCAAATATTTCTCCATGTTTGTGGCGATAACAAAGACATCCTTGGGAGCGAAGAATCTGGAAAGATGTTTGAATATTATGTGGGAATCATAACCCTTCAAATTGTGAAAGATGACAGGTATTATGTAATTCCAATCATTCTTTCCAGATCTCGATTTCTTAAATTTGTATTGTAGGTTGCAATTGTTGCACAGGGCGCAAATGAATTGGCCGGTCACATGGCAATGGTGTCTTACTTTGTTTTCGCGAGTGAATTTAGCGGCGCAAGAAGGACAATTTGTGCAATTTTCATACGTTTCCTTTTGCGAATTGTTCATTGGAGCCATCGGTCTGTTCCGACTCAGAATTTTGTTTAATCTAACCTGTTCGGCTTTAAGATGTGTGAAGAAAGCATCCGCAACATTGTCACCGCTGTAAACATATGGTCTTTCGTGATTGAAGCGATCGAAGGTGGAGACGGTCAGACAGCAAAAGCCGCTGGGAGTGTGGGTATCGCAGAAAGTTGTGGAATTGCCGGCTGGAATGTTGGTCTTGGGCAAGAAGGCCTCAAAGTCCGCATAGATCGCGAATCCGATTGGCATTTGGTTTTGGATGTTGGTAAAAGTGCATGTGTTTTTGCCAGGAGTAGGATAACGGACATGTTGCACGCCGTGGATGCTGCATTCTGGAATATGGTTTTGTAGACCTGATTCGGTGGTGAAGCAGTGGAGGCAGAAAGGACATGGAAAGTTTTTATATTTGGAAGAATTTCGCTTGTGTAAAAGACGTGAAAGATGTCGAATAAGGATGTAGTGCCGCCTCTCACCTTCGCTCAACAATAACAGATTGACCGTATGCTTGCGGCCACGATGTTGGGATGCATACAAAGGTACAAAAGTATGGTCTTCGTCAGAGTTTATGCAAATAACGTTGACAGCAAAATCCGGATTATGCGTTTCAAATATTGGAATTTGTCCAATCTCGATGGGGAATGCTAGTCCATCAGTGTGCAATTCATGCATATAGGGTGTATACTTGTTGATTCGATGTGGGTTTACATCGGTTGGGTGAGTATGTGCAAGCATACAGTAAAGAAAACATCTATCGTCATTATTATTAATGTTCAATGTGGCTCTTTTATCCGCTAACCATTTTGGCGATGGTATGTATGACGATCCACCGATCGGATCGTATTCGGCAATGTTGATGGTGATGTTGTCTAAGCTGTCGATCGTCCATCCAGATCCATCGTTGGTGAAGGTATCTGTAAGCGCGTCGATTCTTGCGACCGCGGCTTCCAGTTGATCCTCGATGTTCGATGGATCAAGTAAAATGGACGAGTCCGATTTGAAGTAAGCAGTTGTAGATCGGATGCTTCCGTCGGGATTTTGTCGTTCGAAAGCGAAATCTGATGCTATATACCATTTCACCGGTCTAAAATAAAATATCGATTATCATATATACAAACTGATATTCAATATTGATACAATGAACAACATTTTCTTCATTTCTTTTCCTTTTACAACATAAAGTTCAAATTTGAAAATTAACAGTTACATACCCATTTTCATGTAATTGTTGTTCCAATGTTGAAGTGATGTTGTCCTTCAATACAGCCATCATCATTCTTATGTCGCGGGCGTTTGGAACAGATGGTAGATGATGTTGTTCGAACACGTTTCGGACGGATGAGCGCTTGCGATTGATGGTAGGTTTCGAACACGTGATGCATTGTGCAGAATCATCTTGGAAGAAGTGAGCCTGTCTTCGTAGATTGCATGTGGAGCAAAGTCTTCGATTTGCACATATTTGACACAACCCGGTAGTGTCCAACTTCACTTTTTTGTAAGCTGAACAATATCGGCAGTATGTGTCCATTTCTTAAAGATACAAAATCAAAATCCAAAACAAAATTAATTTTCTGACATAACTTTCTATCCTAATTTATAAAATTACAAATTCCCAGTGTTTTCGTTTTCTACAAATTTCTTAATGTTGGGTAGAAATGTCGATCACAATCGAAAATCTGCTTACTATGCTTTTTCCCACTTGATGTTGACGGCTCATCATCGTCATCTTCTTCCGCACGTCTTTTGGGTGCTGGTGCTTTTCCACGTTCCAGCCTTCTTGCCTCTTTGTCTTCCACATGCTTCGCAAACACCACATTGGAACATTCTGGAAAAGATAATGTGAAAGGTTTATAAAAACAAATGTCATACACAATTATTCACAAAAACTTTAAATAAATGAAATTATAATTGAAAAGTTACAATAATTTCATTTATTATTACAAAGTTGTTAAAAAATTACAGTTTGGTTCAAGCAGGAGAACCTTTCGTACCTAGACTCGTAGAATCTTCTTGTCGTGACAATTCGTCATCCGTTCGGAGAGCCCAACGACGATCCAGTTCGTCTGTGGCTGATTGAAGTTCAGAATCGGATATTATTCCATCGATAAAATCTATAGTTTATACAAATTGGATATAATAAATAAATAAAATCACAGCGAAAAATGCCTACGATTATATACATAATGATCTTTTAAATGTTCCTAGCAGCAAAAGTTTTTCGCTGTATAAATATGTTTAAGAAATAATACACAATTCAACTCACTTAAGACTTTTCCACGATTCGATTTCGAAGCTTCTTCATGCTCATGGGTTGTTACATTCTGCAGCAACTCGTCATCCGACGACACAGTAGTTCTCCATACTGAAAAGATAAAAAGGAATTGTGTATAGCAATGATCATACTTAGAAGTTAGAAGGTTTGATTCCGTTGAATTTGTTGGAACATTTCTAAGTTCATGTTTGAAGAAAATAAAAGAAATATCTAATTACCTAACGTTTGAGCAGGTGCCAACTTATTTGCTTCATCTTGTTCGATGTTTGTGGTGATGCGAAGCAGTTCATCATCCGATGAGTCTGCCGTCATCCACACTGAAAGATAAAAATTTTTGTAAGTGTGTTTCATAATTATAAATTTTTTTATTCTGCTGAAATATTTATAACTCCGTCGTAGTAGAAAATAGAAAAAAAATTATCAAAATACTTTGTATGTATAAAATTCTTTGCGTCTAAATTCATTTTTCAGTTCTAAGATTGAAAAATATGACTATGATAAATACCGTTCTCAAAATCCTTTTCAGGTTCTCCCAGACTGATGAATTCTCCAAGGTCATCACTCGGTATGGGTGCGCAGAAGCGATATAATTCGTCGAATTGCGAGTCCGTTATAAAATCGTCGGTATCTAAAAGATATAAAATATTTGAATAAGTAAAAAGAATATGATAGTGTATGGTTATAATCAATATAAAAACTGTATTGAAACAAAATTACTTACAAAAATCTATGTTGTCCATATTCAGAGAGTTGTATTTGTTGAAATATTTCGAAGCGATCTGAAGAATCCAATTTTCGATGTATGATACGATCAGGTTTGCGAAGTCGAAGGTGAAAAAGCTATGAATTGGCGAATTTTTATAATAGCACGCGCGCAGTGATATATCAAAGTACTCCCTGTTAGGTTGTTCGCCTACGCGTATAGGAAACGTGTTGCGAACTATTTTCTCTTCGTGCATGTTGGGCTGCCGGAACTACTTTTTGCACGCTGCACTCTTTTGCACACGTCACTATTTTGCACACGGTATCCACATGTGGCTGTTTAATTATAAAGTACATAGCAGACAAGCGTTGGTCGGTGTTGAATTTGGTTAGGGGAGTGCCAGCGGGTTGGCGGCCGCAAGCGTTGGTGGGTGTTGAATTTGGTTAGACGAGTGTCAGCGGGGGGCGGCCGGGCAGCGGCATGTCTTTCGTCCTTAATTAACAATATATTTAGACATACAGACACGGACAGATATACAGTTGGACACACATACAAAGAGAGGGATAGACAGACAGACAGACAGACAGACACACGGACAAATAATTGACAGGTCACGTGACAATTTGGAGGCTTGCCATTGGTCAGGCGGGTGTGGCTGATTTGGTATACCAATTCAGTGACGTCATTGGATGGGGAAGTGAAGCACAGTCATTGCTGGGGAGGGGGAAGGTGAATTGGTATCCGTAGTCATTACTGGGGTGGGGGTATGAATTGGCGCCTGTAGTACTTCAACTACTTACATCCATGGAAAATACGCAGTCTAGCAGTTACTACAAGCTCTGCTATTCGATTGCACTGCATGGCAAGATTTGATCAACTTTTATATTCAGCTTTGCAACATTCTTTAAAGTTAGATTGTTGCTAAACAATTAAGAGGAGATTTTAAGTGACCTGTTTATCTGCTTCCGTCCTTCAATTTTGGCAGTTCAATGGATGACCCAATGTAAATTAATTTTAAACTGTATTATGGGGATAGTGGCTAATTTCATAGTCAAGTGCTGATTTACTCTCTCATCATTTTTAAGACTGTTGAGAATATCGTTTGTCAGCCTGTTTATTCCAATGAACTTGAGAACATTCTCAATACTTATACAAAATCTGTCATTTTTTATAGTGTGGCAACTTTATTATAATAATTTATAGTTATTTGTTGTATATAATTAATTTTCTTATGATTCAAGTTTGTGAACTTGCAGTCTAATATTAAAATTCATTTATGATTTTTTATGATTCAAGTTTGTGAACAGTGAACCTGCAGTCTAATATTAAAATTAATTTATGATTTATGCGCATGTCATCTAATAATAAATTATACTCTTCTAAAAGTATTAATGTCCTCTAGTGGCAAACACTATGTACAGAATGCTCAACTGTTCAAAGCAAATCAGTCTATCAATCACTGTGTGTGTGTGTGTGTGTGTGTGTGTGTGTGTGTGTGTGTGTGTGTGTGTGTGTGTGTTATTGATGATGTTAATCAGAACAACTGTATCTAGTGAAGAGCTGCAGTGATTGCTCTTATCATATATAATATGCATAGGAGCTACAGAAACGAGTTTGCCATTGGACAACATCTTTTGATTTCTATTAGTCATACCAGTGTTTGTCGTGCTCTTGTAATATGCCTCGTCTGCAATCCGGGACCTGATAACAACGTCGTCATTTGACTACAGCTGTCTGCTGCTGCCGCTCTCATTAGACTTGAGGTGAAAATATGATCAGCCTGCGTTTTTATTACCCGTTATTACTTTTTTTTGACAAGACTCTTTTATTAATTCAGTGGCTATTTTCTATGTCATTATAGCTGGATGCTCCTCCCAAATTGTGGCTGCTATTGTTTCGCTGTCGACACGCCATTTGTTTCAATTAAGTTTCTGGAATGTATTAATATTATCTGCATACCAGAGGGCGTCTGGGGTGGCTCTTGATTTAGTCCTGAGGTCAGAGATGTAATGCTGCCCTTTCCTTGTGCGGGTGATGGGGGAGCCTTTGATATATTGCCAATGTGCTGTAATTGAAGTTGTTATTCTAAGTAAAAATAGAGGTATACAATTACGTTGCATGGTAGAAAGGATTGAAGGTGTCAATGTCATTTTGTTGACAGCTGAAATGGACCTGGCTGTCATCTGTGTTGTCATATTGTGCAGTCATTTTGAAAGATCCAACGGCTTTATTAGTTTATTAATTAAATTTTAATTGGAGTAGGAATGGAGAGTTGATTGTACAGTTCTTTCAAAGTCCTTTGCTTCTCCTGTTCTTGTGATTGTGATAAACTGTTTATTTTGTTTAACTACTTTAACATTGGACCAAACGACCTCTGTACCTGAACCCATCATTTTCTGTAGGAACTGCGGTTTCAACTTTTCAACCTTCTTCCTGTTCCCTTGTTTTGGAGATGCTTGAAGACGATTTCATTTGTCAGTGACAGCAGTGACTTCTAGGTAGGCAGGAAGTGCCGCTGAATCTCTAAACGGGCTTTACAATTTCAATTCTAACAGGAGATTCTTCTGAGCTGATTGAAACATTGAATTTAATTGTAATTCCCTATTCGGTTTTTTATAGGTTTTGTGTGAATTGTTAATTCAGTGATCTGATCATCTGCTATCAGTGAACAGATGATTAGTTTGAGATTAGTCTTGTATCGAAAAACACTAAGAAACAATATATACTTTTAAAAAGTGAGTCTATTGCATTTCACCAGATATTAATAGGGTTTTTAAATTTCTTAGTATAAAATGCTTTAATAATACCCTTTAACAACAAGCATCTACTTAACCCATTACCGACCAAAGTGTCGTAAATGGTATGTGAAATCCTATTCCCTCAGTCAGTCAGTCGATAGAGGGTTAAAATGAGTCCTGGGAAACCAATGCAACTCCGATCATTAAAGGATTGAAGCAGACAGCTTTTGATTATCCGTTTGATGCACAGCTCTTGCAGTCGTCGTCCATGTTTTTCTCCAATCTCTGTTGAGTTTGGATAGTCGGACGGACGAGCTGTCTTCCATCCAGCAGACACAGCGTTGGCATTAGCTTTCATTTCTTCTTCCATCCGTAAACGACGATTCAGTGCATCTATAAAGCACCAGCGTCGTCGTCGCAATGACAAGTGCTAAGCCACGCACAAAAAGCTCATTTCGTTTGCGGCCGGTGGGAATTAAAGCCGAGTGAAACGGCTAATAGAAGGGACGTTGGACTGGCTCTCATAGTCGGTGGTGTGGTGGGATGTTCATGGTGGTAGGGGTGGTCATGGTGGTGGGGTGGTTATGGTGCAAGGGGTGGTCATGGTGGTAGGGTGGTCAATGGTCATGGTGGTGGGGTGGTCAATGGTTGAAGGGGTGGTTATGGTGCAAAGGGTGGTCATGGTGGTGGGGTGGTCATGGTGGTGGGGGTGCGCCGCAGCCACAGCCGCAATCATACTGGTTGGGAATTTGAAGGAAATAGAATTGATGCTTTGTCGTCGTCGTTGATGTCGAGCGTTTCTCTCTCTCGTAATCCATTCTTATTGGATTCTTTCGTTGGCCTCGTCGTCGTCGTCTGGGCACCACCACCAGCAGCAGGGGGGGGGCAGTAACTCGTTTGAGTCAATCGATGGTCATTACATTAGTCGGATACTTCTACTTCGATGGTTGGCCTGTGTTGACTTCTACTTTTGTTGACCTGTGTTGACTTCTACTTTGGTTGGCCTGTGTTGACTTCTACTTTGGTTGGCCTGCGTTGACTTCTACTTTGGTTGGCCTGCGTTGACTTCTACTTTGGTTGGCCTGCGTTGACTTCTACTTTGGTTGGCCTGCATTGACTTCTACTTTGGTTGGCCTGCATTGACTTCTACTTTGGTTGGCCTGTGTTGACTTCTACTTTGGTTGGCCTGTGTTGACTTCTACTTTGGTTGGCCTGTGTTGACTGCTGCCTCGGAATGTGCTACAACTTGTAGCCATCTCATGTCTGCAGCTTTGGATGATTTGCTTGCTTTGTCCTTGTTTCTTGTGTGGCTATTGTTTCATTGCTAGCAGTATTGCTTCATTGAATTGAAGAACTGCTATTGCTAAGTAACTTCTTGACAATTTATCATACACCGAGGTGTCGTTATTCTGGCGAAAAAACTTTTATGCGTCCTGTAGGCAGTGTGTTAGTTTAATCTCTTCAAAAACTTTAGGAAAAATTCAAATCTGTATAGATAATTTTGGACCAGAATCTGCTTGATCAAGTTTTAGGAAAGAAATCAGATATGCTGATTAGTATGTGTTTTGAAAGCTCTGGTATTTCATCTTCCTTCCAAAATTCCTAAATAGATGTTAATATGACCTTACGTGTTGAAGAAATCAGAGAGATGACTATTTAGTAGCATGCACTGAATGCTCTTGTGTGTGTCTGCACACTTGAGAAATGAAACGAGATATCAAGGTTGATTATTCACCACAAACAATGCTTTATTTTGCTATCAATTTTTGCACTTATATCAACAGGCCATCTGGTAAAAGTATGAGAACAAAAAAGGTCATGTATGAAAGCTTTAAATGTGAGTGTAAGTTTTCTTTCATAAATTACAATGCAGTACTTAGTAATCTGACCATAGCTGTTTGATAAAAGTCATATAATCTGATCCTGCCCTATTGGAACATTTAGCTAACGCGATACTGCAAATCTTTATGCAATTGAACTTTGTAAATACATTTCCATGCATTTCTACAGATATCCTACTGGAGTATTCCACATTTAAGTCATGGACCATTCCACCGTTTGTTTGATTGAAGTTCCCTCCCATAACTGGTGGAGCAGCCCATCCTGGAATCTGTTGGAAACTGATACTTCTGTTGGTAGATGTGAGCCACCTTTGAAACTGATGTCCGACAAGTCCAAGTCATCCAATAAAAATGGTGTAATTTTCCACTTGTAGTAATGAGTGGAGTATTGCACCATTTCAGTTACATGTTTTTCCACTCAGAAGTTGTGGAGCATCCCATACTTCAGTGATTAAGCATTTTCCAGCGGTGGTGGTATGATCCACCACCACCTGCAGTTGATAGATTTGCACCACCGTGGAAATGTTGGCATGGTCCACTGAAATATTGATGGACCCGTGTAGCCATTCAGATTGGCAGAACTTTCTACAGATCATTCATAGTGTGTGTGTGATCAGATGTGCCAGATTGCTCTGGTGAACACACTGAGAATGCTGTTTCTTGCTTTTCAATAAATCAGGAAATGTAGGTCAGGTCCACTTTATTCTTAGCACAAATGTTAAACATGGTATTAAAAGCCGAGTACACGTTTCATTTCATGTAAATGATTACATTAAAAACAGTTAAATAGTTATGCAAATTAGTTGAATTCTTGAAAGTACGGAGACAACACAAGGGATATCGGAAAAATATTACAGAAAATAATAACAGATATTAAATAAATTAATATGATTACAATAAATAAATTAAAATTTGGATAAATAAAAATTAAAGATCATCATGCAAAGTAAAAAATGGGGATTTTCTGGAAAAAATTTTAATGATTTTTTTACAAAAACCTATGATTATTAGAGAGTAATTCCTGAAAATGTATTGCACATGTATGCATGCAGTGATATCAACGAGCTGTATTGCTCACCCTGTCATTTTTATTAGACTCTCTTGTTGTTGAAGCAGCTCAGTAACACCAGCTGAAAATGAGTATAATCAGATGAAACAAAAGCACTTCATGGTCATTAAAGTGTTCCTGCAGAAAGTTCTGTTATTGGACATAATACAGAAATATCTTTGGCTGTGATGCTACCTGAAGTGTCTGGTATTTATATCTTCATTGCTATGTACGCATCTATAGCAGACTCCCACTTTGTAAAGAATGACATCCGCAATCACCCACTTGTCATGAACTAATGATGGATAAAAACAATGAAGAGGAGGCAGCACACAACACACGCTGTAGAAGACTGTAATCATATACACTTGTGATGGAGTGCTGTCTGTTTGCTCATGGATATATATGCCACCACCAGAAGAACACTTATAATCGTGTTTAACAAGTGTTGATCCTGTTGGTTTAACACTACACGTCCACACAACATGATGAATTGCATGCTAATCATCAAATGCTGCTGCTTCTAATGCTACGTGTTTCTCTCCAGTGTAGTAGCCTGGTAGTAGCTTTCGCATTAAAATCTCTCTGGTTGTTAATGCTACCTGTGGAGAAGCATTGCTATGCGGGGCTTAAAGTGTAACTGGACGGTCATGGACGGCGTCCAGGCACTTAATTTCAAATCTCAATGCCGTCCTGCCACTTATTTGAACAGCAGACCCTGGAGAAGTGATGAGCGTCCAGGCACCAGGCACTTCCTTTTCTACACTCTAAGCACTGTTTCTACTTAAAATTGTCTTTGACATGCACGGAACAAACGGCCACTTGCAGCTCAACCCTTTTATCGAAATGGACATCTGATGAATATTAAGAAATATAGTAACCACCACCAGTTGAGACATAGGCCTATCCTCCCAGCTCCCATCTACCTTCCTTCTTCCTTCCTTCCTTGGTATGGTTGGTGGGTCACCCTTCCTGCCTCTCCTCGTTCACTGTCTACCCCTCATCCTTGGCCACGGCCGCCGCCACAGCCAGAACCAAGCAGAACATAAGACGCTCAGCCAGTGATCAATCACGCGGTCTTTTAGCAAGGGATTGGAGAGAACTTATGCGGCACGGCGGCGTCGCTCTCTAATGGCTGGACATAATTTCCCATTAATGCCGCTGATCCATCTTCCACAGCCAGGCAATCAGTGCATCGTCTCGTCTTCAGATACGGACGACGACCACGACGATGGTGGTGGAGGTGGTGGTGGTGGAGGTGAGGGTGGTGGAGGTGAGGGCGCTGGCCGTCGGCCGCCCCCCTCTCAGGAGAAGAAGAAGGCGACTGAACAGGAACCGCCGTCCGTCCGTCTCTCTAGCGCCCGCCGGACTCTTGGATTAGATGGCTGTTTTCCTCGTCGTCTCTCTCCTAATGGTCGAATGTTGGCATTATGGCGCTTCTTTATAGTACACGTTAAGCCGTAGCGTTTACATTACGTTGTAGGCTTAAACTTCTGCTGACGGGTGACTTGCTGCTTGAGCCATGCAATTAGAGGGTGCTGGGCGTGTCATGGGTGGGTTGAGAGACCCACAATATTTCTCAATTGCTTGGATAGGCGATGATTTCATGGTCTGATTTCGTCATTCAAGCACATTCTGTCATTCTAGTGAAGAGAGAAAGAAATAGGAACTGTACTGTGACAACTCTAACCTGGTCCTCTTATTAAATTATTGCTGAGGTAAGTTTAATTTTACTTCAGTTTGCACATCAGTCTCTGAATGATTACATTATGTCTGACTAGCCACATTAACTTTGTGGTGGCTTTGAATCCTGCATTGCTATGACGTTTTCACTCATGCTGCTATCAATTCTAGGAAATAGCACACATAAATTGTCTTTCTTTACTAGATTTTTTTACTTCTTTAAAAATGAGAGTTGCCTCCAGTAACTTATGATTATACAAACAGAGTTTTTGTTATTGTGGCATGATTGTTCGTTGATGAGGCCTGATTGATAAGACTAAAGCCAAGTCTTCACAGTGGAGTCCATGGGTGACGCAGGCAGACTGTGGGGGACCGTTGAAATCTAAAGTTCTGACCTTTTCGATATCCTCCTCCGGAAAGGAATGGATAAGACTGAGAAGTTTCAGAGTAGATTGTTGGGTAGGACAGATAAATTCCGGCTGACTAAGTCTAGGTTTTGATATGGTTTCAGTCCCTTGGGTGACAGAGTATCAGATGATCTGATGGAATGATGATAAATGTCTGGGGAGTTGGCTTTAGTGGGGGGAGGAGGGCAGTGTTCCGTTGGTTGTTATTGCTGTGAGGCTTATTTGACTGGGAGTAAAGAGGCTGATGTAGTGTGGCAGCAGGTACTATCTGCAGCAGCAGCAGCAGGTCTTATCTGTGCTAGCAGTCAGCAGGGTCTCTGCATGTTGATAAGGCTACCACCGGCTGTTTACACAGTTGACTGACACACATTGGTTCCAGACTTTGAGGTCATGTCTTAGACCTTGGTCACATTCGTTAGGCATTCCTCTTGCTTGTAGTAGTAGTTGCTAGTTAAGCTTCTGAGTCTTCTTTAAGCTATGGTATTAAGGTCTTATCAGGGCTTAAAGTGTGTCATGGACGACGTCCTGGCACTTATTTTCAAAATTTCTATGCCGTTCTGCCACTTATTTGGCCAGCACACCTGAAAATGTAAGGGGCGTCCACTGCCGTCCAGGCACTTCTTTCTTACACTTTTAGCACTGGGTCTTATGGATATAATCACAGAATATCTGCATTTGTTGATGAATGCTGGTTGATGGGTAAAAGATGTAGTCTGCCCTTCCCCTCCCCCCCTTATCAAAAGTTGTAAGAACAATTGTTACATTTATTGTGCATTATTAGACTTTTACATTAGCTGCCCATCAGCTTAAATCCTTCATTTCTAACTTAAGCAGTCAGATTCAGTCACAATCTTTCCAACCATTTTTTGCTGGCTATTTTTTCTCTCGCCTTTTTATCCTTTGGTACTAAACCCTGGGGCCCCTTTGTGAGGAGGAGCATCCTGTCTGGCCCACCTGTCTAACTGCACATCTCAATATTCCTAACGTTTTCATCCTTTGTTATTCATCCTATTCAGATAAAGCACCTGTTTCCCATCCATTGCTGCATTTGTCCATGTATATAATATATATATATATGTATGATATATATTATACATATATATATATATCATATATATATATATATATATCATATATCATATATATATATATATATATATTAAGAAATATGGATTTCATGAGCGAATTTGTTGCAAGTTGTGCGATAAATTGAAAGCCATTCTCGGAAGTTGACCAGGCACTGCACTGTTTGAACATGGCCCATTTTGTTGACTTTGTTATTTTATTTTATTTTATTGTATTTATTCCAATCCATTGTAATTTTCTGCAGACAAGAGTGAAAACATGCTTAAATATTATATTATATATATATATTATATTTATATATGTAACATACACACATGTGTTATGAGTCAGCACTCAGCAGCTGTCATTTTAGTTGTGTTGAAGAGCTCTGTTGAATGTGATACTTTGTGTTTTATGATAAAACATTACAATATAATAATAATAAATATTGGAGTTGGTTTCATGTGGCACCAACAAGAATTGATTTGATTACAGGCATTTAATTGTAATTAATGTGCAAGTAATTGTTCTTGTAAGGTCAGACAGGGGGGGTGAATGTGTCACTGTCTAGTTGCTAGGGCTGTGTTGCCAGTTTCCTCCTCCCCTCAGCCTCTGGGTCTTGTCCAGTGTTATTTCAGTTATGGTTTTTCAGTTACAGTTTCAGTTACAGTTATCTATTTTATTTTTTTCCAGTTACAGTTTCAGTTACAGTTAACTACGATGAGATTTTTCAGTTTCAGTTACAGTTATTTCTTATTTTCCAGTTACAGTTTCAGTTACAGTTAGTATTTTCAAACGTTACAACTACCAAAGTTGAATAGGAGATCAATCTGATTTTACATTGTGGGGCGCGGTGGTCTAGTGGTGGCGTCGTTGCCTTTGAGCCGGAAGGTCCGAGGTTCGAATCCACCTCCCCGCGTAAGGACCTTGGGCAAGTCCTTCACTTACAATTGCTCAGCGCTTCGGCGTGAAACTCCAATGCAGTGTCCGCTCTGCATCGGGAGCGCCTCTGAGTAGAGAGAGAGAGAGATTGAAGGGGCGCTATAACAAGTGCACATACAAACAAACAAAAAAACATATTGCCGGTTGACTTTAAGGAACACACGACGCTCCAGCTTTACACTTAATCTGTTTCGCTTTCTCGCACACCAGTCCCCACAAACTGAGAAGACGCGCTCAACGTATGCTTGAGAAGCAGGCACGGATACGAAGTCTTCTGCAATCAGGGCCAGAGATGGATATGATCTCTGTCGATCCACCCAGAAGGACAGTCCATTATCTAGATTCTAGGTCACCGTTGAAGATGGTTGCTTCCGTCAAGTACCGATCAAGCTCCCCATCGATACCGGACGTCCTTAATGCTGAACTGAAGGAACTTCTGGTCCGGTTATCCTACGATAGGAGCTTGAAGCGCTTCAATGGCGGTGTCTGGTCTTCTCTCGACGGTCGCTAAAACGATAGATCATCCATAATTCACTATACCGTGACTTTGAGCTTCGATTGATTGCTTTTGACTTTGTCAGTAGGTTCTTTCTTTTGTTTTTCCTTGACCTGCAGCATCGCATACACATCTTTATGCCTGCTCTTTAGATGATTGCGAAGATTTGTCGCATTTTTCCCGTTAAGTAGCGTACCACACTCGCGGATTTCCGCGTCATTTGTATCACCAGTCCAAACGCAACAGCGACTTTTGTCTATTGCCGCTTCAAAAACAAAATGTTCCTAAACGCCGCTTTCTAATTTTCTACCGCTACTTGGCTTAAACATGGTTCTAGTCGAGGATTGTTTAACAGTTTACCGCCGAAGCCTGAGCAGGAAAGGAACCGGAAGTGAGATGAACATAGAGAACTTAACGTGTAGTAGAGTAGAATTTCCGTTCAATAAGTAAGTAAGAAAAAAGCTGTTGTGTTATTTTCAAGTTAACTCCTTTTGATTCTTCAGTTATACAGTTATTGTTTTTCAGTTTCTATTACAGTTTCAGTTTTTAAACATTTTTCAGTTTCAGTTTCAGTTGGAGTTAACTCACAACGATTTTTCAGTTATTCTGCTATTTCAGTTACAGTTTCAGTTAATATAAATAACACTGGTCTTGTCACTGGTTTGATGCAAATGTGATTGGCTCTGCACAGTGTCGAAAACTGGGTTAGCTGAAACTGTGGAATCTGATATGCAGCAGTGGGGGAGTTCTCTAAGTGAAAAGTGAAATCTGATTAGAGCTGACCATTAGCTTGACTGAAGCAGTATTGGGATAATTTGCTGACTTGTACAATTTGCATGCAGCCATCCTTGCAGTTCTAGATATAGGAGCCCATGCCTTTAATAGCATATACTCATTGGCGTTCTCTCTACAAGGGCTGGGACAGGCAGTGAGTGATGTTTAGGTCCTTCAGCTGAGGTGCATTGCTTCAGTCTGTGAACCAGGATTTTGCCAGATCCAGTGTTGTTAGTGCTTGGTTATCTAATCTGTCAATTATGGGCCGGTTCAACTGAGGTGGTGGGGTAGAAGGAGGAGAAGGAGGAGGAAGAAAGGGATGTGGGGGAAAAGTAGGAGGAAGAGGGGCCTCAATCTCATAAGTGTGTTAACAATTCATTTAGCAGTGCTAGTGCACTTCAAGATGTCTTGCAAATTACCTTTGCTAGAATGTAATGTGACCTTGGATGTCGGACTGATGGCATTAGATTTGTCAACAGCTGATTAATATAATACTGTGTGCTCAGCTTGTGCAAAATGCTTGTGCTGACGGCTGACTGCTTTATTTGGAAAGAATCTGCAAGTGAAAGCTGAATTACGAGTGAATGATCTTTGCTGTACATTCAAGTCTCTTGTTTACTTGCATGATCAATGATATTATTCAGCCTCTAAGCTATAGATCCATTTGTATGCTTTGACTTGACATGCAACGGCTTAACATCGTAGACAGAACAACAGATGCTGTCTTGTATTTTGAGCTTAGCGTGTGTAGTCTTTCTTGCACGGTCACAGTATGCTTAAGCAGACAGTGAATCTTATCTTGCAATATTCGCTGGCACTGCGTTGAACGAGTGCAGTCAGTTGGTGTGTTTATCTTTTCTTTATCTCCTGTTTTAGAAGTTCTGCCTTTTCCTCTACCATTATGATGCTAATTCAAAGCTTTGAAGATGCCATGAATTGGGAATTGTATATGCAAAGGCTTGCCTGCTGCTGAAAGATGTCTGATCCTGTCTGACCTGCCTTTGTCCTTTGTGAGGTTAACATAAGGCAGTGGCACGGTATAAATGTCCATATACAATTTATACATACATGTATACATAGATACATACAAAGTCATTTCTTAGCGCTGTGATGGGATTTTTAGTGAGATGCTTAGTTTTGTTAGTTTATGTTTTGTACCTTTAAAAAGTGGAAAAGTTGTAATCTTGTGTAATAATTAAATGGTCCATATATATATTTGCACGACTCTTGTCAAAACTGATATAAATGATGTAACAGCACATCTGTTTGGCAATTCCTATAGGTAGCCATGCCAAATCGCCCATGTTACTTAAACATGTTTTGCATACATTGCTCTCAGGCATACACATACAAGCATACATATCCCACTGCCAAGTATTGCGTCCAGTGGGACATTGTACACATTGTGAACATGATGAGATGGCCAATCTCCGAACACTGATGGATTCCTTATAATAATATTATGTCAACATGCTTAAGGGCGAGTAAATGCCATTTAAGTTTTTTAAGTCGCGTGTATTGACGGAGATAATTATTGTAAAGCAATTCAATGCAAGACCAGACGTCTCAGACCAATGTTGAGAATGATTTAGACTAGATATATCAAAAGAAAGAAGTAGATTGAGAAGAGCACAACCATACCGTAGACTTCAAAGCTTTGTCTAAAGAACAGCAATCAAGCCTTCTTCACAGAGCTTGTCCCATAGTTTAAAAAATTGGTTTTTATAATTCAAAAATTTCTTGACTTTTTTCTTTTAAAATGGTTGTGAAGTGTTGTACCACACTTGTAAAGAGTGAGACCAATCAGCAAGCAGTGCACAGCAGGTGATAATACAGCATTTCTGTCCACTGAAAGGTGACTGTAGAAAAGACACTAAAACGATAAATACCAGTAATAGAAATCTGTCTTTGCAGAATAAAAAACTAATTGGCTTGGTAAGCGTAAAGTCAAATTGGTACCACAACTGTGTGAAACTATAAATTAATTTGAATAGAAGCATAAACAATTTTGAAACCATGTTATCTCATATAATTATTATTATTGTTGCTTTTTATTGAAGGCACTTTTAATCATGACCAAGTTGTGAAAGTTCTGGTGGCCGGTGATAGCATAGACTAAACAACAGAAGAGCAACACCAAATGAAATATTGATGGCAGTGAAATGACTAGTGTTAGAATTGAGGAAGCAGGGTCAAGATGATTGTGTCAATGATGCAGATGATAAATAGCAGGACCAGTGCCGGCGCTAGGGTACCGGAGGCCCCCCCCAAAATAAAACTTGAGGCCCCCCATACCTTGAGCTGTCATCTCAGCAAAATTTCTCATAGCATAATATAAGTGCTGATAGCATAGACTAAACAGTGTAAGACTTCAATAAATGTCCCCTCCCAATTGTTAAATTTTTTGGAATTTCCACACTGTAATTGTAGAATTTTAAGCTGTCATCTTTACAAAATTGCTCTTTTTTAATGCTGTTAGTCGTGGTTTAGGACTTCAGAGTGTCTCCTCTCCATTGTTTAAATTTGTCCGATTTACCAACTTTAATGGTAACATTTATAGGCTGTCATCTTTAAAAAATTGATTATTATTGATGGACAGTGGATGATACTTATGAAATATTTCTGAAATATTGGGGATACAAGGACTCCGTCCCAGCCACAATTTGTGGGGAAATGCCCCTGTCCACACCCCCAAGTCTCTCCTTTGGTTGCGTAATATTATTTTGTATGCTTTGCGTTAAAACATAATTCGGTGCATTGTTTCAGGAATGAACCGTCATGAAAAGATATAATTACCAGCTACATTTGAGGCTCCTTGCAAACTTGAGATCAGACACGTACCATGGACATTTGGAACCATATGGTTAGTTGATGCATGCACCAGACTGGATCTGGAGCCTCAAATAAATGCGCTGGTTTAAGAAATATAAGCTTACAGTCACAAATAGGCATGACGACCAGCTAAATTTGGGGGCCCCCCTGGGGCCCCTTCAAACTCGGGGCCCCCCCCAAATGGGGGGCGTGGGGGGTGCTAGCGCCGGCACTGAGCAGGACACTGGTTCTGTGACCAAGTTGTGAAAGTTCTGGTGTTGGGTGATAGATGACACCAACTGAGAGTTTATCTCACAGCAGAGGGACTGTGGGAATCAGTGCTCTCATTAAGCTGTTAAAAGCTGGTTGACCATGGCTGTCACATGAAAAGTTCCAGCCCACACTTTTCACCAGCTAGGAAGCTTTTACTATATTTGTGAGACTGGAATAAGTCCTTGACTATCCTTACTCATGCAGCTATGCTCGATTATGTTTATGATTTTGTATTCCATCAAAAATTATTAAATTTAAGCGGATTCAGTGTCCGCGCTGTAGTGGGGAGCGCTTCTGAGTATAACCTTGACAGGACGCTATAACAAGTGCACATACAAATAAACAAACAAACAATTAAAAATGTTGTTTTACTCCAGATGGTTAACATATTACCAAGACTGCAGAATCTTTGCTGTTTGCTCACTGTGGTTTCAGCGCTTGTGAGAATAAACACGTAGGTAGAGACAGCAGAGCAGATTGATAGGTGGCCTGATTAGTGAGTCAACACAGTTGCAGCACGAGCACTGTGGAAAGAATTAGGTTGTGGGATTAACATTAATAAAGGAATGGACAAATTGGGCAGGTTGAGGATTTAACTCTCAAGGATAGCCCATGAGAACTGGAACATGTTTAATTGGAAATTATTATAAACATAGGTAGAGGAGAACCTCTGTATATTGTAGCTGTCAAATCTCTTATACAACCTGGTATCGTAAATCTTCAATAACAAATGGTCGTATTGTATTCAATCATTTCTTTATACATCGTATTATTTGGAAAGGTATTCTGTTATACACAGTGATAATAGTTTGCATAGCTTCCTCTGCACTTCAGTCTGAAGTGCATGTGGCGCCAATCCATTTAATGTTCTTTGGTGATAATTCTGTGACAAGGGTGTGGTACTTTGTTAAGTGGCCATGGCTATCTGTATGCAGACCATTCAGCATTGGTGTTTGTGTGTGTGTGCAGCCAAGTCTGAAGCCAGGTTTATCCAGGACTTCATTGACCTGTTTGGTATCTGCTGCTGCTGCTGCTGCACCTGATATTGTCAGGAAACTGTATGTGAATGAATGTCATGTTTTGACACCGTGGGCCTTGAAGAAATTATTCTTGAAGTTGAGGGCCGCACCAGCAAACACAATGCAACAACTAAAATCTATTGATAATTATTAGCAGTATTAAAATTTATAATGAATCGTCATAATGAGTGATCACATGTATTTTTGCCATGCATTTCATGCTTTGTAAAAGTGCAGTGCTAAATAAACCAAGCTATGAACGATATAATTTATATCTTTGCAAGTTAGTCAGTGAGTTTGCCCTTTACTTCATATTTACATACGTTGCATAAAATTAGCAGACTCTTGTTGGACAGCACGGTATTGTAACATGCTGTGGGTCAATATACAGGCATGCATGATATTATTATTCACTAATTTTGAGTAAAGAAAAAGCAAGCATTCATAAATTGGAGAGGATTTGTTTGTGTGCATGTGGAGTTGTCTTGTGTGCATGGGACGATACATAAATTTGCTGTTAGACATTGAGAGAGCAAAGAGTTCTGGATGGAAGAAACAGAAACTGATGACTGATGGGACTTCTGCTGTTTGAGCTTAATTAATTGTATAGCTCTGGACTGGAGTTACCATCAACCTGCAGACACTGTGTGTGCATAGGAGTGTGTGTGTGTTGGTGTGTGGGTGTGTGTGTGTGCTTGTGCATGCTTGGGTGTGTGTGTGTGTGTGTGTCTGTCTCTGTCTCCGGTTGGTGGGACACCAGTGTTTATTTCTTTTGTATCATTGGATTTCTGTTGCTCTTTGTTGTATTTTCTACTATAGCTTCAGTTTATATTTGAGGCAGGTGGTGTCGAAGTCTCTGGCAGTTGACCAAAAGATGATGCTATATCCTGGCGATCGCACTATTACTAATTAATATCTAATGACAAGCGTCAGTTCATGCTACTAATAAGCAGTGATGTGTGTGTATGTGCATGCATGTGTGTGTAATGTGTATGTTAGATAATTATAATTGCTGCAGGACCAGTGCAGGTCTTAACGCGGTCAAGAGATCGGTGATCTGCATATTAGCTGCATTGCAACGCAATTGCATCATTGGTCAATTGGAATCCATGTCACACGTCGCAATAAGTCACTGCGTTCAAGAACAGAGACTGTTGTTATGTTGATTAAGGTTTTTCAATGGCATATATATTTATATATTCATACATTCATATATATATATATATATATATTGTATATGTATTATGTATATATATGTATATATATTGTGTATATATATTGTATATGTATTATGTGTGTATATATATTGTATATATATATATTGTATATATATATTGTATATATATATATTGTATATATATATAGTGTATATGTATGTATATATAGAAATGGTGCTGGTGCAGGGCCTGCTGCAGTTGGGTCCTGGTCATGGTCGTCTGACATCTTTCATGTTAACATAGCCACCAAGGGACATGTCATCCCTCCTCCTCTTCTGTCGCTGGTCTCCTCCATTGTCATGCACTGAAGAATGGAATGCATGGGTAACAATGTCGTCTTGCAACGCATTGTCACGACTGGAATCCGACTGGATTTTGTTGCAGACGCCAAGGGAAAGCTGTACTTTGGATATGTCGTCATCGATGTCGTCGCCTGATGCATTGTCTCTTTGCGTTTGAACATTCTTTGGCGCCGTAGTGGTTCCACACGCATTGTTTCATCTTGTTTCATGGAACGTGTTGGGTCAATGTGTGTTTGTGTCTGCACTTGTGCATGTGTGTGTGTTTGTGTGTTCCTATGTGTGCCTTGATAAGCAGTAGTCTTTGGTATAATAGTCTAGGTCCTTCTAGGCACATTGCAGCACGAGGAGGACAAGGAGGACGCAGGAAATTGACTGTCTTTGTTGAAATTGTATGAGGCAAAGCGAGATGTGGCCTGGGGTTGGCAAACAGGATATTTTCTGGTCACTGCTCTGGCTATTCACGTATTCTGTTGCTCATTAGGTAAGCATTGACTTTGCTCATTGGGTTGCATACTAAGTTCTTCCCTATTATCGAACGCTGTGTCCCTTTTCGACTCATTGCAATGCACACAGGTTAGCTGAGCTCATTAGATACTGTCGCCTGCTTGGCTCATTCTATGCAGAAACATTTTGTCTGGTATGACTGCATAACAGTGTGTAGATTAGAATGACCATTGTTTTAGCTTAACTCATTACAGCCGGAATTGTTTTGATACCTATGCTGTTTATGGGGTCACGGGTGACCCCATCCGGCGGGAAAGAGTTAACTCGTTTATAAACACAAGTATAATTTTAAAATTAAAGTCTTAACTTAAGTTGAAATAATGTTGACAGTGCTTTTGTGACATTCTCAAATGGAGCCATGTAAATATAAATATATTTAGCAAGATACACACATGCATATACAATATACCTAACCCTCTCAACATTAGTCTTTCAAGAACTTTTATACAGGAACAGCAATCATTAGCTAAGAAATGTTTCTTAACATAAGCAGAATACTTGACAATGTGTGGTATATAATATCACATGATGCTCTCGAAATTAAACACTGTAAAGGCATTTGTAATCTGTCGCCATGACATTGGCACTGTAATTCATTCATTCATTCATTCATTCATTCATTCATTCATTCATTCATTCATTCATTCATTCATTCATTGATACAATTTATCTAACACAATTTATTATAGCACCCCTTCAAAGTATCTACTACTTTAACCACTGTTATCTGCTTGGTGTGTCAGAAGATTGTCAGAAGAGTTATAGAGATAAACTCCGCGTTGGAAACGGAAATCGGTTGTTTCTTTCCGATACCGTTGTCTCTGATTTTCTTCAAAACAATGATAAAAATAAGACGACGATTTGCATATATGAATGATCCAAAATATATTTAACTACCATGAAAGATGATGGTCATCTGACTGAAGCTTTGAGGATGAGGAAAGACCATGCATATATGCGATGACCATAGGTCAAGTGGTCAAATGGTCAGTTTTCATATATATAACCGGCTGTGACCAGATATGACCGGCTATGGCGATGGGTGGCTGTGACCGGTGGGGGCTGTGACCGGCTGGCAGTGTTCCTCTCTCTCTCTCCCTCTGACCAACCAACGGAGGAGGAGGAAGGCGGTCGTAAACAAACACTGGAACATGATTTTGATGTGATTTAGATGAGCGTGCATCCATCACAAGTCCATTTCTTTGCTTTCTTTGCTCGATGCATAGCAGACGTTAATTTCCTGGATAGGAAGCAAGTGCTAGGGATGGGGGGGGGGGGAAGGAGCGGTCACTTCTCCAGTTACAGCCAACCGGATTGGCGTTAATCTGGTCGACAATAGTGCGGCATCTAACTTGACGACGATGACGATGGGATTGATGGACGTTATTGCGGTAGATGTATAACTCTGCCGAATGCAATATACAGAATTATCAGAAGCTTGTTGTGGTTTATGCATTGGCATTCATTCATTCATTTCAGGAATTTGGGATAGTGCCATTTTAAGAAGCCAACTCATATGAGATCCCAGTCCAACCACGGTGGTACATTTAAGGTTTTGAGTAGCCTGTAAAACACTGATAAGCAGCAGTGGTCAGCTGTTAAAACTCTCCATGGATAGAGAGATGTCTATGGGTTACTACTTCACTTGTTTCCCCTTATGAACAGACGCCCTTGTAGGGGTATGGCCGCGTTTCAACACCATATAAATTGTCGTTATTATTATTATTATTATTATTATTATTAAATTATTATTATTATTGTTATGAAATTGGTTGTAAAGTAATTTATACACAGTGTATGGTTATTGGGAAGACGAGAGAGAGGATGGTTGTCTCTCGTAAGCCATAAGAGAACAGAAGTCACTGAGGTGTCTCTCTGTGAGTTTACCTTGGGACTGTTCTTCATCTTGTTAAAACATTTGAGACCTAATAATGTGTAACGTCATCACCATAAAATATTCCCAATGTACTTAACAGGATTAGCTGAGATGTCTAGACTGTGTACACACTACAGTTTTTCTGTCGTAATTTGCAGGAATGGCATTACGAACCTTTTTCTCGCTATTAAAAAAATGAGCCTGTCTTAATTATTTGAAAGGATGATTGAGTGGGGATGGTTGTTCGGCTGTGTTTGCACGCATCTTGTAGCCACATTTCGTAGTGAGTGTCTTGCTAGAACAGAACACCGGAATCCCAAATTGCCACCCTTTAGAAATGCGCTTCTTGTATGTTTTGCGGTCATTGATGAGAAGAACCACTTTTATTTTTCTTGGCTGAAGTGTGATAAAATAATGTGACAGAATAATGTGACAGCACTGGCATGTTGTTCTTGAAAGCTTGTGACCTGAAGAACTTGTTCTGAGGCATAAGTGACAGAATGACAGAGACAGCTTTGCAGTATGTATCCCTGTCATTCTCCAGGTGGCGCTAGGAGACCTGCAGAACAGTGCAGATTCCTTTAGGTAGGCAATGTACATTGTGCACGAATTGTTAGACATGCAACCAGAGATGTATTAGCTCTCTGTTGTTTACTTCAGTCAGTCAATCAAATGGTTTATTTTGCAAAGAAAACATAACAATATTTCAAGCCTGCTTGTCACTGCAGCACAACTAGAAAAAATGGAGCCCTCAAGCGATGAATGGTCCTGCCACGTAGGACTAACAAAGTACAGATTAAGTAAATGATAATATGTAGTTGCCTTAGAGCTAGGCATTACAAAAATGTTGGTATATCATATTTACATATTTTCTTCATGAAAATGTAGTCAGCAAAGTAATATAAACAGACGTAGCTTAATGCTGACATTTGTGTTTTGATGAAACTCAGACACTTACAAGCCTTACATGGACTTGAATGAGAACTTGAGTTTTTTATGATTTAAGCATTAACATACTTGTGTATTGTGTATTTAGAAACTGAGTTCTAACAGTGATTTTGTTTAAATATTGGCCAAACTTGTAGGCTGCCATTATTGCAAAGCATTTAATGGCATGTTGTTGTTAGTACAGATGAATTAAGTGGTGATTTATTTGGTGATATAATAGGACACTAGCTACAGTACCAAAATTGAGGGAGGTAATCAATGCTTAGTGAGATCCAGGAAATGAAGTTGCGGTCCCATCATTTGCAATTCCAGGTAGATGGTGTCCTTCCGGTTCGTCGCAACATTGGTCACTAATGGCCATCTAGTGAATGCACCACATTGTACATTGTACATGCATGTCACTCTTTGGTGCTATTGCTAAGGTTTTTGACTTTCATTCATCTTGTGTGGGATCAGGGCTTAAAGTGTGCCTGGACGGTCATGGACGGCGTCCAGGCACTTATCTTAAAATCTGAACTCCATCCCGCCACTTATTGTTCAGCCCAGCGTCTAGGCACTTCTTTTGGAAATGTAAGTGTCGTCCAGGCACTTATTTTTCCACACTTTAAGCACTGGGTGGGATGATGAGAATACAAGCAGCGTGGTTGAGTTAGACAATTCATTCTCAAATCATGTAGTGGTCAATATGGAAAGGTTGCTGTGTTGCTGTTGTACTGAACTGCTGCAAGGAGTTCATTGGAAGTACTCCGTTTCTTTAGATGTTTAGAGCCAACTGAGAGATATATTAATGTGAATGACACTGTAGCAGATTGCCAAGTCATGTGTCTTTAACCGTGCATGTGGTGCCAGAATGAATAACATGTTGTCTTCTCACTGATCTGCAAGTCTGGTTTGACTGCAAAGTAAACACAGGAAATGAAGTGGCGGTCATTTCATCTGCAATGTTTTCCTCGTCCATAGCGGCAGTGGTCACTGATCGCCACCTGGTGAATGCTGTGGCAGTTTTCTTTGTCACAGAGAAAGTTTTTTTGGGATGATGGTTTGATGATGATGATCTTGATAATAACAGCATTTATGGTGGTGATGATGATGATGCTGATGATGCTGATGATGATGATGATGATGATGATGATGATGATGATGATGATGATGATGATGATGATGATGATGACGACGACGACGAAAACGACGACGACGACGACGAGTGCAATGATAGGAAAAGGACAAAAATGGAACTAACAGATTTAGTGAATTTAGTTTGGTTTTTAAATGCAAAAACACGAACTTGACCATGGTGGGCGAAGCTGTCGGGAACAGAACACTGTGCAGAAACTTCATAAGGGCCTCATTGTCAGGAAATTGATGGAAGAGAAGAAAGAGGAAAAAGAAGTTACATTTCTATTCGGTCTTTCTGAGGAACTTGATGAAAATGGTCGTATGTTCATTCTGCTTTGTCAGCGTCCTTTTCCTTGCATTCAGATTTTCATTGTCATTTGATTGTGTATGTTCTTCTTGATGCTCCAGCAACCACTCTTTGTCGATTCTTGCTCACTTTGCATATAGCCTTCCACTGATCACTTGCTCACTCTTTGTGATGTTATTGAGTATATGCTCACTCTGGGTGACCATGCGCTCATTCCATTGCCTCCCATTGATCATTTACTCACTCATTGTGGCCTTGTCAAGTACATGCTCGCTCATTGTGTCATTTTACTCATCTCATTGCCTCCCATAGATCAGTTGCTCACTCATTGTGTCCTTTTCGAGTATTTGCTCACTCATGGTGGCCTTTTGCTCATTCCATTGTTCACTCATTGTGTCGTTTTACTCATTCCATTCCCTCCCATAGATCATTTACTCACTCGTTGTGTCCTTGTGCTCACTCAATTGCCTCCCATACATCATCTGCTCACTCATTGTGTCCTTTCCTTGTTCCATTGCCTCTCTTGCTTATGATTAAACTGAAGCGGAACTTCATTTGTTTACTTGGTTTTCGTCGTCGTTGCTTGTGAAACAACCGCCGATGATGAATGGTGACGTTTGTCTAGTTGACAATTGGTTTCCTGCTTCACTGCTTCCTTCAAATGTATGCGTCTCTTGCATACATGTCGTCTTCTGTTGGAATCTTGGTCCAGATCCTCAGCTGTGTCTACTGCTGCTGATGCTGATGCTGCTGCTGCCTTTATGCATCTTCTGTGAATGAACTTGCTGCGGAGGAAGGCAGCCAGCCGCAGCCACGGAGGATGTGGTGACGAATACGAAGACGGTTACGTAGGGAAGGTGGAAGGGGTGGTGTGGAGGGGGGAAGTGGCGTGGGAGGGGAGCGGTAATATTTCTCTTGAGCTGGCAGTGTACAAGGCGTTGGTTGTCGTGGTATGGCGACAGACTGCAGTGCAGCTCGGATTTCAGCTCTATGAGAATTAGGGTCTAATGCCGTGGGACAACAATCGAGTAGGATGGTACATCATCAGGGTTGTGTAGGGGTAGAAGCACAGTTGCCATCGGACACTGTTCCTTGTTTTTCTCTGGCTGTCTTGACTGGATATGCGTAGGACTGCAGGCACGGGCGTCATTAGATGAATGTCATCTAGTATCATGCAGATAACAATCTTATCATCCAGTGCAGATAACAATATCATCCAGAGCCTTCTCTCATTGTGCATGGAGTGCAGTCTCTGAATGTTTTACTTGACAAGAGGCACCTCAGAAATGTTTGAGATTATGATTACATACGAATACAGTACACACTGAGTGTCCTGTGCGCAGTGCAGCAGTGTCTGTTGACGGCAGAGCTATAAGTTGAAGACTGCAGGGAGGAGGAGGAAAAGGAGGAGGAGGAAGAGAGGAGGAGGAGGAGTAGGAAGAGGCGAACGGTGGACGACGCTGTGCATAGATAATGCGTTCTTATTGATTACCTTCGTTCCGTTTTTGTCCTCGTCGTTGTCGTCGTCCTAGTCACAGGGAAAGCAGCAGCAGTGGCAGCAGCAGTGGCAGCAGCAGTGGCAGCAGCAGTGGCAGCAGCAGTGGCAGCAGCAGTGGCAGCAGCAGTGGCAGCAGCAATTGGCAGCAGCAATGGCAGCAGCAGTGGCAGCAGCAGTGGCAGCAGCAGTGGCAGCAGCAATGGCAGCAGCAATGGCAGCAGCAATGGCAGCAGTGGCAAGCGAAGCCTGCGAAAGTAGGTGCGAGTGGCGGCGGCGATGGTGGCTGCCTCTATCTACGCTGGCGTTACGAAATTGACATCCTGCTGCAATGCAACACGGCTGCTGCTGCTGCTGACGCTGGTGATGATGATGACGGCTACAACACGGTCGGGCCAACAGGAAGAGAAGCACGGAAGCACACGCACACACACCTGTGGACGAAGGCGCCCAAACGTAACCACATGCTGCTGACCTCCTGCTCCTGCTGTTGTTGAGTAGCGACTCCTCTCGGGTCAACGGAGATTCCTGTGTTCTCAGTTGAAGGGATATTACACCTGTCAACCCTCCTCCGGATAGAAGGTTGACTGAAGAAGAAGTAGAAGTGAAAGCGGTCGAGGAATACTGAACGCTAGCTGGATACTTCATTGGATGGTCTACGACAACGCTCGTGAGACGACTGGATGATAATGATGATGATGATGGTGGTTCAAGTGATGATGATGTAGTTGCTGCTGCTGCTACTGATGTCAGGCCAGTACTATCCAGACTGTTTTTCTTGCTTTGTTCTAATCTTGTATTTTTTGACGCATTCCTAGGTACGGTGTGTTGACGGGTGAGGTGCGGTGGTGGCAGCAATCATGGTCAACGTTTACATCGTTGCCTATTACCTTTCCATCGTTGTCCTCTTTGTTTCTGCCGTAGCCGAACAAGATGGTGAGTACTTTCGACTTATTCGCTTTCTCGCAGAGGCTTCATGCTATGTTTTTGCAGACAGGACTGGATTAGGATTCTAGAAAATCTTTCGAAACAGATTTCGTTAAAAATTTTAAATGCAGGGAAACCCAGAATTTCATGACGTTGATTCATTGCTGCCTGGACCATTCAATGACAGAGCTCTGAGTTTCAACGGATGTAGAATTTTCTTTGTTGGAGGCCTAGATCAGTGTATCGCAAACTGTGTGCCGCGGCACACTAGTGTGCCGCGTGAGATTTCAGGTGTGCCGCAAGAGAAACCTAAAATTTGTAGTCTTTTAATTGACTTTAGAAGAAATTATTTCATAAATAGGATAAATACAATTTTCGGCTTCCCAATGTTTTTATGTGTAAGAATAGTTTCTCCTAAGTATTTAAAAACTCTAGTGACGTTGTTCTACTGATTGTACTCTATGTTATTTACTCTTCTCGACGTCATTATTATGGAGATACAAACATAGACTACATAGTTAACTCGTTCTGTCGACGCCATTGTTACAGAAATACCAGTACATCTCAAACGGTGTGAGTGATTCAGGTATATTCTTCTACGTTTTTATTTATCATTACTGAAATATGAAACAAATAGTTAACTATAAATAAAATTATGTGAATATATTTTTTTATTTTATTAGCCTCAAAAATTCAAAATGGACAAATTCTGTGCAAAAAGAGAAATAAATGATGGAAAGGACGACAGTAAACTGAGTAGAGGGAAACATTTTCCGATAACCAAACCACCCGGTTTATCGAAACGTAAATATAATGAAGATTTTATCGGATTTGGTTTCATTTCTTCCGAAAAAGACAGCTCGCTTCCGCGTTGTTTGATTTGCTCGACAACGCTTTCAAATGAGGCAATGGGTAGAACCCGGTAGATAATTAGTAACGGCGCTACAAAAATTCTTAAAATATCGGGATCGCTCGTGACGTCATTGGAATGTGTGTTTATATGGCGAGACCGAAGTTAAACTCAAATTTCCCATGTATTTCTGTACATTTTCGAAAATTATATAAAATCACAGGATCATTCTAGAACATTGGGAGTAGGCGCGTTTGAATACTTACGTTCATATGCATAGGTATGTATGAAAATTTTGACGTTCTGAAGTCTGAACACATGTATACTTCTATACCCATACCGCGTCTTGAGTTAATATGCTCTCGTAAACAAGCTCATTCGTCGCATTAGTGATGATTATTCAATGAAAAATGTGCTCTAGTTTCGCTATTGCTAGACTAAAATGACAAGCTAAAAATATGACAAACTGTCATTATTGCCGTTGGCTTTGCAATTGTAATAAATTTTAATTGGTGTGCCGCGATACAAAATTTATCTGCTGAGTGTGCCGGGAGTTAAAAAAGTTTGCGCTACACTGGCCTAGATTAATAATTTTCTTTGTATAAGCTGAGTTAGCCGTGTAAGGAAAGGCCTTTATTAAGTACTTTAAAGGCAGTATAAAAATATTCTAGCTGTAGTAATATGATCTCATTTCTCCATGGTTGATGTCATCTTTTGTAACTGTGGATACTTCCTGCTCTTTGATTCGCTTTTGCATCTCGTAAACCTCCAGTCTCTGATTGTGTTGCTAGTTCTAATTCTTATTTCAAAACACACCATCCCAATCCTGAAGTCACTCCATTGGCTAAAAATCCAATAGCAAATCCATTTAAAAGAACTACCCCTAACATGAAATTCCTTACAGTTCTGTCAGCCAAGATATTTTCATGAACTCTTCACAATTCAGCCAACCTGCTCTAACCTGATCATCTGCCTGTCTCACTCTTTCTCTCCCTCTTGTCACTAGTCATCTCAGGTTCTTCAACCAAGCCATATCAAGCACTGCACCATGTGTCCGGAATAATCTGCCTCCTGAATTCTGCTCTTTTTTCTTTCCTACATCCTTGCTGGTCACCCACCATCACGTTCCCCAGGCTCATAGATATCCATGTTTCCATTCGAAACTAATGTCTCACTTGTTTAGGTACTCTTACCTCAGACTCACCTGATCTTCCACTTTCCAATTCTTGACCTAAGCGCCAACCACCCTAACAGCTATTCTGCTACCTCTGATCATGTGGTAACCGGACTACGACCACCTTTGTACTACTCTTTTGGACAACCCTTCTGACTTGACACAGTGCTCGTGAATAAGCTGTTGCCCTAAGCTGGTGCCCTGCGTTTGATTTTCAAGTGGTGCTTTAGAAATCTGTAGATTGTGATTAATACGATTAATTATTGCAAGCTGTTCACGTCTAACTTTCCTTTAATACACATCCGATGTTGTTCAGACCTTCTATTTACTCTTTCCATCCATAACTAATCATTTTTATTCGTCTAATTTATCTATCGAAAGCTAAAATGTTAAAACCATCAAATTGCACTCAGTTGTTGTAAATTCACTGTTAACTGTTAAATTGATTCAAGATTTATTGAGCAGATGTATGCAGCACAAATTGTCAGAGAATTATTTCCATCAGTTATCGTAAATCCAGTCCTGGGCTGCAGCTGTTAAACGGGATGATAAAATGAGCCAATTTGACATTGAGCAAATGATGATGTTGTTGTTGTTGAGCATATAATGATCAATTTCTAAAGGCGGCTTTTGAATTATTACTGATTTTAATCGGAGGTTTTCTGCCATGACCAACCACACGACAGATAATGAGACACGAGGAAACGACCAGCAGTCTGCTGCTGCTGCTGCTGCTGCTGCTGATGATGATGATGATGATGCTGCTGCTTTCGATTCTTGTTTAGTGATGGGCAAAATCTAATAACATTTTGATTTATTCATCAACGGCCAGCGAATTTTTGGTAATTTTGAGGATTTCATTTGAAGCACGATTTGAAATATCATTTCATCCATTCTCTAGCTGCTCATATAAATATTTCTGGTGAATTCAACCGTCTGGCTTTGGTCGAATATAATGCCCGTCTCATATTTGCATCTGCTTCGTAATCTGTTTCTTTTTTGTGTAAATGAGAATGTGAACATATTCTGAGCAGACTGCAGTGTCTGACGGCATGTGTCTGGTGGCTTGTGTCTGGTGGCTTCAGCTGTGCATAGAATGCACCGATTAAATGATAGAAGCGACTGTTGAATGTGGTCAGAGGTGGCCCGCAATGACATTCATTGTCTGCAGTAGTCAGAATATTTTATGAATGCTGTACATAATGCATATCAGAGTTTGTGTGAAACCTTCCATATCACCGTTTTATTCTTGTACATTGATGTTTGTTGTCAAGTTCTAGTTAAGTTGTATTCCATTCAAAAGAGAGAGTTGTGTGGTTAAATCTACATTTTATGAGCACTGTACAGTACTTTGTCTAGCCACAGCAATCACAATTTAGTGTTTGCATTCATTTAACATCATTGAATATTTTTTTATTTGGTCACAGTACTCTGTTTGATTTGATCATTTGTCATTTATATTTTACATGTCACTGTAGGCCTTCACTTGATTTGTTTGATCACAGTATAGTTTAATTAATTTGCCACAGTACACTTGTTTTAACCTAATGGCAGTGTGTAAACCACATATGGATATATACATGGGTCTGAGTTGATAAGGTGACAACATATCATAAGAATTATCTCTTTATGGTAATTGATTCGATCAAAGCCATTTGATTCAATTTAATTTCATAATGTGCTTGCTAAAAATAAATAGTATTTTGCCCATTACTGCATTTCGTTGTCAAACTGATATTGATCTTGAATATCATTATGTGACAGTTAATGATGTTTTCTGTCATTTTGTGTTTTTATTTCTGGCATAATTATACTGGTTGAAAACTTGAAGCAGCTTTGATTTTCGCAACGTCTATTATATTGGTTTTCTGTGATGATTGCTGTGGTTATGGCAGAAGTAACTGTACGATGAAAATTTCCAGCTTGAAATAAGGAATTTTGTTTTGATGATTTGGATACCTGAATTGTGATATTGCAAAACTTTCCACACATGACTCAGATGCAATGCTGTGATGAGCATAAATTGGAAGTCAGGGAACCAGTATTTTTTAACCAGAACCAATCAAACTCTCTTTCATAAATCACTCTAGGCTTTTCTTTTACCGTTGCTGGGCTTGGAGTTGGAGCGTCTCTGAGTTGGTTTCGTGAAGGGTCACTGAATAAGACCATATAATAAATGACTCGATGAATTTGATTTGTCCTGTGTAAATAAGTTGTTAATAGAGATATGGAAGAGCCTCAAAAATTAATGTCTCTCTGGTTGTACTATACACACTAGTTATTATACACACATGTCATAGTCATAGAGACAAATCTGTCTTTTGTGTTGTGATAAGCCTTTCACAACAACAGTGATGGTGAATGTAGAATAAATCTGGCATATGATTGTCAGTTATTTGTAGTTACATGATGCATTGATTTTTAAGGTTTTCATGCTTTGATGAAATTAATAAAGTGAATATTACTTTGTTGCTTGCCACTTGCCTGTTGTGGGATCTATTATACAATGCTGTGAGTTTGAGATGATTTTGGATGATACTGCAATTGGTGGGTGAGAAAAGATATCTAGGCCACACTACGAGTGATGCAAAGGCAATGGATAGGACACATATTGAGAGGAGACCCTTCCCTTCTGAGAGTTATCACTGAAGGACGAATAAAGGGAAGATGAAGCAGAAGAAGAAGAGGGAGATGAAGACAGATGCTGTTGGACAGGATGATGATGTAGAAGACTCAATATCGAGACAAGTGCTGTTGATATTGGACGTTCAAACCCGACCCTGGGCAGAAAACTTGAAGAAGAAGGAGAATCCTTGATGGATAACTGGACCAGCAAGCAGTGCTTGTTAGAGCATGCACAATAATGATTTATTAAACTTTCGAATGATCATGAATGCAATGTTTAGATACAATAATTAGCTACAAGTTTGATTTGACAAGATCAGATTTTCACCACGTCTAATAAGGATTGGTTGGAAACCATTTTTATCAATTGCTTTCTTAACCGATTTATTTGCATCTGATATATTTTCGTAGTTGCACGTAGGAATTGCAAGCTCAGATATTGTTGCTGAATCGAACTGAATTGTGTATGTATTAGCAAAGCGACAGTTTAAGTGCTTTGCTGGTGATGCTCATATGTAAACCAAAAATGGCATCAAGTAGATTTATGACTTCTTCTTCTTCTGCTCTTGAAAGAATTACATAGTAATAAGTCTGTGTAGTAGTTACACTAGATGACTCGAATTTACTTATAGATGCATTACCTGAGATCTATCATGCAAAAAGTTGATGATGATGATGATGACGACGACGTGATATATTATAATTAGACAATTTTGTAGTGCTGTGTAGCTCAGCTGAGACTGGAGGAAAGGGTGTTGTACACGAGTTAGGGTGTATAAATGCAGAAATACAGTACTACTTTCCACATAAACACAACAATCGCCACTTATTTGGCTGCTGCTATCCAAAGCATAATATCCGTGGTTGAATAAAAATAGTAACTTGACTGATGTTAAGTGTTATGGTCGGCCATGTTTCGATGTTTTATAAACTATGAATGCCAGTTCAAACAGGTTCTTTACTGAGTTGGAATCCAATGCTAAGATCAAAGAAGCTCATGGTTATTTTGAAGCATTTGTTGTGGCTCAACCAAGGTGTTCACAATTCCTTGGAGTTTCAGCTTGTTTCAATATATGTAGAAAAAGAGACAAGGTGCTGTTAGTGTCATCTACTGATGCTGTCATTGAAGCAGTTGCATTTAATAAATGAAGATCGAACTAATACTCATTTCTAAGTATGTTATATGTTCATCATTGTCCTTTGGGTTTGTCATTATCCTTTGCGTTCAGCATTGACCTATATGTTATATGTTCATCATTGTCGTCCTTTGGGTTTGTTATTATCCTTTGCGTTCAGCATTGACCTATATATGTTATATGTTCGTCATTGTCATGTTTGTTCGTCATTGAAAATACAAGTACAGTTTAAAACAAATATCTACTTGTAAGGGATCAAAAGGACATGACCCTAAGGAACCTGGGTTCCTCAGCATTCTATGTGTTTGTCATTGTCCTGTTTGCTCGTCATTGTCCTTCATGTTCATCATTGTCCTGTATATGCTTGTGATTGTCCTATATATGTTCGTCAGTGTTGGATGCAAACTAAGACCCGAACGAATCACCACGGTCGTCATCATCGGTCGGGTCCTTAACTAAGGCCGCTGCTAATCTATCGATTGGTCACTTTCACGGCCACTGGATGGCGCCAGTAAATAGAATTATTTGATCACTGGTCATTTCTTCGCACAAGAGGGTAGACGACGATGACGATGACGACGACGACGACGACGACGATGTGCATGGAGGCAATCATGCAGGCAGGCAATGAGGAATGAGGCAAGATATTATAGGGCTATATGAAGGACATGAGAGCAGGAGGGAGGGAAGGAGGGAGGGAGGGAGTCAGAATGCAGAGGGTGACTGAGGCAGGGAGGGGTGGGGTGTCTCACATAATAAGCAGGATTAGCAATTTGTCTTCATCAGCAGATGCAGTGGGAGGCCTTGTCTGTTGCAGAGAAATTTGTGCATGATGGATGGACCACTTGGACTCTTTGCTGCCTCCAATATTATTCCAAAGACCATCCATTGATCCATGGCTGCCTACAACCATCTCACTTCTGCTGCTGCTGCTGCTGCTGCTGCTGCTGCTGCTGCAGGACAAGACTCATAACGGTCCAACCCAGCCGCTGATTATGCTGCTGCTGCTGCTGCTGCTGCTGCTGCTGCTATGGACTACCTGTGTTGTCGTGTGGTTACTCTGTTCATAATTCTGTCATTTCTAATATGTCATTTTTTATTCTGGAATTAAGTCAGGAATTAGGTGTGACCTAGTTTGTGTGCTTCAAGAATTAGAATTTGGTCTCACATCCTTCTTCCATTTGCATCCTATACCATATCTGTTCGATTTCAACCTGGCTTCTGTGATGGATTATGATTTTTGTGTGTTATTTTAATAGAATCGACTGTTGTTTTATGTCTTGTGTGATAAGATATAGCAGCATTTTAGAAGTCATCTGATTAGACACTCACTTGAATATGATGCTTGCAGAAAATTGGCAGCTATTCCCATAATTTTTTATTTTCCCGTATACAAGTAATATCATGATGGTCAGAAATGGCGTAGGACTACTGATGCAAGGGTATATGCTGCTAAAGAATGCAGAGCTTCCATAAATTCAACCTACCTGCCTCTGGTCAATGAGTAATTCTCAGACTCTTGATTTTCCTCAGTTCTTTGTGTTGGAAACCAAATTTGTTGGGATTCTGCTGTGCACACTAAGTCATTTGTTACAGAACTGCAGTCGAGTCTTGCTTTTGTTTATCTGTTTCTGCTGTGTTGCTGCATGTCCGTCCTCTTGAACAATGACCTACATAGTTTCCTGCTGCCTTCTTCTTCTACTGATCTTCTCCCACACAATGGTTTACATTAATCAGATGAGTTTTGTTTGTGTGATTCCATTAGTGACCATGCTGATCATATTCTGCTCAGGGTTTTGTTTGTGGACAACCAGTTGATGTATCTGACCATTCGCTCGCTCGTCCATTCATCCATCCATTCATCCATCCATTCATCCATCCATTCATCCATCCATTCATCCATCCATTCATCCGCTGACATCCATGGTCTCTGATTAATTCATATCATTGTCCATAGCTTTCATTTTCTGTATGGTGCAGAGATACCGAGAGGAAGTCCTGGCCACATGATGGCTGCCAGTTCGTTTTTATTCGTTTTTATTCCACCCTCTGTTTCACGCAATTTATTGTCAGGCAATTTATTGCGTCAACTGAAAACACAGGTCTGGTTTGCACAAACAATATCGTGTCAGTTGGGATGCTTTCAATGTAGACAAAAGATGCATTAATGACGTGTTCGGTTAGCATTGCACTTATACCAAAGCCAACGCTCTAAGATGCGTTCAATCGAAACAATGGAGAGAGGATTTATGATCTTAAAAGTCATTTTCATTTCTCTTCCCATTTGGGTTTTGCGCAGCCATGCACTTAACAGATGCATCTAACCTGAAAATGGCGTCCATCCAAATAATTAGACTCGTCTGTACGCGCGCGCGTTGTGTTATGGTGTATCGTCGAAGTACTCTCTCTTAATGTAATGATTTATTTATGCGAAGTGCTGCTTGTCTGGAAGCAGAGGAGGAGGAGGAGGAGAGGAAGAGGAGGAGGAGGAGGACGCTTCTTAATGCACAACGCACTCTGATGTTCTTCATACGAGTTGCATGACTTGCAGCTATCATGGCCGTTGATTGATCTGATCCTCATCATGGCTTCTGTTTCTTGTCTTCATCTTCTTTTTAAAACATTTCTTCTTCATTTTACTCGTCTTCTCTGCACATTCTTTTGTCTATAATATGCTGCCCGCCACATATCGAGTTCTTCTTCAGTCAGTCGGAACAAGAATTCTGATGACATTCAGGAAAAGCAGATGAGACTTTTGGATGTGAAGGGTTGTTATCGCTTTATACCTGACCTGTACCAGGAGAAATTGCAGATGCAATTAGTGGTCATCAACAGTTTATATCGTATGCTTTATCTGAAAATTGTGGTGTTCAATCTTTGCTGTAGCATTGACAGATTTCAATGGATGTTCATCGTTTTATGACTGTTGAATAGATCTATGCTGTCTTTGTTTTCATGTTTTTTAAGGTTCAATGTTTGGTCTCTTTGGGATAGAGGAATTTCATGTTTTTTTTAATTTTAGCGATTTTGACTTCACTATACCTATTCCTCCTTCTCCAGTGACATTTCAAGTGGATGTCTCTTTAACCTCTTTCACTCACATGTATAATTATACATCATCATCATCATCATTGCGGTCCATGCATGGGTTCAGTACCCGTTGGTGTCAATCGCATGTTTCACCATCCGTCTCCACCACTTGTCTCTCCCCTGTGCCATTCTGCTTAATTTGTGGATCTCCATTTCGCACCAGTCTGTGATGTCGTCTATGTCCGTTCCCTACACGAAACGGTCTTCCTCTAATCCCCATCATTCCAAAAATGGTTTGCTTGACGAATCTGTCATTTCAAATTCTGCACACGTGTCCAGAAAAAATTCAGTTTTTTTCCATTATCATTTGTTTGATTTTTTTCTTTACTACTCTTGCGTGCACCTCCGCATGTGTTTTTTTCTGTTCCCATCCTGATGTGTAAGCACTATCCTCCTATAGCATCTCATCCTATAAATATATGTACTAGTGATAAAAGACAACTTAGAGATACTCTTAATCGTGTCCTGAAGTTTTTGTTTGTATCTTGATGCTAATTGCTGCTGCTGCTGCATCTGATTCCAAGTTATGGCCCATGGTTTTAGTCTCTTCTGCACATTTCTGTTGACCAAATCATCAGAAGCCTGGATCTGAGAAGACTGTGAAGGAGTGAACGTATATGTGATGGTGTACAGCTGGGCCCACCTGTCTGGATTGTATGGATAGTTGGAAGCTGCTTGTCTGACTGTAATATCTTGGATGGGTGGATCCGATTTGACCAGGGTCTATGACAGCAGTTGCCCTGGACAGAAATTTGCTCAGCATATTACAGCACTTATGAGCAAGGTACTAAACCAGTCGTAAAAACATCATATATATTTCTCTCTGCTACATTTATACCAACCAGGTTTTAGCATGGTGTAGTGGGAGTTACTCTTATCATAGAGGTAGTCACTGTGCAGAAGATGCCAGGTAGGTTATTTACTGGGCACTTCCAAAATTTAGAGGTGTTGCGTGGTTGAAATTGAGAGTTAGTTGTGAGTGACAAGACAAGCGTAAAATCTGCAGAATGCCAGCAGGTCCTTTCATCAATGGCCAGCATCACTGCACAATGATTTCCAGTCAACTGAACTGCTAGAACTCTTCTTTCTAACTGACTGACTTCTCTGATGCTTGATCGCTTTATATTCTTTCTTGATGTGATAGGTCTATGCTGAGTGGCAAAAGGTTCAAGGGTGCATGCGAAAAAGTGCCGCAGATTCTTTAAAAACTACCCTCTCATGCCCATGAGAATTTTACACAGTGTATCGGTTAAAGAATATTCTTATTTAATTTTTACTTCTGGTTTTTACTGACAGAGCATAGGAGAAAGTGAAAAAAAAGACATTGTTTCAAAAATGTTTTTGAAAATAAGTTAAAGTGAAGTCATCCGTAAATGAACTTTTGGATTCATAGTGTGATTATGGGTATTTGAAGTTTGAAAATCTGAATTGAATTTGTGCCCTACAAATATGAACGTAGTACACGACTACATGTGGCACTTTTGTATGCATACACATGCCATAGGTTTACCAACCTCCAGCTTACAGTTTTCAGCTGAGACTTGAGTATTATTGCCTTCTCTTCTGTTTCCTTGTCTTGTTGTCTTTCATCATAATTATGCGCCTGCTGCTCCCTCTCCTTTGTTCCTCTTTTGCTTTATCCACCTCCTACTCATCCTCCTTTTAGATATGTATGTGTGTGTGTATGTATGTATGTATGTATGTATGTATGTATGTATGTATGTATGTATGTATGTATGTATGTATGTACTGTTTCCTCTTCATCACCCTCATACTTGTCATCCTCTATTTCATCCACATTCTACTCCTCATTCCTTTTCCGCTGTTTCATCCTCCTCCACACTCTACTCATCCTCCTCTGTTTCATCCTCCTCCACACTCTACTCATCTTCCTACTCACCTTCCAATTCTGTTGTTTCCTTCGCCTTCTTCTTCTTCTTACTTATCAACTTCATCGGTTGACTTTCATTGATCTCCTCGACTTGGACTTGATGAACCTGACATGACAGACATACATAGCAGCACGCCATTCATTGTCTGATGCTCACTTGGTGACGGTTCTACCTACGTCCGCTTCTTTCCAGCTGTTATACGCCTGACAGATACAATAAACATGGTAGGATGGAGAGCAGATGCATCTAAGAGTTGTTGTCGTCATCATCTTCACAACTGGCTGGCAGGTACCTTTCTGACTGGCAGAGTGGGCAGACGGACAAGCAAGGTGGCAGACAGACAGACTGACCAGTACACTGACTGATTTGAATGCAAAAGATGCAATGGAGACATGGAAGCCAAGGAGGGAAGCTTCCATCATGGAAGAAGGAAGGAGGGAAGAGTTGACGTCATCTGATAGAAGTGAGCATATACATATGTATAGTTGGTGGACATTGGTGGTCGTTGGTGATTTATGGATATGCATTCCATGAAAGCCAATCACAGATGACCAAGGAATTTCTTGGAACAGTGAAGCCACTAGCAGCAGCCAGCAGGCCTACAAATTATGATCCTCTGTACTGAGAACGATTGCAATTTATTCTCGCTTTCCAGTCTTTGTTGTCCGTCCTTTTAGAGCCGAGCCGTAAAGCAGCAAAGACTGCAAATGGTCATTTCTGTGCATCTTTCATTGCATATATAGGTCACTGTTAGCATGGCTTATTAAGCCAGTTGACTCGACAATTTGTCGTTGCAGTCGCGCTGGTGTTTTATGGCGATTCCATGCATACTTCATTGCATACTTCGTTGCATTCCTAATTGCATACTTCATTGCATACTTCATTGCATACTTCATTGCATACTTCATCGCAAACTTCATTGCATACTTCATCGCATACTTCATCGTATACTTCATTGCATACTTCGTTGCATACTTCATTGCATACTTCATTGGTCGGACCTTTTGGCACAGTTGTTGTGTCGAGGGAATTTGTTGTCTCCCATATCTCTGTTCGTGCTCTGATTATTCAAACGGCTTTTTGTTCGGTTCACTTGTCATCTCAGACCCCCTGCTTGCTCTTTGCCCGTGAGATGCTTGAGTGCAGAAGGGTAAGGTCCCCAGCGGCGGTCGCTTGATATGTAAATTCTTCCATGTCATTTTTGATGCATTGAGCGATGGTAGCATTGGGAGCTCAGCAGCAATATTAAGTTCACACGAATCAGTCAATTGTTTCCTTTGTTTGAATGATATTAGCATTCAAAAGCATGTTTCGGTGATGTCGATGGGTCAGTGGCATACATGCATTATTAGTCAATGCGTGCATTATTAGTCAATGGTCACATTATTAGTCAATGGTCACATTATTAGTCAATGGTCACATTATTAGTTAATTGTCACATTATTAGTCAATGGTCACATTATTAGTCAATGGTCACATTATTAGTCAATGGTCACATTATTAGTCAATGGTCACATTGGTCAGCATAGAGATGATTGGTTGATGAGATTCATCTAAACATGTAAATCTTCTGAGCCCCGAGCATCCTACAGAACTGTGTCAAGAGAGATCGGCGGTGTACGTTATTCGCTAGGTCAAGTACATGATCAATTCAGTTCATAAGATGCAATGTGTTGACGTGGTTTCAGCATCATATCAGAGCATGGACGCCCTGAAGAGTGAAGAGGTTATGCCAAGATCACTGTAGTATATGAGATGTCAGTTTTTCACACTGGATTCTATCTGATTAAGTTGATCTGTTTTGTAGGCCAGGTCAGAAAAAATGGGTCAGGCTAACTAAGCTGAATGCTGATTGAGTTGCCATGGAAACAAATGCATTCTGCTGATATGTTTTGAATTGCAGAATTATCGCCGTAAGAACTCCAACGAGTCTGTGTATTGAATCTGCGTATTGAATATATGTTGGTTTAGGTTGAGTGCTAAATGCTGTAGTGAGAAATCCGAGAGTATAGATGTAAGAATCTGGTAATGGATTTCAGTTCAATTGGCCGCAGATTTAGGACTACTCTAGGTTGGCATAACTGTTAGCATTGTAATCTATTCTGGCAACATATGAGCTGAGTAAAACTTTGCAATCTAGTTATTGAGCCCCTGGGTTGCGTGAATGAGAGGCTCCTGCGTGGAGGGGTGGGGTCGGTGGGGGGGGGGGAAATAGAGGGCTTCAGTCTAGACTCCTCCTTCCATTATTCATATTTATTGTTTGCTTGATACTGCTGGGCTTCCATAAGCCTTCTCCAGGGAGGAATCTCTTCCTAATTTCTACGAGGTGCTTTGCGCATAACAAGTTTGTGATGAATTATTTAGCTTTGGAGAGGCTTTCCTTGTTTCCGTCACCATTAATGTACGTTAATGTGGATATATAACCCGAATTTGTCTATTGGTGTGAAGCAGAGTTATACCTTGAAGATCCTATTTGTAAATGTGTATTTGCATTGTGCATAAAGCCAGCGAATGTCGCAGGATTGTTGCATTGTGGGATTAACCCTTTAAAGCCGAGATGGTAGTAAATGGTATGGGAAATCCTATGCCCTCTGGCATTAAAGGGTTAAATATACATATCGTTGGTCGAAGGGTTTCGAATTCACGGTCCACTTCTCTGTCTTAAGTAAGACTTGTTTGTTTCTTTAAAGACTTTCTGGTCTGATCCTAAGTAAGACTTGGAGTAGGGGTTTATAGTGATGGTGGCACAAGGAGCATCGAGGGGGTCGGCTTGGAGGTAGGATCATTGCATAGAGATGAAGCTAGATCGTTAAATCTCAGTGGAGTTTGGTAATTACTACAGAATGCTCCGAAGAAACCCAAGGCTGGATCAATGCCTACATTTACTTTTCCAGTGTTTTGTGGATTCAATGACAACTTATTAATAATTATCTTGTGATAAATGGCTTCATCCACAGTGGGCTTTGCTGCTAAACACTTTTGTATGACGATCAAGTTTTTGCATTCATGAGATTTTTTTAATTTAAGACACTTGTTCTTTTCTCTGCCAGATCTCTCTGAGTTTTGCGCATTTAACCCTTTTGCGTAGAAAATTTACATCTGATTAACCATCGACGAAACTTGTCTAGAAACTGAATTTTTAACAACGCTTATGTGTCATTCAATTGTTTGCTACTATTTTTCGTGGACATTTTTACAATTCCCGAAGAGATTAAACTCGCTTTGTTTTACATTCGGACATCAGTGGCGCTGAGATTGAAGCGTTGTTTTGAATGTCACCATTGGGTTGAGAGACAATCTGATCTTGCAATAATTCTTGTTGTACGGTTATGAAAACATATCTCACTGAGGCCTAAAAAATAAATGTTGTGTTTCCGGTAACAGAGCTAAAAAAATTGGGTAGGTAGGTCGGAAAATATTTTTATTTTGGTAAAATATTTTTATGCAGTGACTATCCGAAAAAGTATACCACACTAGTCTTTTTTGCACGCTGAATCAAAGTACGTGTTCTAAGCAAGTATAAACTGTCTATTTCCCGACTGTCTGCACCTAAAACTGCTCTAGAAACAGTCCTATTAATTTCATTTTGTTGACGTCTCTTATGTTATGTCAATACAAATGTAAAAAAAATATTTTTGGAGAAAAATTTTTTTTTAAATTTTTTTTTGGAAAAAATAATTTTTTTAACAAAATTTTTTTACAAAAATATTTGAGTCGCGGCCGTAAAAATGGGTCGGTCGGGTTACCGGAAACAACAATTTTTTTCTACGCCTGATCATGCTGATTAATCCATCGTATCTATCAGCTGTGGTGGCACTTGCAGGCCAAGCTTTTTGGTAGAATATTTTGATTGGTCTTCAGCAGATGTGCTGATGAAAAACCGGGTCTTGTTGATACAACACAGATCCAAATTGCTAAGTCTGGTATTGCTTTCACTATCGTTCAATTAGTTCTATAGATAATTAGTATGATCATTAGTATGATCATTGATCATTAGTATGAATACCACTTACAATGCTGCTGTTGGTCCAGTGCTGTTATTAGTCCAGTTACCTATAAATTAATGAAATCCTTCAAAATTAATGCTCTGCCTAACTCCATAATTACAAAAAATTATACTGCTAATGTCATCGTCATCATGTGCCTCTGCAGTTAAACTCGCATGGTTGCGCTTTGTTTTTACATCTAGGCATCACTGGCATTGCAATTGAAGTGCCATTATGTTGTAGCGTCGTCTATGTCTGCTTGATTGAGCGAATAAATGAAAAATATTGATTGATTCAGTTGTAAAACGCAATCATCAGGCGGAACTGATGGCCAGTTTTTCAGATCTGATCTCTCCACAATTCTCTCTCATGCATTTATAATTAATTGTCTTTGAAAATAAACCATCGGAATTATCAGAATTATCTATGCAATGGTTGACCTAGTTACATGTTCATTAGACAAACTCTGACCTGGTTACATGTTCATTAGACAAACGCTGGTTCCCTGACTTCCAACTGTTTTATTGAGTGTACATTTGATATTGCATGTGGTCTGTGTTGAAAGTTTTTTTGTGATGCTCCAGTTCGGAGTGTAAGGCTTGCAAAGGGTTAAGAATAGAAATTTATCGTTTGTTACACGGCACTTAAGTTTTATGTAGTCTACCTCATTTTGTTTTGTTATCGAAATTGATTGGTAATTGATAATTGTTACCGAATTGTATACGGGTGAATAACTGAAAAGCTTGAGTACAGTTTTAATGGTTTTTGGCAAGTTAGCATGTCATGCGTATGATGCTTAAATTTATTGAGTGAAATAATGGTTCATTATTAGAGTCATGTTGAAAGGTTGCTTGAGGATGGGATCATTGGAAAACCATGTTTCATGTCCACAGGCATTGACGTTATTTTTAGACATCATGCTCACCACAGTGCTTTGCTCTATCCAGCTTCTATCAGTTGGTACTTCACAAATTTTGGTGTAACCAAAGAAGCTTAGCTATATTTACATCATTCATACACCTCATTAACCTAGAATTGGGCTTTTGTTAGTGTGAGTACTACAATGTGTAATGACCTTCCCCTGAAATTCATTGCATCCTGATTCTGGTGAGGAATTCACCTGCATCTTTTCACAGCATGAAGACCTTTCTCTTTTCATGGGTCTGTCGTGCTGAGAGCACTTCTGAATAGCTCTGCTGTGAGAAGTGCATTACAAATGTCACATCAAATTAGATTAGATTAGAACTGTATGTTTTACTGTCACCTGGTGGGACTAAGTAAGTAAGCATTCAGTGTTGCAAAGATGACTATTGAAGCAGTTCTTATAATTGAGGAGGTTGATGAATATAGTGGAGCAGTTGCTAACATATGTGACCCGTCATTACGAAATGAGTCGGAAGTCGCACAATGCAGAACGCTGCAAATGGCTTTTAAAGGTGTTCAACCTTAAAATTATTGATTTTTCCATTTTTCCAGTTTTTTAATCTAGATTATATAATGTCTCATTAAAATATTAAAGCTGACTTTATTTTGCTGTTTTAACATGCTATTTGTGCAGATTAAATGACCAATAATAATTAAAACCTATATAAAAATTCAGAAAATCGCATTTTTTCAACATTTTCTGTTAGGTAGGTCAATAGATTAAAAATTTTATAACTCCACAAGCACTTGGTCGATTTTGATGCATAATAGCTCATTTTGAAGGCAATTTAACATGGAATAACGTGGAATACATACATGTAACTCAAAATACTCAAAAAGGGCCTAGCGACTCATCTTGTTATGACGGGTCACATATGTGTTTTGGTTCATGATTGTTTATATTCTTTATCTTGACCTGATAAGCTGTTGTTGTTGATCTGTTGTCAACTGCTAACACTGTTGTTTCGTTGTATCGTTTTTTAACATCCACAGGAAGAAACGTTAGCAATTTTCGGTACATCCAGTATTTAACGCGTAAGTACGCATCCCTTGAGCTTCGGAGGCTGCTAATCTCAGCACAGACACACAGTGCACACGCACTAAGCACTCCTCCTCATGCCAATCGATCCTCCTCATCCTCTCAGTTGTCTTCTCTCGGAGAATGAGTGCGTTGCGTGGCGCTCGTCAGCGTGTGTATTTTTCTGTAAAGTTAGAATCTGCATCCATTAGCAGTTTTTTTATTCTGACATTCCGAGATTTGTGCGTGTGTGTTTTGGTGGATGTGCTGAAACTCATAACGAGTCAAGACTTATGGTGGGGTGGGGGATGGGTTTTTGCCCTTTGTTGCTGTCAGTCTGTAGCCTAACGCTATGAGATGTCTCACAACATTCTCCTTCAATGTCATCTATTTCTTTGTACCTGGAAATAAACACGAATCTTTAAATGATCAATTAAAACTATCATTATATATATTTATATAAGATTGATTTCTATAAATTAGAGAAATATACAAATTCTTCTGTCAATGGGACAATAATGATCTTTCTTCTTAGCACTGTTTGTTGTAACAACTCATCGTTATACACAAGCATCAGTCAATCATTGCTTCAGCTTGAGCCAAACCAAAAGATCCATTTGAAAAACTTGTCGAATTTTTGCCGTGGAAACAAATCTAAGTAGCAATAAATTTGCGTGAATTCAAATCGAAGACGATTTTTTTATGATTTTTTTTGGTCACTTCGTGGAATATTGTTCGTAAAATTGCTGAACGGGTGAATAGAGAGGTTCATTGTTTTCATTTGATCCAGGACAATGGTTCAGAGAGAGTTCTGTCATCGTTAAACGTACAAATAATAAATGTATAAATAAATAAGAGTTGAGGATGATTGGTAGGGACAGAGGTCAAAGGTGGATCTGTGTGTCTGGAGCTGTAAGGCCAAAAAAATTTGTTGTGTTTCCGGTAACAGAGCTAAAAAAATTGGGTAGGTAGGTCGGAAAATATTTTTATTTTGTAAAATATTTTTATGCACTTGACTATCCGAAAAAGTATACCCCACTAGTCTTTTTTGCACGCTGAAACAAAGTACGTGTTCTAAGCAAGTATAAACTGCCTATTTCCCGACTGTCTGCACCTAAAACTGCTCTAGAAACAGTCCTATTAATTTCATTTTGTTGACGTCTCTTATGTTATGTCAATACAAATGTTTAAAAAAAATTTTGAAAAAAAAATTAAATTTTTTTTGAAAAATAATTTTTGTTGAAATTTTTTACAAAAATATTTGGGTCGCGGTCCTTAAAATGGGTCGGTCGCGTTACCGGAAACACAACACTTTTTTTTACGCCTAAGCGTTTACTGCACTGTTGACTAGCTTCTATGCTTTGCAGCTCAAGGGATGCACAGCAAATCTATCTGATATTTTAGTAGTAAGGGCAAATTATGGAGAATTTATTGTCAGACTAGATTTTCTTTTACACAGTGTATATTCTCATAATGTGCTGTCTAGAAGTACACCTCTAGAAAACAGGTTGTGGTGATGTGGTACATGGTGCCTTTGCTGCTGCTGCAGTTGCTGGTGCATGGTTAACCCTTTAGGTTCAAAGGGTTAATAGTCTTCCAAAGGGAACCACATGCACTGTGAGCTAATGAACAATTCTAAAGTTTGCTGTGAAATTTTCACATGACGATCATTAACGAGTAACCATACTTGAGCATTCACTGGCGACACAAAATGTGTTTTCTAAAGCATGAATTCCTACAGACCTCCATATATTTAGTTTGTTTTTTGCGTGACGTGTGAAATGTTGAGCTGTTAGAAACGGTTTTTCTGTTCTGCATATTTCAGATGCGCCAAAAATCACATTGCCTCCGACGGACAAGAAAGTCATGGAGGACGCGATTGTGAGCTTTTTCTGCAAGGCATCAGGGAATCCGTTGCCCGATGTGCAGTGGCGAAAGGGAGGGAAGCGCATCACTGCGACGAGCACGCGATACACGGTACATACGATGCCGCAGGGATCCGTCTTGCGCATCGAATCGGCGAAGCCATCGAAAGACGATGCGATCTTCGAATGTTTGGCGGAAAACACGGCTGGGGACATACGTGCGTCCGCTCGACTTGAAGTCTATCCACGGGATCAGAGTAAGCTCATCAACTTCTTTAGTTGTAGTAGTAGTCTTCGAAATTTAGGATACTTAACATTAAAATTTGCTGGATGTTATCGAAGCTATTATTCTGATGTAAATAGAAGTTGTTATCATATTGTGATCGCTATCTGCAAACTTCTAAAGCGTTTCTTAATAGCCAAGCGCATGGCACCCGCTTCTACTGTCTTCGAAGTTCTAATGAAAGAAATTTGGTGCTACACCTTAGTTACTACTAGCCTCATTAGCTAAACTTGTAAGTGAGAGCGGCATATGTCTGTTGGTTGCAATGGACTGCGGTTCAAGCCCCGGGCTGGGAGTTGACATTAAGAGATTTAGATATCTCGGGCTAGCACGTATGGGATGCGGTGGCGCAAGCTTCTGTGGAGCGACCTTGGGCAAGTTGCTTACCCATCATTGTCTGTGAGGAAGGCAATGGGACACCACCCCACTCATCTCATCCCCTGGGGCGTAATGCCAATGAACCTGCTTAAAGGCAGAGAACCATCATTATCACCTTATTGTGTTCGATTAAAACTTTGTCAGCAGGCAGTAATTTTCTGTCAAATCTGTGACTATAATACTCAAGGCTCAACAGAGTTAGCACTCAACAGTATCCATACTTTGCGGTACCTCCTGCGAAACCGTGGTTTTGTATTGTCAAGCCGCCTAGAATTCAGCTGCTTTTGGTTAATATCAGAAAGTGACATGTCCATTGTAAGACTGCTGCTGCTCACCCGCTCAGATTGCATTTTTCCTCATAAAAAACATTTTGGTTTCGAAGGCTGATTTATGTTTGTAGTGTAAATTACGTGTTTGGTGGGGAAAGATGACCCGTGCCTAGATCTGGGGGGGTATTAAAACGAGGCACCACGTCTGGTGACCCTGACACCTGTTGGTCTTAACAGCCACCATAGCCGCCCATTAGTCCCCCATGGAAGGAGGGCGTACGTCCTACACCTACACCCACCGTCTGCCTGCCTGTCGACTACTCTGTCATCGACTGTTTAGCCTTCTCCTCCTCCTCCTCCTCCTCCTCCTCCTCCTCCTCCGCCTCCTCCTCCTCCTCCTCCTCCTTCTTCTCCTCCTCCTCCTCCTCCTCCTCCACCCACTCGTCCATCAGTGGGTCGGATTTTTAAGGCTGAGTCCTCGTCACCTCCCCCTCCACAGCCTGTCGCCGTCGTCGTGGTAACGTTGACGAGGGTGGGAGGAAGGGAGGTGCACGTGCGCTGCTTGCAGCCGCTGAGTGCTGCAGCTGTCTCGTCATCATCGTCGTCGTCGTAGTCGTCTATCGATTATCATCATCATCATCATCATCATCATTGCATCTGTCATTATATTTAAACACCGAGTGCTTGACTGAATGTGACGCAACGAGGCGACAGACGCCGTGCCTTCTCTCTCTTCTATCTGACTGATACTCTTAGATTAGCACTGCAGGTAAATATTTGCACGAAATAATAATGCAAATGCACCAATCTTTCTGTCCGTGGGCGATTTTCAAAGACGGGTCAACGTCAATCGCCTCCAGTCCACTATCGTCACCGTCATCTGTCCACTACATGTCCAATGGTTTGACTTTGATGTTTTGTGTCAAGTCGTCATTGTTGTTGATTATTGTTTGGTCATTTCAGTGAATGATTACAGTCATGAAACACGTGTATTTGACTGACACCAATGACGACATCATACGATGAAAGACGCCTGTGTGTGTACATGGTGTTAATGTGTACTTGCCATGGTTAAGCTAATCTTAATCTGTCCAATTCCCGGCCCAGACGACACCCACCTCTCAGACGACACCCCACCTTAGCTGTTCTGCCCCACTAATTTTGTGGTATCTCGACCCGGACCACCATGGACTACTCTCTCGGACAACCCTTCTGACTCAACGCAGTGCTCATGAATTAACTTTTGAGTGACGCTTTAGAAATTTTGAGTAAACTTAGAAATTTTGAGTAAACTTACGATTATGATTTGCTGAGAATCGCTCTCTTGCTGTGTGCATCAACTGAATTGCTTTAATCTGTCAAGTTCATCACACTTGTGAAGCAGGTGAAAGACTAAGCTGACATAATATGAAGCGTGTGCTATTAGAGACCAACAATTTCTGACACCGAGTTCAACAGTTTTATGATGTTTAACAGTCCGTGTTTTCCACAGCAGCTGCTTTTCCCCATTCACTGCAGTCTAACCTTCCAACCGTTCACTATACCAACCATGACGTGTCTGTGTGTAATAAACCTATGTAATTTTTCTCATTAACATGCATATATTGCGCATACCCTTTTTGCCATGCATTGGCGTGCGTTCAAGATGAGAATTGTTACATTAAATTAAGTATAAGTCAACAAGGTCCAAGAAAACTATAGCCTATCGGTAAACAGGTAATACTATAATTGACTCTAGTTACTACATCAAGCTTATGGTTTGCGATTTTACATGAAGAATAATATACTAAATGATCAACCATATTTCTTATTCTCTTGGCTTTCCATACATGACACTGATTCCAACATCACGAATTCTCTTCTTCCAACATACCCACGTGAAGGAGGAAGGACATAATTATATGCATTTTAGCCTTGACGAAAATCTCGTAGTTCAGCTTCTTTTCAAGAAAGAAATTTAGCAAAATCTTCTTTCTTTTCATGGACAATCATCCTCTTTAATAAGAGGCTTGGGATTACTTACAAGTCCTGCTGTAAAAGGATTCAACATTCACGATCTTAAAATAAACCTATAATTATATGGCAGCATGCTACAAGGTCTGCAGCGAGAAGCCTTATCAAGTTCATTTCTCATTTGTCTTTCTGTATTTCTGTTTCTTTCGTTTTGTGTGTCTCTGTCTTGTTTATAAATGCGGAATCATCTGCCAGCCAGTGCTATCTTAGGGCTATGAAAGCAGTTGCCAAAGATGTTCTCTTATTATTCAATTCGTGTTGATTTCTACCTTAATCATGTCTTCTTGCAACATTGGTCTGCATTGAATCCAACGAAAGAATCTCGTCTCTATGACATTGTATCTTTACTTGGCAAAGGTTTTCCAATTTCAGATGAAATCCCACCTCTTCAACAGTTCTTTTCCTAATCACAGCCCAATCCTCTGCGAGTCTGCATGCTAAGATTTGTATCCTCAATAAAACGAACCTTTACGGCTTTCTCTATTTTCTTCATAATTGATTTAATCGGAAGATGTCTCTTTGGCAAGCAGACTCGCATCTTCCCTCAACAACTCTCGACAACTCCTCTGACATGTCACAGCACTCGTTAAAACTTTTGAAGTTTTGAATTTTAAATTAAATTATGATGCGGCTGTCAGAGGCCATCGATTTTGAAAATTGACGTAGTTTTGTCTATTTGACTGTTTTATCAAACTATATATATGATATTGATTTTTATTGCTGGTGTTCGATCATATTTATTATGCCATAATAATAATAATAATAATAACAATAAAAATAAAAATAAATGAAATAAATAAATAGATAAAATATAAATAAAAATAATAATTTTTAAGAAAATTTAAAAATAAAATAATAATAATAATAATAATAATAATAATAACGACAATAATAATAAAAATAAATGAAATAAATAAATAGATAAAATATAAATAAAAATAATAATTTTTAAGAAAATTTAAAAATAAAATAATAATAATAATAATAATAATAATAACAATAATAATAAAAAGTAAATGAAATAAATAAATAGATAAAATATAAATAAAAATAATAATTTTAAAGAAAATTTAAAAATAAAATAATAATAATAATAATAATAACGACAATTTTTATGGTCAAATTTGTTGCAGAGCGTAAAAATGCGACGTACACAGACCTTTCCGCAACACATAATCCCTGTTGTACTCTGGCTCCTACCAACAGATCAGGCCTGAGAGTTTTTAGCAGAACACTTGACCGTGGTAACGGGGCACCACCCACTTGAGACCAGAAAACCCTTTTCGAGCGACGATGCTTCTTATGTACACAACAATATAACGTCGTTGCACTTCAACGCACATTCGCACAGTTAACTGCTGGAGACTGGATCGGCCAACTCCAGAGCAAGCTCTTCATATAGTTTCTAAGAGTCTGGGAGATTATTTTACCTTGGGTGAGAAAAATGTATAATAATAACATTGTGCAACAGTATGTATGGTGAACAGTTTTACTGATGAACTGGTACATCTTGAGATTAATGGTTTCAATCAATGAGCAGATTTCTGATTAGTATTTTTTTCATTTACATGCATTGCCAATAGCTACCCAACGCTTGACTCAAGTCTTTTATTATACAAATTATTTAACAAAGAACCGCAGCCTCATGGATTGAGATCATGTCATAAAATAAAATATGGTTGCAGCCACATGTTGTGGTGCACTACTGATCGAGTCCAACTATTCATATGCAAATACACACCAGCCATCCAAAGAATTGACTCTTAAAAGAGTGGTGTGCTGCATTTCCATTACAAATAGCGCTGTTGTACATGGTGTACACATGCACTTTGTACCTGTGTGCACAATGCACATCAAGACACTTAATGCATTTGACAGTTAAGTTCGTGTAAGAAGCATTACAATCATAGGCGTACGGGAGATTTCAGCAGTGGGGGGGGGGGCAAAGATTGAACTTCTGCCCGAAAAATATATCCGTCAAAAAAGTTGACGACCTTTTTTTCCTTCTTTTTTAGTCGTTCGGGTTTGTGTTTGCCCGAAAAACCAGACTTGCCCGAAAGTTGGGAGGGCATTTGCCCCTCTGGACCCCTGCCTCGTACGCCTATGATTACAATAATTATTATTTATTCCGATGCACCTTTTTGGATTAACTTAGGTGAAACATAGTCACAGGATGGTGAAACAGAGACTGTATCTTTTAGTTGAATTTATGTCATTCCAATAAGGCAGAAAATATCTGTTACATTGAACATCAGTATCGCCTATTTCTCCGGTTGTTGTCACAATTTTTTCCCCAATGCCCAATTCATCTGTGTTGGCTTATGATATTGCACAAAACTGAGATTCTAGCAGCTGTAGACACTCGCCATATCCTGTTAGTTATTCACCATGCCATTTGCTTCTTTGTCGGATGAAATCTCGTCAGTATCATCATCGTCATCATCGTCATCGTCATCATCATCATCGCCATCATCATCATCGCCACAGTGACTTTCATTCCGCAGAACTCCAATATTCTCCATCGCAAGCTGTCTGTCTGCCTATGTAATAACGTCATGTGCAGCGCAGTGATTTTGTCGTTTGAGCATTAGGCTTCTTTGTTCACGGCGCTTTATTGTGTTGACAGAGCACAATCCTATTGGCAGGATTTTCGTTCAACGGAATATATTCGATGACGCGCATCGTCGTCGTCTGTCATTTTGCAGTTTTCTCATTTTCTCTGTAATTTTGCGTCTGATGGAATCGGCTTTTCAGAAACTCAATAAATGTTCAATATTGCAGATGACAGCATTTATTGCATTGATGGTAATTTGCCTCGTTTCTGCATATGTACTTATTCACATGTGCAGCATTTCGTGTACTATATCATTGTGTTGCAGAACTTTGCACATTTGCTATAACGCCCCTTCAAGCTATCTACTCAGAGGCGCTCCAGACCACAGCACGGACACTGCATTGGAGTTTTATGCCAAAGCGCATGAACAATTGCGAGTGAAGGACTTGCTCAAGGTCCCTACGCATTGGCTTGAGGTGGATTTGAACCTGGAACCCTCCAGCTCTAAGACACTAACCCGCTCCCACTGTGCCCCTCCTTATAATATATAGGTTTTAGTCGAAGGTTTAGAAAACCATCCTTCGTAATTATAAGCTTTCGGATTTATCCTTCATGACTGTCTCCTGAATAGAATCATGTTCCATTCTTGCAATATTTTTAATCAAAATCTTTCTAATGCTGGAGTGCTTTTAGTTTTAAGATCCATCGTCTTGGCAGGCCTTTAGAGCCATTATGCTTCACTTTCTCGGCCCTTCCTGGATGTCTTTCCAACTTTGTCTTAAATTCTGTACAATTATGCATTAAATTGCATCCTCAGGTATATAATTAAAAAGCGCTTCTAAATCTAAAAGTTCTTTTCTAGCATCGAGAAAGCTTTTACTTTTTTATGTCAAATCTGTTTGTCTGAGCTTCTCTATCAACTATGCTTTAGTTTTCGGTTTTTAAGTTGCCATACTAAGAATACCTGACATTTAAATTTTCGACATCTCTGAGGATTTATGCGTTTATGGAATGACTTTTATTGAAAACTTGTTATTTCTAGTGCCATCCGGTTATCCACACATACTGGAGAATCCTACCCTGAAGGCAGTGGAAAAGGACCGGAACACGAACCTAGCGTGCAGTGCGTCTGGAAGTCCAGAGCCGGCAATTATGTGGCTGAAGGACTACATCCCTATTGACACAACGGATCCACGACTGAAGGTTCTGCCCGGAGGTATTTACAGTGGAGGACATATATTTGGGAATGTACGATGTGTGTGCGATGATGGAATTTTTACACTTCATTTGCGGACATCAGATTATGGTTGTGGAAGTGTGCTTGTTATGTTATATCTCTTGAGCGTGTGATCAGTTTAATCAGAAACCCATTTGTTGTTATTGCTGTTTCAGTGCTTCTCGTTGATATATCGCAATGATTGGCAATGAAGCAGTGGTATTATTTCTGTAGAGCTTTCAGAAATTTTCAGTTTGTGTCTTTATCCCGCAGTGCGTTTGCAGGCGGTTCAATAAAACACATACTTACTTACTTACTTACTTATCAGCAATAAATGTAGAGACCTCCATCATTAATTTGGTATATAGGTGGAGTTTTAGGCTAATGGTAAACATTCTGCAAGATAGCGTTGGTAAATTGAGCAGTATAATGTGATGAGTGCCTTGCATGGATGCCAACAGCTAAATTTGACTCCTATAATAGCTTGTGATTATCTGTTCATAATATGATTTGTATAAATCATACTGCGATTTGTATAAATCATTCTGCATCGTGTCAGTGTTTGAAATTAAACGAAGATTACTATTATTAGGCATGTAATGGTCTAGGTCAGAGATTTGTGTCAAAACTCTTTTAATGGTAAACCAGGCATTATTTTCCACCAATTGGCTGGTCAAGTTGCCAAAGGTGTGTGAGAAAAATGGGAGAAACAGATAGGCTAACCATCTAGCATCCGGACACAGAGATGTGTATGTGTTTGTGCATTTGTGTGAGCGCAAGCAATAAATTGACACCACTAAACAAAAGCCTCTATAGCGGAGTGAGGATTTGGTATTCTGGTCTGTTGTTAGCAGTGGAAAATGACAAATTTGAATTTTATTCTGAAGTTGTGAAAACGACAATTTGATTTTTTATTCTCAAGTTGTGTAGTCTTTGAGCAAGATTCCATGAGTCAGAAAACATTTTCAGCAAGTAAAAATGGCTGTGGGCTGGTTTTCTGACACCCCTTCTCTAGGTACAAGTCTTGTCTTAAGCCAGTGATTATTATTCACATTGCTGGTCCCACCATCTGCAACTCTCCATAAATTACCTTGTTTGTACAACTCTCTCACCGAGACCATCTTTCACTCATAACCCTTCTAGTCTGCTCATTTTTCATTATGTTCCTGTTGCCTAACTCCAGTGTACACATGTGCGACTATGTTGGCAGCATTAATTAATTATCAAATATCAATAGTTGTATCAATGTACCATTGTATCATTCTGTATAGTTGGTCAATTGCTAAAATTACTACTGTCTGAATGTCTTCAGTACCTGTCATTCAGGATCCGTTGTCTCACACACGTTTAGCTTATTTTCCCAATATCTCTGTCTCTCACTGTCTCTCACCGTCTCTCTGTTTTCCTCATGCATGAGATGCAATCATGTTCCCGAGACGCTTGTCCAGTCACCGATCACATAAGTGAAGTATTGCTTTGATCTCGACCAGTCAGAACTCTGTGAACCCGTCAGACTGGTGCAAAGTTCAATCAGATCTTCTCTGATGATTTCCGTTTATAATATCAGTGATCGGAGACATTGACTGGCTGTTGTGGCTGAACATTTCAATCTGTAATGGATCTAAGAGACAATGAATAATGTCTCTCACTATTTCATTAATGAATGTCTCTTATTATTTTAATAATGAATGAGCATTGTTGTTGTTCAGAGATTGATATTTGGATGAAGAGAGAAATATGCAGAAATTGTGTTATTTCAGCTCTGACATCTCTTTAGAAATAGGCATCAATGTGGAAACCAATGTTTTGGGATTTCAGTTTAGGCTAATGCAATCTTTATTATAGTAAAATAAAAGAAAATAGGAAATAATCAGAGAAGATCTGATTGTATGGAGCTTGCAGCAGTGTCACTTTCAGCCCTGAAGAAAAATAAAGCAAAGTCTCTTTGACTGGGTTGAACAATGGATAGAATGCAAAAATATTTTGAATAGAATGCCCTCTTGTGAATAAAATGCCTTTTGGTGAATAGAATGCCTTTTGATATATACCCGTAGAATGCCTTTTGATGTATAGAATATGCCCTTTTGATGAATACAATGCCTTTTGGTGTATAGAATGCCCTTTTTTGGTGAACATGAAGCCTTTTGGTGAATACAACACCAAATGGTAAACAGAGTGTCTTTTGGCCAATGGCATGCATTTTGGCACAATGTCAAAGTGAACATTTTGAATCTGATTAAAATGGAAAGATGCGATGAACACTGTGATTGAAACTGACAGAGAAATTAATGCAGGTCACATTTATTTACACATTATCACAATTAATCGATTGTCATGTAAAACTGATAATGCTGACCTTTAGACGGTTATATTTTCTCTCTTTACTAGACGGCACTCTGTCATTTTGATTGAGCACCAACCTTTGTTTAAATAAGAAAATCATAATTCCTGGCATTTTCTACATATCACGTTGCCCTTTCCCACCACTTTGGATGTTTTTTTTATATTTTTCATTGTCACGCATTGATTTTTAAGCCTGGTTAATTGTGAAGATAATTGTGAATTGTCTGTTATAAATACCTGAATTTGGTTTTTCTGTTAAGGTTCTTTGCAGATTCTGAAAAGTTTGGAATCCGACGAGGGCAAATACGAATGTGTTGGAGAGAATTCTGTCGGTGTTGCATATTCATACGGTGCCAACCTATATGTCCGAGGTGTGGCCTTTTGTCATGTTTTTGTATATTTATACGATTGGCGGAAACTTGCAAAATGTGTGCAAGGTGTTTTGAAAATTGCCAGTAATGCATTCTTTAAAAAGTCTATTTTTTAACTGGGTAAATAAAGTGTGAGATTGTGTTTTTGTGCCTACATATAATTACTGTACAGAATGTTGAAATATTGTACTGATACCTTTAAACTGTTCTGTATCTTCGGTTTTGGATGGAATGGAAACTTTACTTTGCAATCTCAACATGATTTGAACATCCACATTCCATGTTGTACATTTGTTTACAGAAGGATTTAGTTATGTGCCTATGGTTTTATAGCACATGTAAATTACTGTGTTTGGTATATAACGTACTGGTAGACTTATGTAATATGTATTTTCCCTTTTTGGAACTTTTAAAGTGTGCATTTTTTTTCAAAATTCGCTATAACTGTTGCTGGTTTAAATTACTTTCATTTCACATGTCTGTTGCAATTTGAGGATGTTGGTGGCATGCTTTTCAAGCTCTTTAGTTGTGTTTTACAGATGAAATTGGTTCACATTGAGTGGAATAGAATTTCCTGCAAAATAAATTTTATTGAAATTTGGAATTGTTTTTGGCAAAGTGTTGCTTATAGCCAAGGAGCTACTTTGTGAAAATCACCAACTAATTAAAAGAGTTTTTTATCTGCTGATTGAAATTTTATGTATTACCATGTAGGAGTGTTTGATGAATTTGCATTAAGAGATAATTAGTTTATTGCAATTTGAAAGAAATTACTTTTTTATTTGAATTTTACAGTACGTCGTGTTCCACCCCATTTCTCCATCCCACCAGAGAAAGTGGAGGTGGTACCAGGAGGTTCTGTGAACCTATCCTGTGTGGCTGTTGGCTCTCCCATGCCATACGTCAAGTGGCGACTCGGTGCACTGGAACTTACTCCGGAGGATGAGGTTCCAATCGGAAAGAATGTTCTTACATTGACTGACGTCAGGGAAACAGCGACGTACACTTGTGTTGCGGCATCTGACCTTGGGAACATTGAAGCGGACGCTGAAGTTCGAGTCAAAGGTCAGGATGTTGTCTCTGTGAATCAGTTAGACTTTGCATAATTTTTTTGCATAATTTCTTCGCATAATTTCTTTGCATAATTTCTTTGCAGTATCTAATGTTATGTCAACAGCTTGCTTGAGAGAAATTGCCTAGAGCTATGTGAATTGAAGTTAGGTCAAGGTGCCAGATGGGTGAATGTAGGCCTAGGGCTGCTATTGTTTTGTTTAATTTACCAGCCCCTTTTCAAGGATCATATGAAGAGTGCAGAAACCAAATTATATAGTGAATTATTCTATCTATTTATCTATGCAATTTATATGGTGCCCCTTCAAGGAATCTACTCAGAGGCGCTCCCGACCCAGGCCCGGTAAAAAAGAAAAGTCTTGAGCAATCTATAGAATGTGCCAGAGAAGTTCCAAGGTTGGGAACGCAGGTTAGAGGGAAGGTCATTCCAGATGGAAGGTCCAGCGACCGAAAATGCCCTATTCTGCCTTGTGGCTGTGCAGGCATAGGGAACCATAAAGTCACCTCGAGAGGCTGAGCGCAGAGATCGGCGACCCACAGTAGTTGAGGTCAAAATGAAAAACTCGCGAATTATTACGACAGATAGATGGCCATAAGAGACAAATTATCAGATACATGAGATATGTGTTGTGAGAGTAAATATGCAACATTTTAATTGATGTTGTATGCAACCACAGTAAGTTTACTGTGTTGATAGAGTTGACAAAAGTGCAACATGCCGTTAGTGCGTGAAATGCTTCTCTTTCTTCTTTTTTACCTCTGAGCTATGTTGGTTGTTACAGCAGCAGAGCTTTAATACTTGAGCTTGTGACATGGAGTTGATGACACATGAACTGTTCTGAGTACAGAAACATGAAGCAAGGTGCATGAAATTGAAGGCATAATGCTTCCTAGATTTTGCTCTAGTTGAATCAAAGAATTTCATAAACCCAAAACTGACAGGGACTAAACGTTGTTTTAATTTACCCGGTAGCTCTACAGTTGTTTTACTACTGAACTTGTAGACAATAATAATGGTTGTTCCATTCTTTTTCTCATCAACAGCATTGCCAAAGCCTCCAACTGGACTGGTAGCTTCCGAAGTGACGGCCACATCCGTGAAACTTGCTTGGAACATGGTGACTGAGGATCCTGTTGAGTCCTACATCCTGCAGTACAGACAGAAGCACCCACTTGGCACCAAGTACGATGAGGTCAGCGATATCACCGGCACCGATTACACGATTCACGGTCTCAGTGCCTACACGGTCTACGAGTTCCGAGTGCTTGCGGTTAACAATATTGGACGCGGTACGCCAAGCAACCCGTTGGACGTTTCAACCGGGGAAATGCGTTAGTAGGATTTCTCTTTTTTTGCTACTAACCGAAATACCGTGAATCATCATACAGAGTTCACGCGTTAACAGTTAACAGTTTCTTTTCACGTGTGTGCACATCTCAGGCTGTTGACAATTGTTCATTGTAAACAGACTTTTCCTGCTTAAACTGTCTTTGCTCTCTGGGAGTCTTTCATGATCGTGTTCTTTCATGATCGGGTTCTTTCATGATCGGGTTCGGTCAGCGTTCTTCACGCTTCGCTTTCTGACCACTTGGCTTTGTTCTTCGATTGTCACGTTTCACATTTAACTCTCTGAAGTTCTTTGTCTCAGTTGAGAGCTGACGTCACTGATTTCAAAAGTACTCGTCTATTTTATATGTCTTGTCTGACATTTTCAAAATCTTTTTTATGATGACTTTTCTTTCTTGTAAGATTAAGCTTGAAGACCTTATACTTACCCAAGCAATGAAGGTAGAGGAATTGAGTTTCAATTGACTTTAAAATTCTTTTCGTATGCAGCGTTAATGGTTTATCATGGATTTATTCACATCTGCTTAATTCTGCTGCTGACTGTTTAGCTCACAATGACCAGAATCTATTTCCTCGTGTATCTACTATGTTATCTTTGCTTACTTCTGTACATCTTGCTTATTGTACTTGTTAGCACAAGATAAACTCTGAGCTTAAATATCGATATTGCATTTCAGTGTTCTTAGTTTCTATTCTTCTTATTGTTGGGATTTAAAACTGAATAACTGTTTAACTAGTTGACTGTAACTAACGATATGGCTAGTGAATATACACAAGTATCCAGTTCATCCTAGGGTAGTAACAATTTTAAAAGATATATCTTAAACTCTCAGGGCTGTGAATATATTCAGATGTTTACTTTGGTTCTTCTACGAATGGTTAATTTCTAGTCTAATTGTTGCATGTGGTTTTTGTCGGTTCAGTCTTTCTGTTTCTTTCATTGTTTTCTTCGCTAAATTCCAATATGTGTATGGGTATAAGTGAAAAGATATTACTCTTGCCCTCACCCGCCTCACTATTTTCCAATGACTGTACACCTGTGAAAATTTTCTAACAGTTTCTCTTTTAGACATCAGGATATTTTCATAGTAAGTATCAATGATTGTTGCTTCTGTATATTTCAGATTTAAACATTTGCTGTAAATGTGTGCACACATAATTTATATTGCCTAACAATACAATCTTAGCTTCACTTGTGATGTTACTTACGTAATTCAGCTGATGTTTATGCAATTCAGAGAAATATGCATTGGCAACTTAAGGTCATTCAATGGTAATGCACAGTGCGTGCTGGTGAACTAAAGACTGAATAGTTTCCGTGATAAGGACCCAGGTTTAAATCTTTGAGATTGTTGAAATACTGAATGCTCTACAATGTAGTAGTAACAGAAGTATGTATCAGTGTATGTATATGTATATATAATATATATACATGCATGTATACATACATCTATGCATGTATGTATTCATTCATGCATGTATGTATGTATGTACGTATGTATGTAATTACGTACATATGTATGTTTAATATATTTACTATGGCACATTTCTAAGAAAGAGCACTGGGGTTAGTTAAATGATGTATTGCTTCTTGGTATGGTGCACTTTCATGTATGAGTTCTTGTTCTTAACTTGTTTGAAATATCAATGGCAAAAGTTTGCCAAAGCAATGACAAAGCCTTGATCCACCAAACATTATAAATTGTGCAATTGAAAAACTGAATCATCTCTAGCTGGATGGTACCCATATCTTCCAGGCTTATACCACAAAAGAACACCTGGCTAAGAATATGTAGGCTTGCCACAAGTGTGTTTGTTTATGAGCAATGTGGGTTCCTGCCAACAGCTGCCCCGAATGCAATGCATTCATCCACTGCCCCAATCCAACTGAAGCACTCATTCATGTTTTGAAGTCTTGCCTTAATTGTTGATTTATAGCTTCGATGCATTTTGGATTTTTTTGCTTCCAAAACTTTCAGGACATATCTTTACACTCAAATTGATCCAAATTTCTTCATAATTTGATTTTGCTTACTGGTAGATGCGATCATTGATTAGAATAATGATGCCATAGAGATTACTGGATTAGATTAGATTAGGATAATGAGATTTGAACTCCTCGGCTTCTGTGCGTCTTGCTTCGGTTGTCAATCATGTGCTGTTAAATAGCCCAGGGATGAGTTGGTGTCTTAATCTCTTTCTGCTGCGTAAATTGAATTATTGAACCATACATATGTTACGTGTGTGCATTTGCCTCAGACTGTCCCAATCCGTACAGTATACCTCTACAATGTTACATATGTGCGTTTTACTTCAGACAACCTCTCCTGCCTACTGTATATAATTATGAACTGAGCTGGTTCTAACCAATTATGAAATGTTGAGATGATAATTACAGTGCCCAGTGGTCCACCGGTCAATGTAAGAGCGAGGCCGGTCAGTTCGAGCACCGTCGTTGTCCAGTGGGATGAACCGAGACTGCCCAACGGAATCATCAAGGTACGTGTTCAATGTTCATCATCAGATTCTGCACCAGGACCAGTTCCAATGTATTTGATCGACTAATTTTTCACAGTGGAACTTCTTAGTAATTGTAATCGCAGATTTATAAGATGCCACTTTAAAACCTCCTTAGAGGCGTTCGCAACCTGACAGCGCCAAATCTTGCTTGAAGAAAATGGTTTAAAACGCTTGTGGAAAGGGGCAAAGATGCCCAAGAGCTTGCTTAATATTATTGGTCTTTCTATAAGCCTGCTTCATTAAGTCTATGACCATGTCTTCCCTGATTACCTGATTTTACTCTAAAAATAGATTAATTAGTGTAAACTACGAAATATATCAACTCCGTAAATCTGGTTTTGTTCATGTAGAATTGGCAGTTTTTAGAAAGTGGAACGAAACTAAGTAGAACCCAATTTATAGTGCCTTGTTTGTTTAGTACTTTTGAAATATTAATAAGCTTCACATAATCAATAATATAAAATTTAGATATCCAGGCATTAGGTAAACTTAGTACAAGTGCAACCTAGAGAAAAGCCAGCTTGGGAAATATAACCCCACACATGTTCAAACTTGGTTTTCTTATTCATTACTTTTGGGAGGCAGGTATAGCACCTCTTCAAGAAAATTAATTCAGGGGGCACTCCGAGAGCTGCGGTGGTTACGTGAGAAAGTGTTGGGTAATTAAATGAGTACTTTTTCTCTGGAAAAGCACACCCAAGTTTTAGCACCTATTCTGCCAGCGAGTCACAGCGTTTAACGATCCGTTTTTCCTTAATTATAGAAATCTATTGTTCTTAATTATAGAAATCTATTGTTCTTAGTGCTATTTCGATGAACATGGCAGCAGCAAAGAGATTTGAAAAGCATAAATGAGGCTGTGATGACGACGGCGACTGAAAATCTTTGTTCATTGAGAGAAGGATTTCGGCATCGTCTTCTGTGCATGGTCCGCCCACATCTCTCCACAGACGATGAATAGTGCATTAGACTAATGAAATTTGGCGTGACCATGGCGTGTGCGTGGTGTACTGCGGCGGTGGCCGAGAGCGTTAGGCGTCCTTTCACTCGTTAGGGCGTCCTTCTTTCACTCAAAGGATTGTAATAAATAAAGCCTATGGCCTCTTTGCAGTGCGGCCCATAATCTAATTACTGCATTTGACGTGCCCTCCACGCCAACTATTAAGTAGCCGTGGCTTTGATGGTCACCCGTCGAGTGCTTTTATGTCTACGGCCCGGTCTAATCGAGATTTATACTACGATTGGGTTGTGACGTAGTAGGCGGATGGATGGAAGAATGAACGACGATGCATCGGAGGAGGATGCTACGGCGGCTGATGCTACGGCTGCTGATGCTGCTGCTGTTGTACGTTGTCGTCTGCTGGCGAGGAGGCTTTGTCTGTTTTATGTGCACAGCTTGCAGATGCTTGGATGGAGATTAAAAAGAGGAGATGCAGCAGCAGCAGCAGCAGCGGTAGAATATGGTTGAATATGCTGGTGCCGACGTTGGAAGTTGAGCTAATCTTAACCACCAGAGGGCAGTTTCGACCCAAGCGGGGTGGACGTCTGGGGGAAAGGGTTCATGTTTGAAGGCTGTGATGGGAAGACAGATGGGTGAAGGGAATTTCAAAGGAGACATTCCTGCATAGATGGAGGATGATGCTCCCCCTCCCCCACCTAAGCGGATGGACGGGTGGACTCTCTTCCATGGCGCTTTTGTCTGTTTGTCTTTGTGATATCACTAGCTATGTCTATTGATGTGTGCCTATGATTTGTCTTCAGATCCTCTAGTGGTACTACTTCAGTCTTTTTACTGCAGAGCATGTTGTCTTATGTAAATCAATTATAAAATTTGTTATGTGAGATATTGATGAGGTTTGAAAATTATGTCCAACTACACTACAGCATCAACTAAAGATTTGAACCCCAGCTGCTTTGGCATTTGCAAGGTTTTTTTAAATTGCAGGAAATATAATGTTTTTAAGTGAGCTGCCTGATGCTATCTAGAACAGATGTCACTATCTAGGTGAATGCATGTATAAGTGACATGCCAACTACATGTGTTTGTATGTATTTGGTTTTGTTTGTAATGTGAGCTGCTTTATGTGACTCATTTGAAGCTGTAGTACAATGTGTGGTTGGCAGCAGACATGAAGCCATGAACAATGTGTACGAAGATGTGTATTTGCCTCTAATTTTCACTGTGCACCTTCTGGACTACTGCATATGGGTGGGTCACATTTTAGACCTGCACTCTGGCCTGGGCAATGTTTCCCCATCTATTAGACCTGAACTGCCCAACTTACAAGCCTTTAACTTTTTGCTGACCATGGCACAGTAAATGGTGGGGGAAATCCTCAACCCTCGATCCGTAAAGGGTTATTGAGCAGTCATTTACCTACCTTCAACCACTAGTTTATCTGTACAACTCTTCCCACAGTCTGGTATCTTTGGGTATGTGTCTTTTGGCTCAGCCGTGATGTAGTATTGCCGTTAGCTCTTGTGCATTCCCGGTTGCTCCCCACAAGGAACTGGCCTGACTACCACAGTATAGACAATCTTTTTTCAAGAAACGCATTGATAAGACTTTTTTCGATTGGCTTACAGACATTTATTCCTTCATGCATTCTGAGAATTTATATGGTGCCTCTTTAGGAGACATTGTTGGATCCAGCTATAGCAAGTTATCTAGAGCAGACAAATTATGTGACTGTATCACAGTGAAGCTGCTTTATTTTATTCATCAGTGAAACATTGATTCTCTTTTTTTTTCTTTTCAAGAAGTTAAGGAGAATTTGCCACGACCCATTGACCATTGAGCTGACTCCCTGTCACCTTTTCCATCTGATTGATAGCTGACTACACAGTAAATCTAGGAGGCTGTTATGACACGCTGTACAAGCTATCTATTACATTACATCTGAGGGAATGAATTCACAGCCGATGTGACCTGACAATTCGGCTGTGGTTTGACCACATGGCCATGGAAATTTAATATAAATTTGCTCTGTGAGCTTAGTTGGCTGAGTATACGAACAGCTGTGGCAGTGAGTATAATGAGTGTAATTGAGCTTTCCAATAAAGGGAATGCTCGCAAAATCTGTGCTAGAGCATTTAGTGGTTATTATTACCGTAATCAATTATGAGATGGTAAAGTCTCCTTTGACACTGTTGTGTAAATGCATGAAGCATCTGTTGATGGATAATTACCAGAAGCAAGCCTTAATGATGATGGCAGCATCCAGAATACGGTAATAGCTAGTCTGCCAATAGAAAGAGACAGAGACGAACAGAGATTCACACAGAGAGACAGACAGAAAGGGAGAGGGAGGGAGAGATTGCAAGGGACAGAGAGACAGAGGCAGAGAGAGGGACAGAAAGAGAGGTAAAGAGAACCTATGGTGGATGAGCATTGAGCAGTTTAAAAAAAAATTAAGTCTTAAGTATTTTATTTTATTTTCCAAATCTATTGTTCATTGTTACCTGCAGGGTTACAAGGTGTACTACACACTAATGTCCGATCTTCCAGTCAGTCTCTGGTCAGTTCAGTTGGTCGATAGTAGCCAGCTGACAACCATCAGCAATCTGGTCACCAACCGTACGTACACGATTGCAATGTTGGCATACAATGGACTGGGAGAAGGACCGCTCTCAGCTGCTGTTTACGTCAGAACCCAGCAAGGAGGTAAGAAGAAAAAACTTGATTGCATTTCATAAATAAATACAACCCTACTGCTGGTGATTTGTTATTTATTTGATGGCAGACTGGTTATTCAGTATTCAAGATGGAAATGATCTCTTGTGAAGAAAATGTGATGTTTAGAAATCTGGTAACTTTTACTTTTACAAGTAAACTTGTGACTTTGTCACAATAGTTTACTATCATATCGTATTCCTGTATGCGAAAATAGGTTTTGTAGCCATGACAGATTTAAGCTGTCTAAGATCTAAGTAAAATCCATAAGTGACAAATATGTCTGTGTTTATATTACGGTACTTTATGACAATGATAATTATGGGTGTTTGAGTAATAATTCTAAGTTTAACTATGTTAATGGAAACCCTTGTACGACACCGTTTTTAAGGATGACAATGCAATAATATTCTAATGCAGTTGTGTTTCTGATGTAGTTGGCCGATTATTATTGGAATGGAGTATCAGTAAATTAAGGAACCAATTGCTCAAAATTTATTAAATATTGCAGTATCAGATGCTGATAAAAAAAAGCACAATGATAATTGCTGATAAATAAGGATAACCTTGTTAGGCATGTAGCCTAGTATGACTGTGCTTGATTGCATTTCATTGTCACTTGTTGACTAAGTGTTAACTGTAGTTTGATTCAGTCCCTCTATTCTCTCCTGTGTAGTTCTATTGCATTTGAGTCTAGGTTTTAATGGTTCATATCTTTTATTTTCTTGAGCAGTGTTTGAAGCTGCAGTGATGCAGATTTTGCATTTTGTATAATCATCATATTTTCTGCTCTTTCTGATCGATGTTTGAAGTTACGGTGAAGTAGATTTTGCATTTTGTTGCTTGTTTAAGCGGACATTTGGATTATTCTTTTGTTACACACCAATCAGTTCTGGTAAAGGAAGGAATTTTTGACTGTAAGTTTATAGTACAGAATATTATCATTCTCTTCTTCTTTGCACTTAGAATTTAAATGTTGTTGGCTGTTGTTGCTAAATATTTGATCTTTATAAATGGTCATTACAACCAGTAAGTCATACATTCTAAATTTATAAAGCAACATGATAAGAGATAAACAAATGTATTTTCTCAGTCTTAATATGAAACATGTCTTTTCACCCGAGTCAGGAATTTAGTGAGTAGTGTGAAATTACTTGTTTTTGTAATTGGGGAGTTAATAATTAATTAGGGCATATGAACTTTGAGGTTGCACAATGCTCAGCATCAAGTGGAAGAGGTGTGAACTGTTACATTGCTACCAAGTTGTAGTGCAGTATAAAGTTTGTGAGTAGCAAATTTTAAGGTAGAAATAGAATTTCAATCAATCAATCTTTTTTATTTTGTAACCAGACAATCATTTTTTACAATTATACAATTGCAAATCGCATATTCAAAACATAATTTGAGCTTAAGGTTTATGGTCTCTTTCTTATTAGTGTGTTTTATCTGATGAGATAACTATGCTTCCAATAGAAATGAATAGATTGTGAAAGTTCAGATTTATTTCAAAATTACAGAAAATAGAAAACAATGGCATGATTAGGTATCCAGGCAGCTCTGCTAGACAGAGTCATTCAGCAAAAAGACTGATGTTTATTCATGTAGACACATATATGCAAGTTTCAAATGAAAAAGAGGCAGAGGCAAACACAGTCTATGCTAAATGGATAACAAATGAGGACATAATATTATTTGGACTTACTCAGAGGGGAGCAATAGACTTGACAAATGACCGAATGCAATGGAGATAATTTATTTCTGACCATCACTGTGAAATTATTGCTGGCATTAAGAAATTTTGAGACCTGTGAAACTATCAAAATAATAAACCGTCTTGTGATCAGAAATATGATTAAAAATGGTTCTTTTAATAATGTGACTTTAAGGCTTTGACAGGCAAAATCCTAAATTTGTGTATTGGAAGTAAGATACTTCGTTTTTAATTTTTGACCTATTTCTAAAACTCCAGATCTGTGTGTGGATAGTTAGTTATCAATTATGGTAGATAAAGGGAAACCTTTATGAATTCATAATCATTGTCCTATTTATCTGCTCTTCCTTTTATGAATTCACAAGCATTGTCCTATTTATCTGCCCTGGATATATGAGGTCATTTGATTCATACCAAGGCATGGCAGGCAGTCTGCTTCAAACTGTTAATTGCTAGATTTTTATTTTAAGGACATAATAATCCTCGGCTTTGCCTAAGATTTGAGATGGTTAAATAAATTACTACATTTTTATAGGTTTGACTGTGGGTAATAGGAATGCTAGACAATTGGGTTTACACAATTAATGTATAAATGAAGTTGGCTGCAGGCTGGCAGCTGCGCTTTTCTGGGATTCCTTGATTTGTGGAGATTGGGTTAATCTTTGTCATGGTTCTGTACAGCTGCTCTGGCTTCCTGGTTGCCTCAGTATATGGTGCTTGTACATTAGGGAAGTGTAACCGTGCTGTCGCTAGTTCATTCCCTAGTCAGCCATTGAAGCAGTTGGTATTTATTTATTTATTATTATTATTATTATTATTATTATTAAAAGCACAACATTGAGAAGAGTGGCGTCGTTGGGCATCTGGACCTGCCGAGAGGCAGCTAACCTAAAGAAGAAGATAATTATTATTATTACTATTATTATTATTTTTGTTACTATTGCTTTTACTCTTACTTTGTAACTTCTAATTAATATCCAGAAGGCATAGGGATGATGAATAATCTTTAAGTTTGTTGGGCTTTGGAGGAAAAGCATTTGAAGCTGTGCTTAAATTTAAATGTTATTGTTAGTTTAGTTTAATCCAAATCCTAGGCAAAACCAAGGATTATTATTCATTCATTCATTCATTCCGAAAACTTATATAGCGCCTCTTCAAGAAGTCTACTCAGAGGCGCTCCCAGCCCATTATGTCTGAACTAATTTCCATATCTAATATAATTATGTCCTCATTGATCTAAATTAGAACTGCCTAGAAACAATTACAAGTCCTTTGAGTTATAGCATATCTAATGCTTCACTAATTGCATCTTCTGTGATCAATCATGAGCTTTCATTATCGTAGATGGCATACCACTACAGAATGTGTTGCCAATTAATTAATTATAGAAACCATGATCTATTGTTGATGGAGTTAGTGGTTGGTGAAGTCAGCAATTGAGTTGAATTTCTGCCAGCTTTTGAGCAATATATATATATATATATATATTATTTACATTTTAGAATTGTTTTAAACTGCCGAATTTGAAACATCGGTGGTCTGTGCTGTTTCGTTCAGACATTAGTATAGAAATAAATCAGCTATTCACCTCTGAGTGTATCAGGGTTTGAGCTGTGTTTAGTTTTTATTTGAAATGTAATGTTGAGTCCTGCAATGCGTATGGAATGATTTTCAAGATAATTTTATTATTTTTATTATCAATTGGTATTTTAATTTCCAAGTTCTGCTTATCTATCATGATCATGATGGCCTTCTATTGCATCTTAGATGCTTACATTTTACCTTCCTTCCAGTTCGTGAGCCAGAAGAACTGTTATTTTGATAGAATATTATCCTTAGGTTTTTTTGGTGGTTCGCTGTTTTCCATATTAGTGATATAAATAGTGTTTCTCCTATGATTGTTATTGTTTTAACTGATGACTGACTAACCAGTTGCTGCAGGTCAGTGATCCGTGTGTCTGCCTCCTCCTCTATTGTTGTGTCTTTGCTATTCTTCAAATGCTTTGCTAGAACTGATGGAAAGATAATAGCTGGAAACATGTTGTGTCATGAAATTATGGAGTTGAGGTCAGAATATGAAGGTTAGAACAGAATGTAGAACTTTTATGGCAGTAATGGTAGAATGAAGGGGGACGTTTAATATACTGATTGATCAAGGACTTAATCTGTATATTCTAAAAATAATTTGATGAATTTGTATACATATTGAAAGATTGATTTTAATTATCAATGTTTTCTAAACATTGTATGAATTTTGTTCGTCTAAATTTGCATTACTTTCAACCCGGTTGATAGAATTTGATGCCATTTTTGGTAAGCATTGATATTTTATTCCTTGTTCAATCTTTGGAATTTTATTCAATTATTTAAATAATTTTTGGAATTTACAGATTTGTTGCCAAAGTAACAAGGATATCCATTAAATTGGTATACAGTGTACTTAAGATGTAGCCTAACACTTTGGTAATGCAATATGCAAAACTTGAATGGGTTGAAATTCAGTTTGAGTTGAAACCGCTTTAATAAAAAAAAAATGGATCACATGCTCAGTTTTCATGCTGCACTCTGCAGTGTCTGCACTGTATGATTGTGATGTATCAGTTGGCATATCTGGCTTAGTGCTAATGGCTGGCTTATTGACTTTGACTAGTGTGCATTTTGTTGTGTGGGATGTAGTTCAGCTGTTGGCAAGCCAGATTTTCCTTTGGTATCGATGTTTTGGTCTGCTATTGCTGTCCACAGTTTCAGCATCGTGCACAGTGTACTTGTGGCCGATTACCTAACCACTCGGCTTTATTTGCTTAGTTAATTCTGCCTCCTACTTAGTCTGAGTTATTTACCAATATGCCAGGAATGAGCAGCCCCCTTCAGCCAACCCAAAGAGACATCAATAGATTAAATAAAGCGGAGTGAATAATATTATGTTAGCCTCAGTCAATTTTGAGGGCGAGTGATATTGAAATATCTTTTAGATCGGTAAGAAATCTAATTCCCACCTCTGCCGGAATTTGCATTCTAGCATGCTGACCGCTGCTGTGGTATCTTGTATTTAAAAAATATTACCATACGTTAGCCTCTAGAGTCTAGACGTAGTGGAACATAAAAATTCGAATGGTATGTCAGCTGTAGAATAATTGGTTTCCTTTTCACATCCTGCAATATTGGGAAAAATTAGCTATATGGTGTTCAGTTTCACATGAACTCTTTTATGTTGTTTTGTCTGTGTTCTTCAAGGATCTTGCAGTGCATTGGATTGCTTTCAGCAGTTTTACTTTGAATAGAGTCGTCGGTGTGTGTGTGTGGGTGTGTGTTTCTTGACATTTATGCAAATCACCTTTCAAAATTACCGTCTTAACCATGCAATTCTTTTAAACTTGTGAGCTGAGTAATGAACACCTATTGAAGAAGTAGGCCTAGTGCTTGAGTAACTAATATTTTTGCTGTAAACATAGCCATTTATAAACCCATACCATATAACTATGTGGAAAACTTCTCTATCACTTATGCTGAGAGTCCTGAAAATAATAAATAATCGACTTGACAAGCATTACAATTATAAACTCAAAATTTCTATAGCCTACTCTAAGGGTGAGCGCATGGCACCAGCATATTCACAAGCACTGCTTAGTCTAGAGATACCAGGCAGCAGAGAAAATTGAGAATGTGAAAGACTATGGTGAAGGGAGGAAAGGATGGATTAAAGAAAGACTTCTGGAAAGGTGGCACTTTATTGAATGCAAAGCCATTTATACTGAAAAATATGCCATAAATTTTCTCTACGGCTGGTTGTTTATGATGCATTCTGAGCCTGTAAAACATGAAATCTCATTTTTAGTAAGTAGAATGCAAAGCAGGTAATATTTTCTTGTGCAGAAATAAAAGTTTTTAAATAATTTTTACTGTATCCATTGCCACATTTTTTGCCATGGTTAAATTCAACTCCTGTAAAACTTTCTGTTATCTGTTACCACTATGTCGTGCAATCTTACTTGTTAGTTTTAAATAATTATTATTACAATTATTATTACATTTTACCGTTCGACCATTTGTGGCTAAGGAACTTGTTGCAACCAGTGAGCAGAAGATTTTAACAGATCTTCGTCATATTTAAACGTCCCAAAATCAAACGTTGCCGACTTTCTTCTTAGCATCTTGTCATATTTTGTTATGTCAACATTCCAAATGGCATCTAGAGACATCTATGCAACGACGAACTCTGTGGATTTAGCAGAGGACTTCTCGGATTGCTGGCTGTCTGTCACTGGCGCTTTGGTCAGCGTCTGTTTATGTTCCCAGACGTCTCTATTCCCATGGCATTCATCGACCAGTGTGCGCTTATATAAGTTCCTGTTCACTGCTGACCAGTTTATTTATTATGTCCATGCGTGTTTTGCAGATCGTTCGTTGTCCGTATGTTGTTTGCACAAAACTGAAAAGCCATTATTTCTTTTTTGCTGTGTGTTAAACTTTTATTTCTTCAGGGTCTTCATCTCGCCAATGTTTAACACATTGACCGCCAGCTACGAGATATCTCGTAGTTAAACCAGTCATTTAACATGGCGTGTAAGCGGTGAATGTGTTAATATTTGATCTTCGTCTTCAGTCTTTGCCTTTTGCTTGGTTTTGTAACATTTGTTTTGCAAGAACATTTGTTTTGCCAAAACATTTGTTTTACAGGTCTCTTTACTTCAGTTTATAATATTATCTACTATTTTCTTTTCATGATTTTTGCAACGTAACTAAAACATATATGATCTGAAAGATAATTTTTAAATAAGCTGCGAGTTATTGAAAATTTATTTTTAAATGGATTATTGAATATTTTGAATAAACTGTACTATTAACATCGTAGTTTTGGCTGATAGTTGTATCTTCAATTTCATCTACAGGAAGTTTATTAAAGATTTTCAGAAGCTGCAAAATGTGTTTTATGCTAAAATAGAAAGCAATGGAATTTAAAAAAATAAAGAATTGCAGGTATAGCAAACTGAGGGAAACAAATTTGTCTTGGATATCATCAGAGAATATTTTAATCCAGACTTTTTCATTTGTACATTTGAAGTTCATTAATTTTAAGTGGTTTTTTCCTATTCACCATTGCAATTCATCTCTCTGACGTTCCATTGTTCTATTGTGCTTTGTGTTTTGACTGTGTGCTGGTCACTGACGTGTTGTGTTCTATTCTAGACAAATGTTTGACGAATAAAAGCATTTTTTGACGCAATTTATAAAGATAAATTTGGAAACAGCAGTCTGTTACGTGTTATATGATATTTGATGCAATTATGTATTCATTGTAAGCAGGCAGACATCTGTTTGCTTGTTAAGCAGTGCTCATATTTGTGCAATTTTCTTTAGAAATGCTCTGATACAGAAAGCATGCACACTTATATAGTTATTCATTCCTAATTTCAAGATTAAGCTTACTTCTTCTGCTCTTGAGTTTAGGTCTGGCTGTGCTGCTGATCCGATCCATAATTTTGCCACACTCCATATCATGGACTTGATAATTTGTTTCTTTAGATTTTTATTTAGCTTTCCTCTCATTCTTTTATAGAAGCCTTCTTTCCCGACATTCATTCTTCTGTTTATTTATACATGACACTTTTCATCATTTTTTAATCATACATCATAGATAAAACAGAATTTTCCAACCTGTTCCAGTTCCTTTCCAGCTATCTCTTCTTCTGTCTTCTCCTCCGTCATCGATATGACGATGAGGCCTTTATGAATTTCCTCCAAACTTCTCTGCTTCTGATTATTTCTCCGATCTCTGCTAAGCTGGTGCCCTTCTCTTTCAGGTCTTCTTTGATGTTATCTATCCAAGTCTTCCGCTGTCTACCTCTACTTCTTTCTCCTTCTACATGTCCATGTAGTGCAGCGTTTGGCAGTCTTTGTTCCTCCATTCTTCTCACATGACCGAACCATCTGAGTCTTCTCTTCCTGATTTTTTCTATTATCGTTTCATCGACTCCTAGTTCTTCTCTTGTTTTTTCATTTCTGATCTTCTCTCTTCTGCTTCTGCCTATGATTCTCCTCAGCCAGCTCATTTCTGCCACCAACAGTCTTCGTTCGTCCTCTTTTCTTAAAGTCCAGCATTCAGATCCGTATAGCAATACTGGCTCTACTAAGGTATGATAGAGCTTCATCTTAGTTTTGATGGATATGTTTCTAGCTTCCACATTTTTCCCAATTTCCCGAATGCCGCACATGCCAGTCCGATTCTTCGTTTGATGTCTTCTTCACATCTTCCATCTTCTGTTATCAGCCCTCCAAGATATACGAATCTGGTAACTTGCTCCAATATTCCGTTTTCTGTTCTTATCTGTAAATCCTCATGCCGTTTTCCGATCACCATTGTTTTTGTTTTTTCAACATTGATTTTGAGACCCATTCTCCTGCTGCTTTTATCTACCTTGCTCGTTCCTTTCCAGCTATAGTTATATAGTTATATATAACTATAACCTTTCCAGCTATAGTTATATATAATTATTTACTGTTGTTTCTTTCCTTTGCTTATCGTCATGATCTTTGTCACTTTCATGTTTATTTTCATATCGTACTCAGGCTTCGAGCTTGTAATTAGCTGATCCATCATTTTCTGCAGCCCCTTCCAACTACCTGTTTATATATAGTATATTAATTACCATGATCTGTGTTCTCTTATAATAGATAAGGGTGAGCACGTGAGTTAATTAAATATATTGTGGGTCATGGTGGTGTGGTGGTGGGTTCGGTGCTTTGAAGCCTTAGGGTTCCAGGTTCGAATTCACCTCATCGCCGAATAGGGACTTGAGCAAGTTCTTCACTCACAATTGCTCATGCGCTTCAGTGTGAGTAGCAAGCTTGAAGGTGCGCTATAGCAAATGCGAGAAATAAATAAATAAATTAGATATATGTCTGACCAGTAGTAATGGGTTTGGACTTTGGAGCGTATCTGAGTAGAGATATCTTGAAGGGGGTGCTACATAAATTTATGTGATTGATTGATTGATTGATTGATTGATTGATTGATTGATTGATTGATTGATTGATTGATTGACTGACTGACTGACTGATTGATTGATTGATTGACTGACTGATTGTTTGATTGATTGACTGATTGACTGATTGATTGATTTGTTTTGATTGATTGACTGATTGATTGATTGATTGATTGATTGATTGATTTGTTTTGATTGTAGTTCCTGAGCAGCCGACCAACTTTCAAGGCGAGGCTGCTTCACCGATTTCAATCCAGTTAACGTGGGATCCTCCGATGGACTCTGGCAACAACATCCAGAGTTACGAACTCTATTACAACGACTCGTACTCACGACAGAAACTCCATGTCAGTGTCTCGTCGTCTTTGAACGCCTACCTACTGAATGATCTCACGCCGAATACGGTCTACCATATCCGTCTGGCAGCGAAATCGAAGAGGGGAGAGGGAGCGAGTACGGCTACCATCCAGATAAAGACTCCAGAGTTCGGTAAGGATCTTTTAGTTGGTGCTCTTTAGAATTTAAGACAATTGCACACACACAATGCAATTTGACCTTTTCTCCAATAAGACAATTGCATTCTTATTTGAGAAAGGGTAAAATTGCATTGTGTAACAAGAGAAAAGAATCCATATTGTCATGTGAAAGTTGCATTTCAGTAAGACCACAAGAATTGACCAAGTGCTATAAGAGTGTTGTAACAAAATCCTGACGCTGATGTGAGTGGTTTTGCATTTTTTTCAAAGAGTTTCCAGGACGCTGTGAGTGATGAGAGAAGCTGGTCATAGGTCACGAGGGGTTGTGACCTTGCTGTAGGGTCTGAGAAATTTCTTCCAGTGCTGTTTGTTCTCCTCGACATGATACATGGAGATGAACAATAATTATATGCTATGTTGAGTTCGTTTCTTACGCTTCTTCTTCTACGGTTTGATTTAGTTTAGATATGTTTCAGTTGTCAGATTTCTGAAATTGCTTCTGGTGCACGAGTGTCTAGTTTCTTGTTTCACTTCTGTTTGACCAAGTGTTCAGTTCTTATCTTGCTACATGTGATGCTTTCAATTCAATCCTTATCTGAATAATTCCAAACTGCCTTTATGAGTTTGAGTTATCTTCATGAATTATAATTAATTATTAGTATTCGATTAAGTTTAATTAATTGAACAGCCTCTGCTTTTAGGTTATACCTACGGGGTAATTGTAGTACAATAGACTTAACGAGCATCAACTTACTTGTCATTCCACTTCAGAATTGAGTGGTAGTCATGTAGTGCTCACAAGCACCATGACCTCTATGCTGGTCGCTTCATCATAGCCACTATGTCACTGATTGATCACTGTCAAAAGGTCACGTGTAAGGTCAGGCTGTCCACCAGTTGTTGAATTGCTTTCACCCTGCCAGCCTTAAACTCCAGCATATCACAGAACCACCATTGGGCATTTGCTGCGGTTGGTCCCTCCATTTGCAATGACCTTCCTGCCTCACTAAGGGCTAAACTAATAACTCATTTTCCCTCATCAGTCTCTCGTTCTTCAAAGGCAGTTTTTTCCCCAGGGTTTCTGTGCTGAGAGCGCCTTTGAATAGTCATTCTGCAAGAGGCGTATATTCCATAGCTATGATAAACGCTGATAAATAACAACAATGCTCGATTGTGCTAACAAATGGTTTTTTGCATCTCATCTTCAGCTTCCCATTTCTAATTGTCTATTGCTGCTGCAGTCATGGAAACCTGTTTATTGTATCTCAGAAACACAGCTCTGCTTTTCTTATTCACTGTAAATTATTCCATAATTGTGTGGGTGAATTCTTATTGTGTCCAATGTCCATGCTTCATACTGTAAAATTACTTTTGATCCCATATTATTTCAACAGACGTGTATAATTGTTGTGGTGTCTTTGAATTATCTATGAGCAATTCCTGCTTTCTGTGTATCAATTTTGCGTAATTCGGCATAATTTTTAATATGACAAATGTCCTGTTTGTATCAATTTTGTCTCATGTTTATGTTCCTGTTCATTTAGCCGTGGTTTGAATTGGAGCATTTCTTGATATATATAATAAGAATAATATTGGACCTTTTTTTATTTGCGTTGAACAACTGTATCTTGCTGCAGTTTGCCTTATCTTTATGTCTGATGGCATTGGTGGCTTTCAAGTGAGGTAATTTACCTTCCACAATGGCCACATTTGTTGGACCACACAGGACCCATATCTCTGGTCACTAATGGCATGGTGGAGGACTTCTACGAGTCCATTGGCTATTTGCCTTGTCATGTCTGCAGTACAGGACCTCTTAATAAAGGCAGTTTATTTGCACATGGCAGATGAGGCACAGTGACAACACTAGTCAATGGCAGAACCAGATCAGACAAAAACTACACCAGAACAAGTTGTCATTTATTTTTTTTAATGAAATATTTTAAGAATTGATTAATTCCGATTCACTCTCAGTTGTCCTTTAGGAATTTCTGTTAAGAGGGTGTAGGTCTGGACAGCATGCACTTTGTCCAGCTATAGCCAGTGACATGTAGTGGATTGTTCTACTTTCTGACTTCAATTTTTGTTTCTTCTTACCTGCTACTGGTATTACTTTCTGTCTTTTGGGGATTTTTTTCACTAGTTTTTTTTGCTATGTTTTCTGTTTGATTTTAATTGCGTTTGATTTAAAGTATTTTTTCAGTTGCAAGTTATTTTCTGTTTCTAATATGTTTCTTTTGTTTTTCGATGTCTTTCCATTGTTTTCGTTAGCTCCATCCTCCCCTCCAATAGATGTTAAAGTGATTGTTGTCGACTCTACATCTGTGGAGGTCACCTGGGACCCTCCTGCAGAACAGAACCAGAATGGCATTTTAGCCGGCTACAAGATTCTATTATCAGAGCAGACCCGACTTGGTCAGGATCTTGGCCAGCCAATGACGGTGACGATCCCTGCTAACCACAGATCTAATCACATTCGAAATCTTAACAAATGGACGCACTACAAGATTGGGGTGTTGGCCTTTACAAAGGCTGGAGACGGGCCGATGTCGGAGGCAATTCTTGTGCAAACTGATGAAGATGGTAGGTGACTGCATCAGGGTCTAGTTCAAATATCGGGGTCTTGGTTAAATTATGTGAATATATTTTCAGTTACGCTAAATATATGTGAATATATTTTCAGTTGTCATCTGTTATTTTTTGATTCTAATGTGTTTCTTTTGTTTTTCGTTGTCTTTGGGTCAGGATCAAGTGTATTTAAAGGCTGAAGTTAAGTTTTTTTAAACTGAACTGTTGTCCTGCAAAGGTTCAACTTTCATCCAGGATTAAAATTTTAAATAATCTTTTGATGTGGGCAGTAGAAAACGAAGTAAGATGCTAGCATATTATTGTGAATTGAAGGTTTCTTGGGTAAAGTTTGCATTGTGATGTGTCTCATTATGCAATGTATACATGTTTCTTGGGTAAAACTTTGCATTATGATGTGTCTCATTATGCAATGTATGCATGCATGTGTTGGTTTCCCTTATGACGATGGCCAATGATTTAAATAAATGTCTGGGTATATGAATGAATGAATGATGTATACATACCTACATAGTACTCACAATGTTCGTCGTTCCATCCATTTAGTTCCAGGTGAACCTCGCAGGGTTCGTTTGGATGTCATCAACTCAACGGCGGTTCATGTCCAGTGGTTGAGTCCAAACGAGAAAGACCAGAACGGTTTGATTCGAGGTTATCAAGTGCATTACGTGAAGGTCAGCGAAAGCGATGACCCTCTTGGGTCAGCTGGAATGGCCGACACGATGGATGGAACGGCGTTGGAGTACGTCGTTGGAAACCTCTTCCCAGAATCGTCGTATCGTTTCCAAGTGGCAGCGTACACACGACGGGGTGATGGGGTACGCAGCCGACCGAGGAAGGTCAAGACCAAAGGCGAAGGTATATCTTCGGCTGCACGATTTGTTTGTAAATGGGAGTGACTCTGAGTATGTCTCTTGAAGAGGTGCTATATAAATTAGAAGATATGTCTTCTGCTGCACGATTTGTTTTATAATTTCTTTTAATTAATTGGTAATTATAAGTCGCTCAAATCTTACTTTGTTTTAACTGTGACTGGGCTGGGAGTGCCTCTGAGTATGTCTCTTGAAGAGGCGCTATATAAGTTTTCGGAATGAAATAATGAATTTAATGTTCACTTTGAAGTTATGGTGGTAACATCATGAGTTGGGTTGATGGTGTTTATGAATGGCATGCATGGGTCATTGGGTTGGGCTGATGATGTTTGCGAATGCCATGCTTGGATGGGTTGGACGCCTGTTTTTTCATGAATCTATTGATATGCATTCATAAAATGTTAGTGCTTTGGTTTGCTAATTAGAGGTGGTTTTGAGTTGCGATTTTGTTTTGTTGTTGTTAAGCTCCTAAGCTTTGTATCAATATTTATGTTCAAGCTGTGCATGTATTATTTATATGTGTCAGTATATATAAATTTATGTATATCAGTTTGTTAATATTGGTTTTTGGCCAAACCGATTTTCGGTTTTAGAAATCCGGTTTTGAACTGATTATCTGTGTTTTTAATTGGGCTTATGGAAAATCCAATTTCCCACCTGGCAGTGTAAACAAAGGTGTCAGCTACTGGGATTTATTAGATTTGACGACGTTTTCGACATAAAATCTGTACCTGGGTAATTAACTTGTCGTGTTCGCTGACAGAAAGTTTTTTTTATTGGTTTTCATTTTCATCATCACGGAGTGTTAATATTGGACGATGGTGCATTCGAAGAACTGAGCATCCATGTCTATCGTAGCTTGGGTCAAATAACCTCTTATATATAATGGGTTGTGGATAATACAGCATGATAGCTACTGTTTATTTGTTGCGATCAGTTTGTTATCACGGTAGCCTTTAAGCCTTTAGTGCAATCATGTCATATAAATTTCGGAATATGATTTTTTAAATCAGTTCGATTAATTATTGGTTTGTAAACAGTAAAAAACTGATTATTGTTTTCGAAACAGATAATTACGGTAGATTTCCGATTATCATTTAACTTCCCTAGTATCTGGTTATCAGTTTGTAGCGGTATGTTTGTATTTTTTTTAATTGATGTATTCATTGTATATATCTATGTATCTGAACATTTAACTTGCAAATTTGAAGACATTCCATGAAAATACTGACAGATTGCTATTCAAAAGATAAAAAATATGCATCAAACAGTTTTATTTATGTGAACCGTTATTTGTGTGATCATCGTGTGGAAATGAGTGTCGTCAAGCAGTTTCCATGTTGCCATTGAATGCTTAATTATTTAAGAGATAGGTTAATTTACCGTATTTTTGCGAATATAACACGCACACGGGTATAACACGCACCCGAATATACCCCGCTACTTTTTGCGATTTGAGTTAAAATTTATTTGTATAACACGCACCCGACTATAAGACGCACCCGTTTTCGTTCTTCTAACCACCCGGAGGTATAGATTCGCCATTTACTTGAGTACTTAGTTTCATATGATGACAGTTTCGATAAATCTAGCAATTAATAATTGTTTGATATATCAATCGACGAAAATAAAGTGGGTATGGCCAAAGAAAATTCTGACTCTTACACGAGTTTAGAGATGGCATTCACCGCATTCGACATTTGCAAAATTGAAAACGACAGACAATTACAATTTATATACTGTAATATTTAACTTTTATATTTAAGGTCGAATCAATTTGTTATACTTTCAATTGTAACTATCTGCGGCCCTGATATTTTTATGACAATAATACTTCTACTGACGTCGGACTTCATATCCTATCGTTTTGTCGATGTCCATGCCTCCGTATTGTAAGTAAAAACACCCTTTTTACAGCAGTTTCTGACCATGACCTGAAAAAATTCCATAAAAAATTTGGCTGTGTAAAAAATAATTTGTAAAAAATAATTTGTATAACACGCCCACGAGTATACCACGCGGGTAGGGTGCGTGGTTTGTAAAAAATTTTATAACCCGCGTGTTATATTCGCGAAAATACGGTAGGTTTACTACCATTTTACTACAAAATCTCAATCTATGTATCTGTCCATATTCTTTTATTTTCACCGACTTTTCTAATTTGGCACACTTAACATCACCTTTAGACGTTTTTCCCAGGATGTTTAGTTAACTAGTTAAGATAAAAATTTCACTTTATGACTCTTTTATTCATATGACCTGTTGCTGTTTACTTTCACTTGTATTTGGGAAACCCTGTCAGTGGGACAGTAGTCCCTTAAGGGTTCTCTCCTTTTGCTTTTTGTTAGTTTCGATATACACTATATGTAATAAAGATGTGTTGTCAACTGTCACTTTGAGCAATAAAAACTATGGTTATGGTTATGATCTATTTGTTACTGATTGGTCAATTATTTGTGATCGAGCGTAAAGTTCATTGACAGATTATTGATTGAACGTGTTTATTGTAGTTCCGAGTGCACCACGTGGTCTTCAGGTCGATCTCGTAGACGAGCAACCTCCTCTGATGGCATCTGTATCATGGATGGAACCACAGATCTCTAACGGCGATATTCTATCGTACAGAATTACATATGCAGCCAGAGGTGACACAGCAGTTGAAGAGAAAAACCTTCGTCCGAATGAGCACCATTTCACAACTGGCTTCCTCGGTTCGTTGTAACTTTATTTGGATGCGTTTAAAAGGTTTGATTAGTAGTTTCTTGAAGGGGCGCTATATAAATGCTATGAATGAATGAATGAATGAATGAATGAATGAATGAATGAATGAATGAATGAAAGTGAAGTCAATTCATTCATGAATGTTCTTGGGAATCTGATTTTCAGAAACTTCATAATTCTACTGCATAGTAAACAATTCTAATTTTTCTGCGTAATTCTTTTTCTGCGTCTCTATAAACAGACAGCTCTTATTTAAGTGTTTGTTGAAAGAGAAAGGTAGTGTTGTTGATTTCTTGCGTAGGTTTCAATTGTGTTCACATCTGTTATGTTTAAACATCTGTTTGTGTTTCAGACAGAGGCCGAGAGTACGAGTTTCGTGTTGCAGCGAGAAACTCTGTCGGTTACGGTGAGGAAAGTCACGTGACGATCAGAACACCGGAAGGAAGTGAGTCAGTGGTATATGTATATTCACTGTTCAGTGGAACCAACGACCACAAGAAGGAGCCACTGATTTCTTACTCTGTACAAAACACATGTATACCCATATGCATAGTTTCCGTGCTTAATTTCTGTGTCTCGATTTTTTTTCGTTTTCCATTCAGTGTCGTATTTTTTTATTAAACTATATTGGCTATTGTTACTCTCTTTGAACAAGTGTCTTGGCTTGCACTTTGATTTCTCAAGTGATTGTTAGCTGTGATAAGTGCATTGATTTCATAGTTTTAAATCTTTTTATTTCCTAAATATATATATATATATACATGTATACAGGTATATAAGCGTATGCATACGTATGTACATTGTATGTATTTACATATATGCATGCAAGTACCCAGAATTAATTTTCATAAGGTTTTGAAACATTTGGTTTAAATTCTTTTCTGCATCGTATGCCAAAAAGCGAGTATGATTCCTATAGATGTTGATGTGACAAATTCTTGGAAACTCTTCTGCCCAGTCAACTGCAGGCAGCATCTAGACTAACTTGAGATGCACTGTGGTCACGTTCGTAGAAATTATAATGTTGAGTATTGTGCTGCCCTATGAACTGTCTTCTTGTGACATTGACTTTTGACTACAATCTTTTCTTTGCGTGTTGACTGTTCTTGTACTGATGGACTTTCTTAGGAATTCATTAAGTCTCAGATGAGTGTATGAGTTGGACAGGTTTTGAACAGTATAATCATTGCTGATCCCACTCTGTTTTCAGTAGCATGTGGGGAGAAAGCATTAACAGATATATGCACCGCAGCTATATATCTGGCTCACATTGCTCCTGGACGTTAATAAGAAATAGCTTTGCTTAAAACAGTCCATAGTGCTTCGCAGTCTGTAGTGATTCGTAATTGCCATTCCAGCAATTACCGTAATATATCTCTCTTCTCCTCAATTTAAAATGATTCTTATCCTCTTTCACTTCGCATTTCTTGTCTCTTTACGGTCAGTTTGATCTTCTCTACAGTCCTGTCTTTTGCTCCGTCCGCTCTGTCACTTTTTGAGGGATTTTTGTGTTTGAGTTGTTATTTAATTTTGTTTTAAGTTAGCATCATTTTTATATCTACATTGCCATTCTTGAATTGAGTTCTTTTGCTTAAGCATGTCGTGGGTCGTGTCAAATCGTATAATGACATGCTTGGTTGTTGTTGTTGTTTCAAAGCTAAGTTCTGAGTTATGTTCCAACAGCCCTGAAGGTCTGCTTTAATCAGACATTGCTCCATTAAGCATGTTTGATCATTGCTGTTCCTTATGTCTTGATTGTGCTACCAGCTCCAGGAGCAGCCCCTCAGAACTTTACTGCAATCGGCATGAGCTCGACTAGCGTTAAACTTCAGTGGGATCCGCCTGCAAAGAAGCACCAGAACGGACAGATCGTAATGTACGAGGTCATCTACCATCAGCGCAACGAACAGGCGAGGAACTGGACGATAACCGCGGCTGAAACGTCGACCATGGTTGAGAATCTCGAAACGATGACGGACTTTATTTTCCAGATCCGAGCGTACACGAGTGTTGGACCAGGTCCTTTCAGCAACCGTCTGCCATTTCGGACCTTTCCATATGGTATGTATATTGTATAATTGTATATACTATCATAGGTGTATGAGGCGGGGGTCCAGAGGGGCAAATGCACCCCAAATTTCGGGCAAGTCTGGTTTTTCGGGCAAACACAGCCCCGGACGAGTGAAAACAAAGGTCGTCAACTTTTTTGCCGGATATATTTTTCGGGCAGAAGTTCAATCTTTGCCTCCCCACCACTGCTGAAATCTCCCGTACGCCTATGTGTACTAGCCGTTATTGAACAATTCGGTTGACAGATCACAGCGAGTTACAGGTGTACAAATAAAATAATTCACAAGAATGCAAATCACGAATTACTTAACTACTAACAGAACAGATGACCTGCAATACAAGGGTCATTTTTTTGTCAGACATTTAATGCTTTCTACTTGTATCTTAAATGCGTTTTGTATCAATAACTTTATTTTGACTCATATTTTTAGCTTTGAGGTGTTGCAGTTGTGAGGGGCAGTTAAGAATCTCCTCTGGATCTAAAATCGACTCTTTTGTAGCGTATGCAGTCACCAGTGAGAAAATTATAAAAGCGTAGCCAACTGCCGCCCATTTCATATGTGATTGGATATATTTTGAGTCCATTTACATAATTATTACTGATGGAAGAACCACTGTACAGTCAAAAAATTATTTACTTGGATTTTTCCAATGGTTTATTTCTTAAAGTTAGAGGAGTAACTTTGTAAACAACTACATTCAGCCATTTCAGTTTTAAACAGCTGCGTCTTTTCTTAGTCACTCGTCACTCTATAGTCAAATGCTTCTTTTATTCAGCAGCCAAAAAATGCATTGATTAAATTTTGTCACGAGGTTGTGATTATCGCTTCATAACATGCCATGATTTTATATTGCTTAGCTTGGATTCATTCCAAGTTTTGTTTCCGTGATGCATAAATTTCCACTTTCCCTGAATGATATTAACTGCGAAATAATTTCATTTGAATGTAGTGGCGCTTCCCGGTCCAACCAACCTTCAGGTGCGTCGTATATCTCCCACTGCCCTCGAGGCTTCCTGGGAGCCTCCTCTGTTCACTGGCATCAGCGGATATCGTGTCTACTACAACATGTTTTATGCGGCCGAAATGGAGAAGTGGCACAGCCTTGAGATATCGTCGTACACCGTGACTGAGATCAGTGGACTGGAGCCACACACTGCCTATGCCGTCCGTGTTCGAGCAAAGACGGCCGACGGAAAGTACAGCAACTTCTCGGAGACTGCAGTCACGAACCAGATAGAGAACGGTTAGCATCTGAATGTGATGAATTTCAATACAAGTTAGATTGGTTGAGCGCTGTGTATTTGAATGTTTCTCAAGTAGACTGGTGACCTTGTATTTTTCCTTTGGATTTGCTAATCATTGAATTAGAGCATACTGATTATGTGGACTTTAATCTTTGGCTGAATTTAGGCTCATCTAAATTAGATTCACATTGTTGAAATAGCCTTAGGGTTGTGGTTATTAGGCAGTGTTCATTAGTATGTCATTAGAACAAACAGTAAGTAACCTGCATGCTAAAAGATTTTTAATCTAACTAGGAGATATGGGTCCTGGTACAGTTGCAATGTTGCATACGCAACAGAGCAACTGTTTGTGAGAGATCAGCAATCAATAACTGCCAATGACCACCACACCCATAAACAACGAAATACTAAATGGGTGAATCCAATTAATTGGAGTAGGACCAGGGTTGACCATATCATATTCAATAACGAGATTAATGTTCTGCTGGTTTAATGCAGACATGCAGATATGCATTAAGCCAGCAGAACCCTATGGCAAACAGAGTTCTGTAGAGTAAACGGATCCGAGTGGCTGACCCCTCCCCTGCGGGGGATTAATTCCAACCGGAAGGAAAAGAAGAATGCAGATATTCAACCAGAGTTGAAGATGAAGAATCGAGAGTGAGAGTACCACAATTTATTTATTTCTTGCATTTGCTATAGCGCCCCTTCAGGCTGTCTACTCAGAGGCGCTCCCTACAGCGCGGACACGTCAGAGTTACATGCCGAAGCGCATGAGCAATTGCGAGTGAAGGACTTGCTCAGGGTCCCTACGCGATGGCTTGAGGTGGATTCGAACCTGGAACCCTCCAACTCCAAGGCACTGAACACACCACTACACCATTGGACTCCATCAAAATGTCATCTGTATGTTTAATTGATTGTATGTGGCAGTCTTCTTTAATAATTATTTATGGACCACATGTAACATTGTCAAAATCTTTTCTAAACATTTGTAAAGCAACTCATGACAGACACAGTTGTGTTCCTAACAAACGACCACAAACTACTGGAATGGTCTTTAATCGCTGACCAATCAGAGGCAGAGAAAGTGACGAAATTTCATGCTGCACATTGCATGGCATTAATAGTCACTGTTACTTCCTCCTCTTTAGCCCTTTACCCGTTCATTTTTTTTGTTAAGCCAGTGTTTTCAGCGGATATTCTCTGGGCAAATGGGTAAAGGGTTAATGATGCTCAGGCATCATACGCGTCCAATGTCCATATATGATTGTCTGCTTCAAAGTTCAAGATGTCTGTTGTGGATGTGATTGAATGTTTCAACATGTTACGTTATTTTGGTCAATGTAATAATGTCTGTCGTTATCAGAACCTTTCGACATGGTAATCGACTTCTCAGCCAGAACAACGTCATCGTCAACAGTCCTTCTCGATTGGAAGCATCCAAGGAAAGCTGGTGTTACACAGTACAAAGTGAGGAGCAACTTTCCTTTCAAAGCTTTATCAGTATATCTTGTGAGCACCAGAAAGTGTATCTCCCCCACCCCTGTGCAGTCACCCAGAGGATACATGTAGACCAGGGGTGTCAAAGAGCTGGCCCGTGGGCCATTTCTGGCCCACCGACGATTTTTTTCTGGCCCGCAGAGCCTTCCCTAAAGATTACAAAATTATTTAAAATGTTGTCAAAATTTAATAAGAAGCAAAAACTGGACATTCAATCAAGATCTTTTCGCGATATTTGAACTTTTCTAAGAATTGGCTGACCAAGCCCAGAGCTCCATCTCAGATCACTACCCAATTTTGCTGAGGAACCTCGGCACCCTGGCCCGCCACTTGTTAGAAGATGTTCACACTGGCCCGCCACTTGTTAGAACGTGTTCACACTGGCCCGCCACCAAAAAAGGTTTGACACCCCTGATGTAGACTCACAAAATCGAAATAAACATCACGAGGCCTTTCATACTTCTGGCAGTCATAGAACAAAGCGGAGGTTAACTTCAGATCCAGGATTTACTCAGCGATGACACTTGTATATGAGTTACCAATGTGAGCATTCTAGCACAGTTGTCACTCTAATTAATTAACTAAGCAATTGGTTAGAAGGACTACTGGCCCCTTCAAATCCGGTGTTACAATTCTGTACATGCAACTTGCATGGAAGTTCCTCTGCATCTGTGGCATGCATGGAAAAAAATATTTCTTTAAGGTCAGTTTTTTTGGGTGACTGTTTGAGCTAGATGTGTTTGTGTGTTTGCAGATCGAGTACATTGGTCATAAGAAGTACCTTGATGAGTATGTTGTTGAGCATACTTTAATCGACCAACTGAAGGAAAAAATCGTTCCAAAAGAACAGAACAGTGTTCTGATTGAGAACCTGGTTCCAAAGACACAGTATACATTCAACATCAGTGCCTTGTTTAACGATGGCTGGGGTCCATCGAGCAAGTTGAAGGCAGAAACGGGAGTCGAAGGTAATTCAGAACGTGCACATCTCAATCGCTTGAAGTAGTTCTTGAAAGGCAGACAGTTTTTATCCCTGTGAGCAGAAAGTAGCGATTGCTGCAGATTAGAAAATGTTAACAGATCAAGTAAATGAGAAAATGTTAACAGATCAAGTAAATGAGAAAATATTAATGCTAATCAGCAGGTTTTAGGGTAATCATTAACACTCTGGCTTGAAAGTGCACGGTCACAAGATCGCTTCCCACTATCCTCCCAAAGGTCCACTCAACGTTCCAATCGGCAGATGGCATTGGTGAAATGAGTAGTGCAATGTGATGGGCTAGATGTGGCTGCCAACAACTAAATTTGAATCCTGTAATAACTTGTGATCATCCGTTGTGCAATGAATTGTAATCATTCTGTGTTGTGTAAGTTTGAAATTAAAATGAAAATTGCGATTAATTAGAGAGTGTAAAAAAAAACAATTGATGAGACCATGTATGAAATGTAGGTTATGGATGATAACTTCTTACCCTCATTTTTATGTTTATTATTCATCTGCATTGTCACTGATTGTGATTTGTCACTCACATCATGATAAACGAAGACGTATAAATGTCTGATTGCAGCCCCACCCATCATCAGTGCCCCGAAATTCATGAAGGCAACTTCCGACTCAAGCGTCGTTCTGAACGTGTTTATGGCGTCTGAAGAGTACGGTCCAGTCAGCCAATACGATGTCGTCGTTGTCTCTGAAGACTTTGCGAGGGACAGGAGACCGGACGACTTCAGTCAAGAAGCCGTAAGTTAACGTTGAGACTTTGTCTTCAAGCTGGCACTCCTCATGTACAAAGCATGCGCTGATCACCTGCCATCCTACTTATAATATTTGTTTGTATGTGTGCTTGTTATAGCGCCCCTTCAAGCTCTCTACTCAGAAGCGCTCCCGACTTCAGCGTAGACACTGAGTCGAAATTTTGCATTGAAGCGCTGTGCAATTGCAAGTGAAGGACTTGCCCAAGGTCCCTACACGGCGAGTTTGCACGAGCAATTGCGAGTTAAGGACTTGCTTAAGGTTCTTATTTGGCGACTTGAGGTGGATTTAAGCCTCGAATCCTCCAGCTCCAAGGCACCGAACCCACCACTAGACCACCCTGCCCCATGGTACATTGCATTGTTTTGTGTCTAGTCCTACAGTTGTTGGCAATGTCTGGTACAGTTGATGGCAATGTCTGGTACAGTTGATGGCAATGTCTGGTACAGTTGATGGTAATGTCTGGTACAGTTGATGGTAATGTCTGGTACAGTTGATGGTAATGTCTGGTTGTGTCCACAGTTGATTGAGCCGAGCGAAGATGCGTGGATTGCTGCTCGTTTTGTTGGTCCAATGCAGAGCAGTTTTGTTTTGGGTGACGGTCTAAGTCCTGGAAACGGCAAATTCTTCAATCGACCGTTGATACGCGGTCAGCTCTATCGGGTGTTTGTGCGTGCTTATACAGCGGATAACGTAAGTTGACGAACGTTTCTTATCTTAATGTCGAGAGTTGTTGCTGTTACTGCTTTAATTTTAATGAATATGACATAAAAGTTTATTAAGATAAGATGAGAATATTCTTTAATTGACCAATCTGCACTTTGGTTTGCAGACATGGTTATATGGCTATTGTAAAACATTTGCCAATTATTGGTGAATTCAGTTAGGCCATACTTGTTTACATCCCTGTGTAGACACCTTTTGGAGGTGGCACCAGTCTGTGGGATCACATGGACTGTTCTCCATGTTGTAATGGCTTATGTCTAATAAACATGATTTAACATATTAATTTAATATGAGATATGAGATAATGGGATGCGTCGTCGCCTTGTGATCGAAGGGTCGCTGGTTTGAATCTACCGCAAGCCGCTGCGTTGCAACCTTGGGCAAGTTGCTCACCCACAATTGTCTTTGTGGAAGGCAGCAGGAAACCACCTCACTCATCTCATCCCCAGGGGCGTTAAGCCAAAGAACCTGCCTTCGGTGGTCAGAGAACTCATCATCATCATCATCATGCAGTTTGAAATGGAATGCCAATCATCTTTTAATAGTGGCGTAATTAAACTAATGCATTTAGATTAAATGTCCTGGGCATGACGTTAAACTGCATCCATCCTCTGCCACAGGGAACCAACAACGTCCCTGCGCCGGTCCTAAGCCCGGACAAAATGAGGAAGGTTTGCCAGATGGGTGGCGATACGCTGGCAGTCAGTGTTTAATCTAGACGTCTCTGGGGGGGGAAAGTTCCCCCCCCCAGGATTGACATTTCCCCCCCCCAGAAAAATTTGACAAAATGATATTGTTTTTTTTTTACTGTTTTCATCATTGTTTTACATGGAGTGTTATAATATACGGTGATATTATTTACTATTACAATTATGATTATAAATAATGACATTATTAATTTTACTAACATAATATATGATACTATCATGTTGCAATGAGTATAACTTACTGTATATGTTTGTATAAACACTATTTTTGTCTAACTAAAAACAGAGATGACATCCCTCCAGAAAATCTTTGCAAAATGATAATAGTTTTAGCTGCTGCTTACATCATCGCATTATATTAACTGTTATAATATAATATACCGTAAATATTATAAATTATATGGCTATAGTAAATATTTACTATTATAATATGTGACACAATCCTGCTAAAATGAGTGTTAAGATGACACCTTAAAATACTTCCATTGCAATGTGGAAATTCCAAAAGTTTCTAGTGAGGCTCTCAAAAAGCACAGGTTTTTGTTAAGAAGACACCATAAAATACTGCCATTGCAATGTGGAAATTCCAAAAATTTCTGATGAGGCTCTCAAAAAGTACAGGTTTTTGTTAAGAAGACACCATAAAATGCTGCCATTGCAATGTGGAAATTCCAAAAATTTCTGATGAGGCTCTCAAAAAGTACAGGTTTTTGTTAAGAAGACACCATAAAATGCTGCCATTGCAATGTGGAAATTCCAAAAATTATGTGGAAATTCCAAAAATTTCTGATGAGGCTCTCAAAAAGTACAGGTTTTTGTTAAGAAGACACCATAAAATGCTGCCATTGCAATGTGGAAATTCCAAAAATTTCTGATGAGGCTCTCAAAAAGTACAGGTTTTTGTTAAGAAGACACCATAAAATGCTGCCATTGCAATGTGGAAATTCCAAAAATTATGTGGAAATTCCAAAAATTTCTGATGAGGCTCTCAAAAAGTACAGGTTTTTGTTAAGAAGACACCATAAAATGCTGCCATTGCAATGTGGAAATTCCAAAAATTATGTGGAAATTCCAAAAATTTCTGATGAGGCTCTCAAAAAGTACAGGTTTTTGTTAAGAAGACACCATAAAATGCTGCCATTGCAATGTGGAAATTCCAAAAATTTCTGATGAGGCTCTCAAAAAGTACAGGTTTTTGTTAAGAAGACACCATAAAATGCTGCCATTGCAATGTGGAAATTCCAAAAATTATGTGGAAATTCCAAAAATTTCTGATGAGGCTCTCAAAAAGTACAGGTTTTTGTTAAGAAGACACCATAAAATGCTGCCATTGCAATGTGGAAATTCCAAAAATTATGTGGAATTTCCACAAATTTCTGATGAGGCTCTCAAAAAGTACAGGTTTTTGTTAAGAAGACACCATAAAATGCTGCCATTGCAATGTGGAAATTCCAAAAATTTCTGATGAGGCTCTCAAAAAGTACAGGTTTTTGTTAAGAAGACACCATAAAATGCTGCCATTGCAATGTGGAAATTCCAAAAATTATGTGGAAATTCCAAAAATTTCTGATGAGGCTCTCAAAAAGTACAGGTTTTTGTTAAGAAGACACCATAAAATGCTGCCATTGCAATGTGGAAATTCCAAAAATTTCTGATGGGGAGGGGGCAATCCCCCTCCCCATACCCCTCCCCCTCCCGGTCTCGGCGCTACGCGCCTCACGAGCGTCCTTTGGACGCTCAATTGTCTCCCCCCCCCAGAAACCTGAATTCCCCCCCCCCAGAGGACGGGGACTAGATTAAACACTGCCTGGCAGTGAAAAACCAAGACGATTGTAATCCGCCAAAACCACGACACAAGTAACATAGCTACCCAGATGCTTCAAGGTGTCATGATGTGAAGCAGACATGCACAGGTCGGTCAGGACAAACCGATGGAGAGGGTCGGGGGAGAGAGCGTGGGACACAACGGGCATTGACCCACGTTGTCCTTCGTGCCTCTTTTTCACGATTCTCTTCAATCAGACAAGGTGGTCTAGCGGCTCCAAGATGTTAATGGTATGGAGCAAACCTGCTGACCGAACCGGTTGAAGCTGGGCAACATGGCACGAGACAGACTCAGACAGAGAGTGGCATCGGACTCCTACGGGCATTGAGCCTAAGGATATTGATGATGATGATGATTTAGATTAAGTGTGACATGGACCCAATGACTTTTCCCATCACTTCCATGAATGAACCCCTGCTCAGAGTAAACCTTGCCTCAGGATTAACGTGTTGTTTGGTGCTTGTAGAAGTGGACATCTTCTCCGTTTTCACATCCTCTGGCCACCACTGATGCGCTGCCGGACAAGGTGGCCGTTTTTGACCAGGCCAGTCTCCAGCTGCTGTGGATCGTCGCACCTGTCTGCATTGTCGTTGTGCTCTTCCTCCTCCTCATACTTATCATCATCTTTGTCAGGTAAATGAGTCAGATGAATCTCAGTGAAAGTGTAACCAGTCCAGATGCAATTGCATTCGACGAGTCACTGAACCTACTTTCAAAGTTTCAATGTTTCTTGCCATTAAAGTATTGAAAAGCATGAGCTACCAAAGAGCTACCAACTTAGTTAAATAGTCTTCATGGATTGAGATGATGAGCCTTAGACACGGACGATCTTGTAATGAAGCCTAAGGCAGGGATGGCTGCTGCAGAGAGACGTGCCATTGATGACAATGAACGAATTAATTCCTGGACCTTTGGCATTCACTTTGTCTGAAAATTCATGTGGTTTGCCTCTAAGAAGAAGAGCTCAATAAAGAGAGATAACAGTGTTTGATTTTTTTCGCACAACCTCTTTTGTGAGACACACGGACACCATTAGTAGCCTTCCTCCTGATTACGTGCCTTCTAATGAACGACATAACACATTACGAGCATTACGGTTTTCTCACATGCTTGATAAGAGCTTTTTCTGCTGAAATAGCTATGCAGACATGCATTGGTTTTGTATGGCAATCAATCACAAGTGGTGCCCTATTGCATAAATTGATAAACTGACCAAAAAATCTGATGTCTTAAGTTACACAATTATTGATCTCAATTTGGATATTCTATCGTGCGTGTGCGACGTGCGTACCAAGAGTGCAACGTTATTGACATTTTGTCAATCTACTGAATTGCACTGGCATTGATCAGTGGACTGACTACAATTCTGACTTCATTATACGCTGTGTCCTAAGTAAATCCAATGTTGCGTACATCAAACATTTCATTCTTGGTGTTCACGAAAAACGTTATACTATTAACAAGTGCACATACATATATCAAACATTTCATTGTCTTTGCCAGACTGGAATTGACTGGATTATAGAGTTCGGCAATCGCTTGTCTCTGAATGTGTGTTTTGTCGCTGTCAAGGCGCCCTTGTAGCGGCATGGCTGCGTTATGGCGCCATAGAGATTGTCGTTGTTATTATTATTATTATTATTATTATTATTATTATTATTATTATTATTATTATTATTATTATTATTATGGATTGGCATGATTTGCCATCCACTGATGTTCTGTTCAGTTGAATAGATGTCTTAAAAAATAAAAACTAGACTAAATTATATTGGTGTGTTTGGTTCTTAAATTGCCAGACGCAATTCTGGCAGGAAAAGCAAGATACCGCAGCCGACGAAGATCTGCCTGCCACCGAATGAATTGTCTTCAAATCCGTGCGATCCAGTTGAGATTCGGAGACAGACGTTTCAAACTCCAGGTACAACAATCTTGAATTGTCTGAGCAAAATTTGATCTTTTTTAAAGGGAAGAGGAATTCAATTGACTCTGATTAAACAGCATTAAAGGTGTGCTTCTGATGATATTGTTCACTGGCTGTCTACAAGTTTTTGTGAGAAGTTAACGCGCAGAGAGTTAGACAGTGCCTGCTTTCTATTTGCCCATAATGAAACATTTATTTAGTGCCTTTTCTTAACCATATACTTTCTGATATTGCCAGCTGTAATGGATACATCGGTTATTGACAAAAAACTCTGCATGTCATAATTATTTTCAGGAATGATTAGCCATCCACCTATTCTACTTGTCATGTTTATTTTCAGGAATGATTAGCCATCCACCGATTCCAGTTGACGACCTGGAGGAGCACGTTGCAAGACTCCGAGCAAACGAGAACGCTCGTTTCTCACAGGAGTACGAGTCGATCGAGCCAGGTCAGCAGTTCACGTGGGAGGCATCGAACCGCGAACTGAACAAAGCGAAGAACCGATATGCTAACGTGATCGCGTATGATCATTCAAGAGTTCTGCTTCAGACGCTCGATGGCATTCCAGAGAGCAGCTACATCAACGCGAACTACATGGATGGATACAGACGACACAACGCCTACGTCGCCACTCAAGTACGTCCCATTGATCAACACCATTATTATCATTATTATCATTATTATCATCATCATCATCATCATCAGCGTCATCATCATCCGCAGTACCATTTCAATCACAACCATCACCCATGATGATCAGCATTTTGATAGTGTTCTCTTCCTGCTTTTTTTTTAGTTTTTTAATTTTTTGCATAATGATGATCATAGTGTTCTCTTCCTGCTTTTTGTAATTTTTTGGGGCTTGACTTGGGCATTTCCGAGCAATACTGAACTTGCTCTAGCAGCAAATCAGTGGCAGCAAATCAATGGGGTTGAATTTAAATCTTTGCAAAATCTAAATGGAAAAGGGGAGGGAAAGAGAGCTAGGAGTTCTTCTAAAATATTGAATACAACAAGGTAGGTCACTGTGAAACTCAGCAGACATACTAATTGTACCAAATATTGTCATAGATCTGCTTCCAAGTGACCCAAGTAAAACTGGAAGCAGCTGATGGTTTATTTTGTTCATGCATGTATGGATTGTATTGTTGTATGGTCACATGTAGGGTGCATTGCCAGAAACATTTGGAGACTTTTGGAGAATGGTCTGGGAACAGCGTTGTCCAACCATTGTTATGATGACAAAACTTGAGGAGAGAAATCGGGTAAATATGCTTTGATGTTGATAGGTAACACAACATGAATTACAAAGCATATAATTATGAGAATTTGCTAAGTACATTGTCATAGAAAACTCTTCAGTAGCACTCTTGATCCAACAATGAGAACCCTTGTTCAAACAGAATTGACTTCAGGCATTTAGGAACAGCACATTGCAAGGAAACCAAAATATTTATACTTACTTGATTGTTTGAGTGCATGACTTTTGATGCGGAGTGAGTTTGCTTGTGTCTACCGTAAAGCAGTCATGGTTTGAGTTTCTTGATTAAACAAATTCTAAAACCTTTGATGGCATCGCAGCTCTAGCCTTTATTACCGAGTGACTCTAAAGCAGTCATTCTGTAGATTCCTTGATTAAACAAATTTTTAAACCTTTGGATTCATCACAGCTGGTTAAGCATATTGGTTGGTTCACTAGAACTATAACTTGTTCATGTCGCATCTGTGATGCCTGTTTCAAATATGTATGTGTGTAAGAATTTATGTAAAATTTACTGGACTTTATGGAGTTTTGTACCAGCGCATTTTAACTGGTGAGTTTGTCATGATACTTGCTGTTTAATTGTGATGAATTACCTTGCAATTACAGTGTATTGTGTATGTTATAGGTTTTATTTGCAGTGCCTATTTTCTCTGTTTAATATGGGTTTTTTAGCCTTCAGTTATACCAGGTACTTATATTTTACATCATTTTTCTTGCAGATAAAATGTGACCAGTATTGGCCAAACCGTGGCTCAGAGATGTATGGTGTGATGCATGTTTCACTTCTCGATATTGTAGAACTTGCTACTTACACAATCAGGACTTTCCAGATATCTCGGGTAAACTATTATTCTGTTGCAGTTACTTGAAATGTTCAAATGAGCATCAGTGTTTTTCTTAAGCTAATAATTATGGGAAACACCTGTGATTATTGTGCACTGTGAGAAGCGCTACATAAATTCATAGCTACAATATCATGCAATACAATACAATGCAGCTCGTCATTAAAGCGCTGACGTAGTTAAGCGTTTACGTGTTAAAAGAAAACTAAATAAGAAGAATCAGTTTCATTATTATCGTTGATCAAAAATTAAAAAACAATTATGATCTTATTGTTAGGGTTAACAATGTTTTTACATTATAGCTTCATTATTCAAACTCATTGTCTGGTTATATTCTACTTCCTGTCTGTTATCAGCAGTCATTGAATGCTCCTTGATACCTCAACAGAGCAAATCTTCATAACCTGTTCAATAACAATGACGATGCTGTAAAGTTATACTGGCAATACTGTTCTCAATGTCTATGAGCAGATGTCTTTTAGGGATGCTCTATAATTGGTCACGAGTGATCTGAGTGAGTAAATGAATTTCTGTGTGCTCTTGATGAGTCGAGTTGAGTTGTTACAGAGCATGACTTGCACTGTCGTCGTTGATCTGTTTTGTCAGAATAATTACCAGGAGAAGCGAGAGGTGCGTCAATTCCAGTTTACTGCGTGGCCGGACCATGGTGTACCGGACCACCCGACGCCACTCCTGCTCTTCATGAGACGTGTCAAGGCCATGACTCCACCAGATGCTGGTCCAGTCATAGTACACTGCAGGTAAACTCTTCTGTCCACCCTGAGGTAGTAAGGTCACCACCCGCATATAATGAGGGGCGGGGTGGTGTAGTGGTGGCGTCGTTGCCTTGGAGCCGGAAGGTTCGAGGTTCGAATCCACCTCGCCGCGTAAGGACCTTGGGCAAGTCCTTCACTCACAATTGCTCAGCGCTTCGGCGTGAAACTCCGATGCAGTGTCCGCTCTGCATTCGAGAGCGCCTATGAGTAGAGAGAGCTTGATGGGGCGCTATAACAAGTGCACATACATACAAATAATAGCAGCCACAGTTGCTTCCATGGCCAACTGTGTATTATGTTGATGCTGTTAATTGGGTCTTCTCCTTCTTTCTGTCCATGGTCTCATTACCTCATTATCTGTTGATGTTGACTGCATGTCTGGCTGTCTTTCTTCCCTCATCTTCATCTTGTGTCACCAAATGCATCTTTTACTCATCGATGTTTAACAGTTGTGCGTGACAATGCAATACAACTTTATTCGCTATATTGTCGTCCTTCCTCTTTCATCTGACCAAACTTTAAAGCATTGTTGATGCAGATGAATTGCGTGTGAAGGACTTGTGCAAAGTCCCTGCAACGTAAAATCAACCTCAGATGAGATTCGACCCCATTCTCCATATGTTACAGGTTGAGTGCTCTAACGAGTCTGCCACCAGTCACACTGTCATAATGCCGTAACTGTCGTAATACATGGTTGTAATGTAAACTTTTACACTTCTGCGTAATGTAGCTATACAAGTATATAAACCAATTTTGGCTTAGTTAAAAAGATGTTCTGTTGTCACTCTTTCAGCGCTGGTGTCGGTAGGACAGGGGCTTTTATTGTTATTGACGCCATGCTAGAGAGGATAAAGCACGAGAAGACTGTCGATATCTATGGTCATGTGACCTGCCTACGAGCGCAGCGCAACTACATGGTGCAGACGGAGGACCAGTATATATTTATTCATGATGCGCTGCTCGAGGCTGTCCAATCGGGCAACACGGAACTTCCAGCACGTAATCTCTATGCCCACATTCAGAAGCTGAACCACTCCGACTGTGGCGACACAGAAACGGGGATGGAGCAGGAATTCAAGGTCAGTATATATTTATTTTAAGGTCAGAATATTTTTATGTGGAGTAGCGCAATGGGCAACGCCTTTGGGCAAATGGTTCCATCGATGTTTATTCCTGTATGTTGTTCTTTAGTTTTAACCAATAAAGTTATTGCTCTGCTCCACATATTATATTTTCTATTGCATAACCCTTGAAGTGATCTATAACTAAAGACAGTGGTATTATTAGCAGGTCACTGTGACCCTTTTCACCTGATCCTTGATTCATATTTTATCTTTTACTACTGAGATGTTAGGTCTCTTGTTAAGTTTGTTACTCTGATGATAGCATAATTATGTCAATATATAATTTATGAACGCTGGGTATTTTGATGTTTCTGTTGACTTCACTGTTCTCTGCTGGAATTAAAGTCAGCGGCGATTACATTAATGGATACAACGATAGGGGTTGGCTATTGTTTGCTGCAAAGGTTGTATATAATTAATCTGACTCAGGGGCAGCTTAATATTGATTGATGTTTGACAGCTCGCAAACTTTGAATTCGTAACACAGTAGAAGTTGAGCTCTGACAATGACTTTGTTTGTTACGACAGAAACTGGCTTGCTTGAAGGCCAATCCGGCTAAATTTGTTAGTGCCAGTCTACCTGTCAACAAGTTCAAAAACCGATTAGTCAACATCCTACCATGTGAGTTTCAAATCATTCTCTAACTCAGAGAATTCATTAATGCAATGTAAATGGCTGATTCAAATAAAATGGTTCATAGCATATGGCATAACATCATAACCAATGTCTCTCTTTTTGTCACTTTCTAGCTCATATATTTTTTCTGTTAATTCAGAACCACTCTGTTTAAGAATCTGCATTTTCAAATAATTTTTTTGTCATCCTTGAATTTCATATATTCATCAGTTTACTGCATCTTCTTAATTGCTGCAGTTTTTGGCCATTGGACCAACATCAGAGATTTCTAAAAAGCCTAGCTTCAGTATCAGCAATACACTAGTAAATCAGCAATATGCTAGTATTGTTCACTGCTGAGTTTAATTCAGGTGCGTCTTGTGACAAGTCAGTGTTGAGCCAGAAAACTTGTGATGAATGTTTGTCTCACTGATGGGTTGAAGTTGTGATCTTTCGACTAAAACAACCAAGTTTCTGAAGACGCTTGTGCACATAACTTTGAGAAGCAGTTGTTTTGCTCTTTTTGTTGGTACAGTGACTTAGAAGTGCAAACACTAGTGTCATATGACAACTCGGCGAGACAAGCATTTATACAAGTATTTGCAAACAAGTTGAGTTGTTTAGATCCATCATAAACATATCTTGACCATCAATTGCTTGATATATATTTGTGATGTCTGCTTTAGACGAATCAACAAGAGTCTGCCTGCAGCCAATCCGTGGAGTCGAGGGATCCGATTATATCAATGCTAGTTTTATTGATGTAAGTCACATGTTGCAATCACTTTGGTTCTAATAACTGAAAGTCGTTTAGAGATTCAGAAGCAGGCATAATTATAATGTGACTAATGACAATCAGATTTTTTTCACCTGAATATGAAGTCATTGGTGACATTGAGGCAGCTCATAATCATGTGATGATTGTTTATGTAATGAGGTTGATCAATGTAATTGGGGGTTGATGTATGTGGGACCTTGAGCAATTTTTACGTACATAGAGATTTAATTTGAGGTAAAACTCTGTTAAACATTCTACAGTCTCATTTCAACTTGTATTAGAATGCCGCGTAGTCAGGTTAATTTTGAGTTGAATTCTTCAGTTGCTGGGTTGATTAATGTGTAAGAAAAGATTTTTTGCGTTGCCTCACTTATATGTTTTCTACATAACTTGCTTTATTAAAATTATCTTTATTTGCACATGTGTTAAATTGCTATGTTGCTTGTTCTTGATCTTTTTTTCCAGGGTTATCGGTATAGAAAGGCTTACATTGTGACTCAAGGTCCATTGCCTGAAACAACGGAAGACTTCTGGCGGATGCTGTGGGAACACAATTCGACGATTGTTGTCATGCTGACCAAATTAAGAGAACTTGGCCGAGTAAGTTGCGGCTGATATATTCAATCGAACAAAATTCATTCATTCATTCATTCATTCATTCTGAGAATTTATATGGTGCCACTTTAAGATATCTCTACACGCTATCTGCGCTGGCGTTAATTGTCGTTACTATGAACTATTATGTACGTCTAAGATTGGATTGTATACAGATTTAAGTGTTAAAATTATTATCTGGTACAAAAACACAAATTGAAGTCATGGTTTCTTTTTAGGATAAATGTCATCAGTATTGGCCAAGTGAGAGGTCAGCAAGGTACCAGTATTTTGTTGTCGATCCAATGGCAGAGTACAACATGCCTCAGTACATTCTCAGAGAATTTAAGGTTACCGATGCCAGGGTAAGTAACAACAGTTCTCAACAGGTTCATTTACCACCAATTCTACCTCTCTAAACAATAAACTGAACTAGATAAGTGTTCAGTAAATCATCTGGTGTAAACTTGCACATGACGATTTCATTTCATGCGATCTTGTGTATTTTTACATGTGGTCCTTAAAACTTTGTATTTTCAGTTCCACAAATAAGGAAATATTTTGGGGCATTAGTCAACATGGTCCTAGAGGTGATTACAAATTATAATCTGCACAAGAGAACCAGTTCTGCTGCATTGTATTCTGAGTCTCTCTAGATATACCATATACCTTATATTATGGGGCGCGGTGGTGTAGTGGCGGCATCGTTGCCTTGGATCCGAAAGGTTCAAGGTTCGAATCCACCTCGCCACGTAAGGACCTTGGGCAAGTCCTTCACTCACAATTGCTCAGCGCTTCGGCTTGAAACTCTGATGCAGTGTCCGCTCTGCATTAGGGAGCGCCTCTGAGCAGAGAGAGCTTGAATGGGGCGCTATAAAAAGTGCACATACAAACAAACAACAACAAACAAATACCAGCTGCAGTTTTGACATAATGGAAGAGATGATTCTGTGGTACAGTTGGAAGTATAACAGTTTAATCCAAGAAGAGGAATGTGTATTGTAAGTTGCTTCACTTAAGTAAGATATCAGTCGTGTTTCTGATTGGTTTAACAGGACGGCCAATCACGCACCATTCGCCAGTTCCACTTCACTGATTGGCCAGAGCAAGGTGTGCCGAAGTCAGGAGAGGGCTTCATTGATTTCATTGGTCAAGTTCATAAAACTAAAGAGCAGTTTGGTCAAGATGGCCCCATCACAGTCCACTGTAGGTATGTATGAGCAGAAGCTGGTTCCCACGACTTCACTTCTGTGGACTTTGTGGAAGTTCCAAGTTTATGATTACAATACTTAGTTACCCTGAGAATTAAAAGCCATTCATTCATTTCAAATTTTTATAGCTCCCTTTCAAGAAACATACTCTGAGATGCATGTACTTTAGCAGATGGAGTTTAATTATGTTTACTAGAGCTGGTTTCTGTGTATTGTTGTTATTTTTTCTATCTGCTACATTATTATTTAAAGTTCAATAAGTAGACATGTCTTATTCACTTTTACAGACACTTTTGTTCCAAGGCAGAACCTTGATGCAGAATTTATCTCATCTTACTATGAAAAAGTTGTTAGTTTTGTTCTTGTCAAGTAGGGTCTTTGAGCCCATGGCCTTGCTTTTGTAGCTACAGTTGAAGGAGATAAGTAAACCTTAATTTAGTTTTTATTGGTTACTTATTGTTTTTATAAACAGATAATTTCTGTTTAGCCTTTTTATTGAAGCCACACTGAGATTTATGTTGAATCATTCAGCGTGTTTATTCTTTTGTGGTTTTGTATTATACTGATGAAGAAATAAAGAATCATTTGTTTTGCTTTCAGTGCTGGGGTTGGTCGAACCGGAGTTTTTGTTACTCTGAGCATCGTGCTAGAACGCATGCGCTACGAAGGAGTTGTAGATATGTTCCAGACAGTCAAAATGCTGTGGATGCAGAGACCGGCGATGGTACAGACGGAGGTCAGAACCCTTGTCATTGTCGTCTACATTGTCTCCATTCATACTTTATATAGTGCCTTTTTTTCTTGAAACCTATTCAGGAGTGCTCCCATTCCATCCATGGTTAAAAAAGAAAAATTCTATGACACTGTAAAGTACTGTGATGACAGTATTAGGAAAACAGTGTTTGGGAATTGGGACTCATATTAACCTATTTTTGGTCTCTTGTGAACTTTGTCTTCTAACTTCCACTTAATGGTTTTCTGTTACTGTCATATTGTAATCATCGAAAATCGGTCAAAAATAAATAATTTCCTGAAATACTATTGCTGTACAGATATGATGAGTGTCTTAGCTATGTGTGGTAGTGCCAGTTTACCTGTGCATTGCTCTGGCATAAGGCATTTGCTGAGGACTGATGATTGTGACTGGTTGACTTAAGCACCTATCACAACATTGAAAAGCTAGGGCTTGCATTCTGCGGCTCATGGGGACTTCGCGATTCCATGCTCTCGTACATCAATGCGTACATCATAACCATCATACTGCAAGATCTGACTTCCATTAGAAATCCATAACATTGCGCCATCTGCAACTTAGGAAACTTTTAGAAATATCTCAAGTTTGATCATTTAACCATTTACTAAAAAAAGTGTAGTAAACGGTATGGGAAATCCTATACCCTCGGTTAGGAAAGGGTTAAATCTATTGGGTGGTCACGTGATGTTCTTGTGAAGATGCTATGTAGATATCCATATAATGTGCATTTATACATTGTCTTTATTTTATTTTAACTAAGATTTTCTTGATTTGTCAACAGGATCAGTACGCATTCTGCTATCGATCCGCTCTTGAGTATCTCGGTTCGTTTGACCACTATGCAAACTGAGCCACTGTGCTGGAAACGACAACTCTAGCGACAACGGGGTGCAATGCAAACCGTGGCTACTGCTGCTGCTGCTGTTGCTGCAGCTGTTGGCACGGTGACAACGTATTTGATGACAACGTTTAACATTCTCACTTGAGTTCAGGGCAACAGTCCTTCTTCGTCACGACTCTGCATGCTGCCAGTGTGACTTCTATGATAGCGTTGACCATTTTTAACGTAACTTTTGCTGCCAAAGGTTTGTAAATTGTGAGGACAGAGCATTGTGTCAGATATGATGACTGTTTTTAAAATTTCTTTTGTTGCTAATGCCACCCATAGTACTTCTTTTCATAATATATATATATATTTATATATAATTATATATATAATTTTATATATATATATATATAATTACTTGCTTTTATATAATGTATATACATATAATTTTAGTTGCATAAGTACAGCCATGCATGCGTATATAGTATTTCTTGCATGCAGATGGTTTATGTATGCGACTGTGATTGTATTTGTGCAACAGTGCATTGATATATTATATATATATTTATATACATAATTATATATATATAATTATATATGAGTGTGCAAATTTATGTGATACATAAAAAACGTTTGTGCATATGCCTGCATACGCATTTGTATCTGAACAGATACTTTGATACTTTGAAAAAATATGCATGCATAACATTGCATATGTACTGCTGTTGTATATTTTTTTCACCTCTCCTTCCAAATGTTTCTTATTTAACATAATCATTTGCAGACTTCTGTGTATCTCATCCTCTTCATGCAGTTATGAAATTCATGTGTAAATATTGATTTCATAAGAATTTAGCATATATATATAATATATTTATGAATAGTTGAGTGTATATATACATATATAGTATATGTGTATATGTGGCTGCATATGGATATAGATAGATATAAAAATATGATTTTTATTGACCGTGGCAGTGTCCATTTTAATGCAAGCATGCTGTACATAGCGATATTTGTTGGTTGACGAATATTTGTATCTTCAAATCGTGGTCTATTTAGCTTTTAACCATTCTCTCATTCACTGAAATTAATGCTGTTGAAGAACAAAACATATAACAAACGAATGCCAAGTGAAAAGCATTCACAAGACAACTGATGGTTGTTTCACATTCTTACGGGGTTGATGGCTATTTTACATGAGCTGTTATTTTGGAAATTCTTTTGTAAAGCGCTGTTAACAACGAGATGTTATGTACAGCACAGTCGCATTGTCATGTGCTCATTGTTGTGGATGAGCAGATTGAGCAGATTGGAAGAGAAGCCATTGGCGAACCTTAGCTATTAGGATGCTTATGCCGTTATGTATCATTTTCCGCTATCTATACACTGTTTCTAACTGCGTAGACAGGTTTGGTTTAGAAGAAATTGGCAGTGCTCTTCATTTATAAATATTCCAACTATTTAGCAATAGCATTTAGCTCTAGATATAGAAAGTAAATAAACACTTTTGTCGAGCCTGTTGTATATGCTGACTAGATTGCAGACTATGTGTGCCTGAGTTCAATCACGTGGTGCACAAAGAGGTGTCGATATGAGATGCTATTGAGATGTCTGCTAAGAGTGTTGTGGAAGCAAGCATTGATTGAATCTGGACTTTTAGTAATGTACAGTGTAACGCTGACTTGATAATATGATGACCAATTTTTTTAAAGGCAGAAATCTGGCCATGAGTCAAAAACATTGGTGATATTGTGAGCGGCTAGAGAAATGGTCACTTCGCTAATTCTTCTTTGTTTATGCCAATTTATATCTTGTCTAGCATGCATAAAAGGTATGTCTTTTCTAAAACTAGATGTAACACTTAGCCACATAGGACGCTGAATCACTGATTATTGTCTAAAGTTATGATCGGGTAGGCCAAGTTTTCTCATGAGAAACTTACTGATCTTAATCATTTACTTTTTTCATGATGATGGCCTTGGTAGAAGTTGATGACTGAAATGTGCAATTTAGTAACATTAGGCATTTTGTATCATAGTAGCAATTGTAGTGTTCATCAACGGCTGAATTAGATTTGTGTGAAAAATCTATCTAACTGCCGATGTAGTTTGTACCATGTGTTCTATGAACTGGAATTAGTCAAGACTGTTGTATTTTCTATAATACCTGAACAGTTTCATTCCATTTTTCTAAATGCTTATTTTAAACAATTTCATTTATTTTATTAACTTTATCCTTGATTTGCTGCAATTCAAAGTGCTCTCACTGTCTATCATTGAGATGTTGATGTACTGCATAATACGGTTCAGTATTTCAATTTGCCGAGTTACCACCAAACGTAGCTTAGCCCTCTGATAGAATTTGCATTATGTGAATTATATATGAGATATTGTGCATTTGAATACTTTACGATGCAATACTGGAAAGTCTGCCAAAGTGTTGAGTCACATTACAGAACATCGCATGCTCCAGAAATATCCAAATTGCATTTGAATAACTCATGATTGGTCGGATATGAATAGCAACGCCTCGGACTCGCATTTCTATGTGACTTTACATGAGTTAAAATGTTCGTAATAAAAACATTATGCTCTCCGATGATTGGTCAGTAATTATGCTTGCTAATGATTGGTTAGTAAAATTATACTGTCTCTGATGATTAACAAGTAATTTTAATAACTGATGATTGGTTATATTTTACTCACTGATGATTAGCCTGTAATTTTACTAACTGATGAGTGATCTGTATTTTGTATTTTTATAATACAGATGTTGTCATTTTTATGCCATGTTTGTGTTATTTGGGAGTTGTAAATTAAACTTAAGTTTGCAGTTCAAACTGGAATTGGACTCCGTTCATGTTTGAGTGATCTCTGTTGTACAGTTTCAATTCAGTCAGTAAGTAACTTCTAGCAACTGAGTTCCCACTTAAATTGCCAGCTTTCCAAGTGAGCTAATGTCCCTCAAGATTTATGTATTTAAAAACTGGTGAACAAGGAGAGAATTGTCGTATGGTACATGTACTGAGGAATTATTAGTGCTGCCATCCCATGTTAACTTTTTCTTGTTTTTATGCTCATGTACTTGGTTATAATTCATTTCCAAAGAAATATGACCAATCTTAGCGCATCTGAAATTCCTTGAAATAATTTGCTTGAAATCTTGTGTTGCATGCTGATTTTATCTTGCAGCACAAAATGCCTAAAAGTCTTATATTTCTGTGGCTCTATTTTGATTTTGTACCAAAGCGGTTAGGTAATGTCAGTTACAGATCCAGAAATCCAACATAATGTTTTTCAGAGTGTTATGAATGCCCTTAGTGTAAAAATATTTTATGTATACAACTCAAAATACTTTGTTAATTGAACACATCGAATTAGTAGCAACCTTGAATGTCTTAGCTGCTTGTTTAGTCTGAACTTAAAAGCCTGACTTAGAAGCAAAGCATTTGGAGTAAGGCTTGCCGGCAACAACAGAACCATGCATCTGCCACCGAATTTTATCATTTTATTTTTATAAGTTGCATTAGGTTAAACTGTTGTTTAAATAAAAATTGTGCTCTCTTATTTTTAAATTTCACGATTGCCATGTCATTTGATAACTGAGTCATGTTTACTGAGCGTTGGCATTGCTATTTAAACAGGCCACACTGTCTGACGTTGTACTGCTGGTCAAACTGGTCAACGAAAGTGTAAAAGATGTGTGAAAGGTGAAAGGTTATAATTGTTGCATCAATTATTTGAAATTTGTGTTAACTGCCTATGAAGTGTTGATGATTGACATTTCTGATTATGCCTGGTACGTGGAAAGGATAATCATAATTATTTTTAATAAGGATTTTTCCCGCCGTAAGCTTCGTTCGATTGTTCATGGGTCCACCCGTATAATTATCAACTGCATGATATAACTATTAAAACTAACGTATTTTGACTGTTTAATCTAGAAATTTTCATACTTTTAGCAAACCATAATCATCATAATTATCTCTGTTGTTGCTAGTTGGGCCAAGGTGGGGACAGTCACTTTTAGTCACTTTTAACACTCATCAGCTGAATTCTCATCGTGGTTGTAGCACCTATTATTTTATGTTATAGTCCATATGTTGTGTACTTGGTTATATTAACTTGCTCTTTTTACATTTTATGCAACTATAACAGTAATTATAGCACTAATAACAATATCACAAGTTCAAAGGCAATTGCAGTGGTTCAGAACTTTTGAGTTGCACAATGTTTACTTTGTTTTGCTCTCTTAATTTTTGATTCATGAGAAGTGGATAAAAATTTATTTTTTCCACTTTGTCCCAATGTCCTTGTTTTAAACTCTACTAATTAGTCATGCTTGAGATCTAGAATATTGTTAAGACTAGAGGCATGTTTAGTGAGGTACCGGTACTAACGCAATTTCTCTGATGAACATTTTCAGCCAAGAGAAATTTAATTGCTTGATAACATTTTTAATTTTCTTGATCAAATGAAATGTGAATTCTTACACATAAATAACGTAGTAATGCACATAAATGTCATCCAAAAATATTCAAGATGCCTATGACTCAGTTCATGTAGGCTACATATTGAACAAATGCAAGCGAACTGTAGAATATTTACAAAGTTGTCTGTATAACTGGTTGAATAGGATTCCTATAAATTTATAACAATATATGTATTTAGAATTACTGTTATAATCTGAAAAATTAAAAAATGTATTATATAGGTTATTTTAGTAGTTTTTTAGTTTAGTTTTTTACGTTTGCGTTTTGTCTGTGTTTTTGGTAATTTTTTATTTTGTTTCTTTGTGTTTTTTTCAAACAATTTTGTGTGTAGTTGTTCTGGATAGATTAATTCAAGGGTCCAGTGTCTCTAGAACCAAAGTACATGTATTACTGTATTCTGCAGATGATTAACTATGACTGCATGTATTATTATTATTACCATCATTATTATTCATAATTACGATTATTGTTACCATTATATTATACAATTATTATTACTTATGATTACTATTGTAATTATATTATACAATTATATAGACCTAGAACTCTCTTATTTTTTATTTCATAGTACTATATTTATTATTATTTTTTATTTATTTATTTTTTATTATTATTATTTTATTATAATTATTGAGTGTTGCTTATTGCTTAATAAAACTGATTTATTAACCCCTTTATCGGCCGACCGGCTAATTATCGTATACAAAATCGACGATTATAATCGGGGTTGCCGATAAACGGATTAATAAGTGTATTAATCAGCTGTTGAATATTTTTTACCTTAGATGTAAAGAGCTTGTAAGGTTTAACCCTTTCTCTTGTCACGGTGTTCAAACAGCAATCTAACAGTACTATATCTGGCTTTTCAGTCTTGTTTCTTTGTTGCTCAGATTGTTTTCAGATCCAATTTTCCGTCATTTTCTTCCTACTTTGGTTTCATGCATCCGTACTGACCTGTGTAAATGCATAAATACATACACACATACACACATACATATATGCATGAAATATACAGACAGCTTTGGGAGTTTCAGCATCAATTATATAATTGGGACATGTGTGATTAAGCTTTATGAACCAATTTGACGCAACAATGGTCAGAAGAAATGCTTTGTCTTCGACAGAAGAACAACTGAATGTCTTGCATGTAATGTTTTTATCAGGTGCTTACACGATTACATTATGATTGACGCATCAAAATGTTCATCAAAACTGAAGCTGTTCTAAGGTTACAAATTTTACACTGTTAGCAGTAATGATTTTAGAGTTTTGTGTTTAAGCGATACAGTTCGTGCTTTTTTGTTTATACAAACGTTGAGAGTAAATTGTTTAGTCAGTTTTATAGTTTTGTGATTCTTTCAAGTTCAGTCCACCAACCAACCACCTCAACCAACTCTTGAGCACAGCGGCATCATTTCGATTACCGTATTGATGCGCATTCTGGTTGTATTGATGGTAGCGAATCATTGGAGAGATGACTGTGGCTAGGGAGTAAGAAAGTAGTCTAGTGGCGACCAAATATCCTAGATGTCAGCAGCCTGCAAACATTTGTAAACTTGATAACAGAGCATTATGAAAAGGAATGAAGTTATGCCAAATTAACTGCCCTCTTGAAAACTTTGGTTTGAGCCAGTGATAATTATTTGGCCTCAACCCTGCTCATATTTCAATTGATTCAAATGTGAAGCTGGATGAGTGCAAACAGATTTACTGTGATCAAACAACCACTATGAATTTGGTGCAGTTATAATTATTTTTTTATAAAGCTTCAATTGACATACACTATGTAGGCCTATCTGGGATGACTATCATTGCTATAACAGCAGTCCCAGGCACATGTATAGGCTGTCTATACTATACAGTATTTTAAACCATTCCTCAAGCCCGATCATTACTCCAAACTAAAGTAAACTTATTACCTCTTGAGGAATTCGTCTTGACCTCTACTTTCGAGTAGGCTACTCCATGTCCCACAATCCTAGACGTACAGATTACATCTTAGCTAGCAGCTGCTTCTGTGCTTCTTCTCTGTCTCTCTCTCGATCTTGTGTTCTGCAACTGGTACTTGCATCCAGTGACGGCCCTACACAAAGGCAGAGGCTCTGGTAAACGTACAGCATTTTAGGCTGCCATTGTTGTTCAACTGCCATAAGGCTGCCAGGCAGTGTAAAATTTTAAGCTGCTAAATTCCGGCTCCCTATTCATACAATTATAAAGCCAACAAAGATGATGTAGATAAAATAGGCGTTAATGTGGGAAAAGCATGAGATCTGATATTATGGGTTATATGGATCGGTTCATGAGCTAGATGTGAGGATTAGGCCTATGAGCTTATGCACGTAGAACTCCCATTCTAATCGATCAATTAGCATGCGTCTTGTGAACTTCTGAGGGTTATCATCAAAGGAAGAACGAAGGAAAGAGGAAATATAGCAGGACAAAGACGGATGCTGTTTGGGCTGGAAAACCGCTGGATGATGATAGCTCAACATCGAGAAGAATGGTTCCATTCGACGTTGCGCATTAGTTGGCGTGACGTTCATTGCGTAAGGTACGTTGCGATGGAAGTATTGGCTATGTAAGTTTGTAGAGTTTAAAGTACAAAATGAGACTGTTATGTAGTCTTCTCAATTACTAAAACGTTTATATAAGTAGGTTTTAGTTGAAAACATTTAGCAGTTGCTGCAGTTGCAGAGCGGATTTATAACGAGGGTATACATGTTAAAGAAAGCACTTTTATTATCCAGGCATTTGTGTAGCTAGTGAGCGATAATATAAGGTTGACAGCGATAAGCCCATGCCTTCATGCAGATTGCTAAGTTCGGTTTCAGATGTCCTTAATAGTTAAAGTGTCCTTTTAAGCGATTACATCAAAAATTATTCTATGCATATTTTGAATTACATTCAATGATATCATATCTGGCGTAAGGTATTTTGTTGTTCTACCCTGTCGATCTCTTATATAACAACGCGTTGAGCATATGTTGTTATTTAGGTGACTTTCGTCTGCATTCCAGTTTGCCGTTGCGTTGTTGTATAACGGTTTGAGAGAAAAAACGACACGTGTAATGGAAAGCAAGGTTAGTGCGCATCTTAGTAGTTTTGATATCACGTACAAATCTTACTAGAAGCAGATCAAATTACTAATCAAATTGCTTTATTGCAGTATTCCATGACTGGAGTCGGCTGTCTATAGACCTATGCCCGTATGCCGGTGTCACGAAATAGAGTATCCCCCCCCCCCATATTAAAAGTATCCCCAAAATGAGGAAAAGTCTAAAAAAAACACTTACGCGTGCTTTTATTTTTGCAAATTAATTTTCATCTGCTTTGTTTTGAACAATGACACTAACAGGTATGTTTATTCCTACTAGATACTTTGTTTTGCTTTGTTTTTATAGCACTTAAAACGTTTAAAACACTTAAAAACACTTGGAGACACTAAATAAATTCGAGTTGCCTTTCTCTTGGCATTGCTTAGGTCACTTAAAACAATTAGAGTCACTTTAAATTTTGATTAGAGTGTAATTGTTTTAATTATACACATTTTTCAAAAAATGGGATAGAATGGTTTATTCCCCCGGATAGTCTAGACCAGTTAATTCCATCCGGGGGGATAGATTAATCCATCCCACCGGATAGCTTTAGGGGGGATACTCCTTTTCGTGACACCGGCTTTAATTAGTTCGGACACCTTTATAAATATTTACGACTTTTGCACTGAGTTTGACTGTGAATTGGAATATTATATATGAGTTATAATATTGAATGTGGATCAGTGAATGATACGTATAGAAATGTAAAATTGTAAATGCATGAGTGTGAATGTTTAGGCTGTATATACTAATATACAGTATGACCTCAACCAAGCTCAATGTGCATAAGCCGTTTTAACATCTCGTTAATTTGTTGCTGCGCATGCGCAGTAAGTTGACCCAGTTCTGTCCTAGATTTCTTACACTGATTTTAATAGAATTGCAAATACGCAACACGCGTGGCTTAAGTTTGCAAAGTTTTGAAAGGTAAAAATTAATAAAACGGATTAAGACTTTGCAAACTTAAGCCACACGTATGGGAGCATATGGATATGTTCTTTGGGAGGGTTGCAGGTTCGAATCCATCTCAAGTTGCTATGTAGGGACCTTGGGCAAGTACATCACTCACAATTGCTCAGCACTTCGGCGTGAAATGCCGATGCAGAGTCCACACCGTAGTCGGGAGCGTCTCTGACTAGAGAGCTTGAAGGGCGCTATAACAGGTGCACATACATATGCGTGTTGTGTGTTTACAATTATACTGCACTCAGAAAATGTGAGAAGTCTAGGGCAGAATTGGGAAAACCCACTGCGCACGTGACATATTAGCGAGATGTCGAAACGGTTTGTTGGTCAGATCCTTCACCACCAATGCCAGCTTGAATCAGTGCCACACCATTTAAGGTCCCCAATCCCCATGCATGTATAGTGTGCTAGCCGATTTAAATCTCTGAATTAAGTGAACACCAAGAGGAAATTGCAGCCTGCGCACACTAGAGGTCTATGAACTATATGCTCTGACCATTTGAGTAACTTTAGCTGCGTGTCTCACTGCTGTTGCTACTAAGTTTACACAGTTCTTCCCGTATGTTATAAATGCTGTTGCCACAACTTGTGTAATGGTTGCTGCTACTGTTGCAACAACCACTTCATCAAAGTCTGCTTTTCCAACTGCTAATTCCAACTTAAGAAATCTGTTGTTGCAGGCGTTTCCTGCACTGAGCAATGACCTCATTCTGCGAGCAGCCAGAGGGGATTCAACTGAGCGTACTCCTGTCTGGGCGATGAGACAGGCTGGTCGGTATCTGCCAGGTTCGTGTCTTTCATTTCCTATTTGACTTTTCACTGTCATGTGAGGACCCTGCCAGCCATCTCCATTGGACAGCTCCACTTTGGCCTCTAATTGGCTAATGAAGTCAGTCTGCGTCTGAATAAAAACCAGATGTGAACTCAGTGAATATGGATGTCTGGGTCATCAATATATACATAATACATATCTACATATATATATATATATATATATGAAAATTATATATATAATATATATATTTTTATACGTGTCCAACAGTCTCTGAAACTAGACACTAAACATCCCTTCTCCGTGAAACGCGATCCCAAACATTGACCTATATTAACTCCTGTATCATCCTCTTTGTCCCATCTCCATCCATCTATTAAGACCAAGAGCACACAACTGCAATCCCTTCCCAAAGGCTATGTATGTATGTATTATTTTATTTATATGTATGATTGTATATATATAAATTAAATGCATAATTATTTTATAGTTATATATATACCGTAGTTATTTATATATTCTTATCTACATAATTATAATGTGTAGGTAAGTGTCTTTTTGTGTCCTCTGCAAAGACAAATGAATACAGATGTTATAGTCAGTCTGAGAAAGTTATGGCATATATTGTCACGTGCTTTGGAATTCTTTAAACCACTTCTGCTTATGATGAGACTTGAGCTTAAAAGTTCTGTAACAGTGTGGAACTTTAGTTAAAAATGCACAAGTTTGCTGTTTTTTTAGAAGCATTTGTGCTGACAGTTGACAATGCATCTAAGCCATCATCCTGGCAGTATCTTGCTACTGGTTGCTCTTTAACCCTTTAATGCCGGAGGGTATAGGATTTCCCATACCATTTACTACCATCTCGGCATTAAAGGGATATATTGTTATGACTACAATTTATAGGCGTACGATGGGTGGTCCAGAAGGGGCAAATGCTCTCCCCCCAAATTTCGGGCAAGTCTATTTTTGGGGCAAGCCTAAATAAAAGGTCGTCAACTTTTTTGGCCTGAAAGTAGTAATTTGAACATCATTTCAACCCGATGACTAAAAAAGGTCGTCACCTTTTTTGCCTTGGAAAAAATTTCCCACCTTGAGATTTCAACTCACGAAGTCATTTATTCCGTATATATTTTTCGGGCAGAAGTTAAATCTTTGCCCCCCCCCCACTGCTGAAATCTCCCGTACGCCTATTCTACAATTACTATCGCAAATGAGAGTCTACCAAATAAGGCCAACCAGATTTTAAGCATTGGTGAAGTCCTGTCTTTTTGTTTGATCAGAATTTCAAGAAGTCCGAGCCAAGCATGAATTCTTTGAGGTTTGTCGTGAACCTCAGTTGGCCTGCGAAGTGACATTACAGGTACATCTGATTACATTTTAAAATTAATTTACAGCAACAACGGGTTTGATTAATTATTCTGAAATATTTGCTGATCTTTGAGGTCACATCCAGTGCATTTTTCAACTTCCTCATAAACGCAATGTATGCATCAAACTGTAAGAATTAGCCATTTTGAGCAAACTGCATCAGTTCGTGTAAGGTGCATTTGATGCTGTCCAAGCATTCATTCTACATGGCCTGGTGGTCGATCGAATGCCTTTGTGTTGCACTTCAGCCAATGAGATCCTTCAATCTGTCCATGTTAAATCTTCTGATAGACATGCATGTAATAAAAGAGCAGTTACCAAACTTGTTGCTTTATCCAATGCTGATTTTGGCTTGACCTCCCCGGATTTTGACCTGGCACCGGAATGAAAATGGCAGCTCTGGCTATTGTGGACTTGATTTGATATATAGCGGCAGTGAATAAGCTGGTCTCCCTGACGTGGCTTCTGTGGGCGCTGAGAAATTCTTGAAGATTTACATTTCAAACATTACATTATGTTTCTTTGTATCTGATTGAGTGTGTCTTGTTATGATAAACCAAAGCACATCTCTTTGCTGTCTCAAAACTACTTTGTTTTCTCTGTGTCTTTGCACTGGGAGCGCCTCCGATTGGGATGCACTGTGAGAGGCACTTTGTTAATTTATATATGCAATACAATACGATGTTTTAGTTAGCTCAATGCTTTCCGTTTTGAACTTGTCAATATATGATGTATGTATATATTGTGTTTGTGGTCAGAAATTTGTATTAGTTCTGTGGTGAGAGAGGCTAATCAGAGCTGTTGTTTACTAGCTAGTGACCTTGAAGTGTACACTACTAGCAAATAGGTATTTCTGGTATAGTAAAAGCTGTAACTTTGTGAAAGTTAAGGTATTCTAATTTTTCATTCCAAAGTGTGTTATGATGATGTTTTTATTGATGTTTAGCCCATTAGGAGATTCAACTTGGATGCTGCTATCATTTTTTCGGATATTCTTGTGGTGCCACAAGCTATGGGTATGACAGTGGAAATGTTACCAGGAAAGGTAAAATCATTTTGGTTATATGCGGATTGCCATCTAATTAATTAATTGTTTATATATTTATATATAATTTATATATATAATTATATGCATGTATATATATATATTTGATCAGGTGAACATTTATATATAATTTATATATATAATTATATGAATGTATATATATATATTATATATATTTGATCAGGTGAACATTGAAATTTTTCTTATATTATATATGTGTGTTTTAAATCATTCTGACCAAAATTCTGTCTCCATTTCGCTTTTATAGTGAGCAATATGTCTCCGTTGTATCTTATAATCGACTGTGATTATCCTTGAATACTTCTTGATTTGATTGATTTATACGATTCATGAGCTGATCAACAGAAATTGGTAACCCTTCCATTATAATACTTTCCACTTATTAACATTTCTTGACAATGAGCTTGTGGTACAATGTACTTGAGTAAAAAATTCAAAACTCTTAGAAGCTGCATTTACATGCTCTTCACTTAGTCTCTCATTGGACCATGTTGATTTCAAAGTTTCTAAGAAAAGATTTTCGTGCAAATATTTAAAGGTGTTTATGTTTCATCAATGTGGAAGTTATTTATTTATTGTTCGAAATGTAATGGATGATTTGTCTGTATGTTTAGGGTCCATCGTTTCCAGAGCCACTCGTATCTCCTCAGGACTTGAGCCGCCTTGATTCTGACACTGATGTGGACCAAACACTGGGTTACGTCTTTGAGGCGATCACTCTTACAAGACATAAGTTGGAAGGAAAATGTCCGCTGATCGGCTTCAGTGGTGCACCGGTTAGATTCGTTTCTAGCAGTTCTATTAAGCTTGTTTGTTTGTATGTGCACTTGTTATAGCGCCCCTTCAAGCTCTCTCACTACTCAGAGGCGCTCCCGAATGCAGAGCGGACACTGCATCGGAGTTTCACGCTGAAGCGCTGAGCAATTGTGAGTGAAGGACTTGCCCAAAGTCCTTACGCGTTGAGGGGGATTCGAACCTTGAACCTTTCGGGCTCTAAGGCAACGACACCACCACTACACCACCGCGCCCCACAACATGACTGATTGTCGGAAAATTTAGCCAGGATGTACGAGAAATGATTCCTTCACTTTGATGCAAAAGATCTTTTGAAAATTATTTGAAGTGTTATCATTTGATTAAAAGTAACATGTTGTTATGGTGACATGCCACTCTTCTGACACTTTTACAATCTTTTAAATAGCTATTTTATTCTTGCACTTTTACACTAAGTTTAAATTGCCATTCTGACAATTTTACACTGTAAAGTTATTTCTCTCTTCATGTTTTTACACTCTAAGTTTATTACACTTCTGACTCTCTTGTGCTGTTTATGGTGCTGCTCTTATTCTGCTTTGCCTTACATAATCAAAGTTTCTAATGACATAGGAGAATTGAGATGTGTGATGTTGTTTTTGTACATCAGTGGACTTTGATGAGTTATATGATCGAAGGAGGCGGCTCTACAACAATGAGCAAATCGAAGAAGTGGCTGTTCTGTTACCACGACGACAGTCATCGTCTGCTGCAGATGCTCACAGACGTCATCGTCCGATACCTTGTCGGACAGGTGGTAGCTGGTGCACAGGTAGGAGAGAATTTTCACTTCTGTCGGAAAATGTCTAGCTGTCTATTTCTCTGTTGCATTTTGGATTGCTTAATGTGCACATTGTTCAGAGTTACCGAAAACTGTAATCACTAAAATTCCATTGTATGTATATTTATGTTCAAGACAGTCTACACAATGTTTCAGTGGCAACATTATTTTTGCATAATTTTTAAGTCGTCTTCTTAGTTGATTTATCGGTACGCATGACGCAATTTGAGCGGCCGTTTTGGGAATGTATTCTAGAATTATATCGACGATGATGTGCTAGGAAGCTACCATGTGATGAGACTTTCATAATACCATTAACTACCAACTGACCATCTGCCAGTATTTCCATTCACTACCATCCAGCCATTAAAAAGATATTCATGTATTGCTTTGGAACACATATAACAACTTTAGGCCTTAGCAAGAGGGCAAACAGAAGATTTCTGTCCGATGTTGCTTTAATTTTTCGTTATCACTTTCATAACTGGCTTTTTATTCATGTATTACATTGCAGCTGTAACTTCATTGTGTTTTATTTTCCTCATCAGTTGCTGCAGTTGTTCGAATCACACGCTGGAATTTTGGGTCCAACAACTTTCTCTCAGTTTGCTCTGCCGTATATTCGACAGATAGCAACGCGTGTCAAGGAAGACGTGATCCAGAAGGGTTTGCAACCAGTTCCCATGGTAACCAATTCACTTGTTATGATCGATTTCTTCAATTATAAAGAATTTATTTAGAATTTATTTGGATATGATTGCCATTTTACTTTTTCTCTGTCCTCCAATGGATTAGCCTTCAGTTTTACCTGTCATGGTTTGTTGCTTGGGTGCATTTATGGGGCAGGGTACAGGTTCAAACCCTCCAAAGAAATAATTTTGCCGAAAGAACATGTAACTTTTCAAAACTGACTCTTTATTCTGCGACATGTTCTGTAGAAACTATCGAAATGGAGACGTCTGAAATTATTTCCTTGCTCTGCCTTTAGGTTGCTGAATTGTGTTTAGTTCCAGATTTGACCATTCATTCGTTATTTAGTGTTTGTTTGCATATGATATTATGTGTGTGTTTTGAACAGATCATTTTTGCCAAGGATGCTCACTACGCTCTATCAGAGCTATCGCAGAGTGGATATGAAGTTGTTAGTCTTGACTGGACAATTGATCCTGTTAATGCTAGGTGAGTGCAGTCTGTATTTGAATGGTTACTTATGTTTTTATGGAATTTTTTAAGTTTTAATTTTGTATTTTAAGTGAGAATTCATTCGATCAGTTTTTGTTTTGGTGTCTTGCGTTTATCTGTAACCTTAACAAATTCTTTTCTTAACCAGATTCTTTTTGTTTTGTATTTATGAATTACTCACTTTTATTTACTATATTAGCAGAGGGTAGAAAGTAACCGTAGCAGGATATGTATTTCAGATATTTTAGTAATGTCTAAAAGATTTAATTTAGAATTTAATGCATTTACAGTCAAATGACACAAGTTTAGCTTGATCAAAATTGATATCTAAATGAGTTTCTTGTTTACCATAGACATAACTTTACTTTTGGGGGAAATGAACTAAACCTGCAAGGACCAGAACAATAAAAAAAGTATCTGGCATGTAGAGGCTTAGCATTACTGATTTTACACATCTTGTGCAATCTTTTGTGAGCCAACTGTGTTTATTTCGGCATGGTGGAAACCTGTTGCATTTGATTGGTCTGTAACTTTAGTTGTCTAAGAAGTAAACCATTTTCTAATTATACAGGAAGCAGGTAGGACAAGGCGTGGCTGTGCAGGGCAACTTGGATCCATGCGCGCTGTATGCATCACCGGTGAGTCACTTGTAATACAAAATCTAATGCATGACATTGCATGTATGCACGATTAGAGGACTGACATGAATTCGAAGCTGGTTACCAGATATTATACAGGAGGTAGTTATTGGTGACATATGTTCTAGCCTTCTATGTGGTGACTAAGTGAAGTGCCTCAAGGATCAGTGCTGGGGCCACTGCTGTTCATACTTTTTAATTAATGACATGCGGAATGATTTGGGTGATTGCAATGTCTCAGTGGACATTGTCAGAGCTGTTAAAAGGATGATCGCAAAATTGGGCGATTAAGCTATTTTCAGACTTATGATGCACCTTCTGAACCACTGAAAACTAAAACCCTTGGTTAGGTTGAGGCACGATGGCCGATTGGTTAGAGCGGTTGGTCTGTAATGCAGATAGTGTGGGTTCGATCCCCATCTGGGGAAGCTACTATGTAGGGACCTTAAGCAAGTCCTTCACTCACAATTATTGCTCTGCAATGCAATTGCAGTTGCGCTGTCGTGGTATGTGCGCACTTCTAAGCTTTATAAGGATTGCATTATCAAATTTCAGTTGTACTGTATCGGTTAAGTTAATATTTCTGTACATTTGTGTGGTGGCACCTAAAGTGGTGGCACCTAAATGACAGTTGATATTTTTAAAGTATAGAATTAATTATCAGGCCATTTTCTGTAAGCTTACTGCAGGGACTGATCTTTACATGTATATAGTTATATAATATATACAGGGTGGGCCAAAAAAAAAGACCCCCCCTAGGTTTTTTGCCAATATTTTGGCCAGAAGTAAGAATTTTGAAATGAAATTTTGCAGTCTTAAAGGCAATTCATATTTACACATGATGGCCAGATTTCATCTAAATATATCAAACAGAACAAAAGTTATATCAGTTTTAGTGAGGCCACCCCCCGTTTTTTGACGATTCAAAAACGAAACGCAAACAAATTAGGTTTTTTGCCAATATCTTGACCAAAAATAAGAATTTTGAAATGAAATTTTACATGCTTAAAGGCAATTCATATCTACACATTAAGACCGAATTTCATCAAAATATTTCAAACACAACACAAGTTATGCCACTTTTAGCGGGACCACCCACCGTTTTTGACGATTCAAAAACGAAACGCAACAAAAAGTAGCAAAAACACGATTTCATTAAGTCTCATCTTAAGTAACTGTTGTCAAATGAACTTGGTAGTGCTTCACAAATTGTGTTCAATGTACCCAACACCAGTGCCAACACTTCTTTTGAGTCTCTTTGCAAAGTTCTTGATGGACCCCTGATTAATCTGACAGATTCCTTATTTACCAATTTGATTGTCATCTTGCTAAGTGACTTCTCAGTGTCGTGCAGCTACGCTGGTACCCTGTTTCTTTTTTAAATAGTAATAGTAATGATCATCTGTCAATATCAAGGCTATTTGATAATAATTATTTGAGATGAGACTTAATAAAATTGTGTTTTGCTGCGTTACGTCTTTGAATTGTCAAAAATTGGGGGGTGGCCTCCCTAAAAGTGGTATAACTTTTGTTGCTTTGAAAATATTTTAATGAAATCTTTACATCATACGCAGATATGAATTGTCTTTAAGCCTGTAAAATTTCATTTCGATATTCTTACTTTTGGCCAAGATATTGGCCAGAATAATTAGATTAAATATTTATTAATTTTTGTCGCGTCGCGTTTTTGAATCGTCAAAAACCGATGGGTGGCCTCACTAAAAGGGGCACAACTTTTGTTCTGTTTGAAATATTTTAATGAAATCCGGCCATCTGGTGTAAATATGAATTGTCTTTAAGACTGTAAAATTTCATTTCGAAATTCTTACTTTTGGTCAAGATATCGGCAAAAATCTTAGGGGGGGTCTTTTTTTTTGGCCCACCCTGTATATATATTGTTGCTTATATATAATATATATATATATATACATTTAATTTTGATGTATAGGATCACATCAACGCTGCAGTCCGCGTCATGTTGGAGGGATTTGGCACACAACGATACATCGCGAACCTTGGTCATGGAATGTATCCTGACATCAATCCCGACCACCTCAAGGCATTCGTAGATGCGGTGCATAAGCACTCGGAAGATATCAATCGAAGCACTGCCTGAAAAATTATCGTGTCTCTTGTTTTGTTATGTTGAAAGGTTTTGAAGTGTTTTCTGTTAACAAGACTGGTATGAATGTCACTGTGTTCAGTATGAAATAAGATATCACATCTGCCATGGTAATATGTTGAAATGTCATGAAATTGTTTATGATGTCACGACCACATGATTTATATTTGTGTGTATGTATGACATATATGCATTATGCATGGTAAGACAAACTGGTATGTGAAAACATGTTTAAAACATGTAGGTGGGTTTCGTCTGGGTGGTCAAATTTGTGTAAGGTGAAATGGATTGCAGTGTCATTTTTAGCAAATATAGTTCAGTCTCACTGGTTAAATCCAAAGCTGTCTACTGTTTGAGCTTCTAATAAAGCTGTTAGAGTGGCACAGGACCAATTTACCCAGACTGCATGCAACCTGATGTCACTTTCGAAGAGTGTTGATTTTCACAAAGACAGACAGGTGTTATGGACTGCTAATTATGACCCTTTTGCCTGAACTTAGAAAATGGTCACAGTTCTTTTTTTGCTCGTATTTTGTCTATTTCATCATGCTTTATGTTCCTTGACTATTTTATCTTTTAATGAGTTACATGATTTTGAATTTTCATTTATGGACCAGGTCTATGGGTATTATGTTAGTATTATTATACATTTATAAATGTATCATAACAGAATAAATGACTTTCAACCTTTGTTAGACATCAACTCTATTATAGCAATTGTTTTGGGTAAAATAATTAATAAGTTGTGTAGAGATTTTCAGTGATTTCACTCTGAAGAGAACTTGAATGAATTATGTTCACGGAATGAAATACCAAACTTTCTCAGACTTTGACGTCTTCATCTTTCAAGATGTAACAGTATTCGCAGCCCAAATAAACACAGTTGGCTAATTCATTTTATCATGAAGTGATCATTGTTCAGCAATTATTTGATCTGTGCAACAATTATTTCTTTAGATATTTGTCTGTGCATGTACTGTAGTTGCAACTGTCGGCATTGTTGAAATGCTACAAAGCTTTGAAAGGACATCATGAAAATTTTGGTAGTGTGCAAGTAAAAATTTGGATGAGAATGTGTATCAAGTGAATAATTATTTAGAGATAAGTGAGTAATTTTGAGATAGATGAGTAAGGTCGTGAATAACGTGTTGCAAAGTGGAGGTGAACCCAGAGATGGAGTTTTGCAAACAGTAACACTAATGGCACATTACCAAATGTAGCATAACTTTATGTTGATGCATTGGATGACGTAGATCTTGTCTTTGTGCTGTAAATGACATTTATGATTGCCCGTAGTTATTATTCGATATTCATGCAAGTTTTTAGATAGTCAAAGCATTGTAATGATATGTTAATCTGCCAAGTAGATACAGAAATATATATGCATTGCTGGAATATTTTAATCACTTTTGTTGCAAACCATTGATATATTTTAAGCACTTGTTATTCAGTTGTTCTGAAGCACTTTATGCTGCTTCATTTACATGCAATAATAAAAAAATTACATCAATGAATTTGTTTTTGATTTATGCATAGTTTCTTTTCTTCCCAGGTACTTTTGCATCTCTATCTTTATGTTTGATTAACTTCATTGGCTTCTTCTCTGTGCTCGCACACAATTTAAAATCCTCCGTCTAATTCTCAAGGCTTAGGCCTAAAGTGTCTTGTCTCAAAATATATCTGGCTGACATTATACTTCAGCCTCACTCAGCTTCTTCCCACCGTCCACTTCATTCATCCAAAAGACACCTCTTGATTCCTCACTTTAGAGCTGTTATGGTTCAACCTTGATCATTTGCCTCCATTGTGACCAGGCTTTCAGAGGATTACACGCGCTTAGCTTTTCCGGAACTAGGAAGCACGTAAGTAAGCATATTTTATAATGTAGACGTTGCTGGCTAATACTCGTTTTTTTAGTTTATCATTTCTCATTCGACCTGTTTGACCTATTCAGAAATGTTTTAGGGTAATCTATTTGCTAGAAAAGAAATGTAATTATTACCACTGATTTCCAAGAAATTTGCAACTGTTGAACAGTTTCCAGCAGACACCAATGAATCATTTTTAAATATGTAGGCTACATTAGTTGACGCAGATTGAGATTAGTATCTAATTGTTACTCGGCTTCTGACAATTCTTCTGTGTAACTTTTAACTAGTCCTTGATTGAATCAAGCGAATAAAATATAGGAGCTACAAAAGTTATCGCTTTGTACTGTTTATGCTTGGTGCTCATTGGGCGCCATATTAGAATTTGATGAATTAATAAGGGATTTAAAAAGTTTGTTTTCTTTTAAACAGGTTTTACATGTTATTGTTTGTGTTTTAGTCTTTTAGTATTGTACACATGCATTTTTATGTAGTTTGACGATATTCTTTTTGGATTTCTAAAAGTATTTTGCTTCTACCGATAGCGGAATTTGCGGCTCCTATGTGCAAGTCCCTACATGTTCGGCGTGTGTTGAAAGCAACGGTGCTATTCGGTCGGGGCTGGACGATGTATTTTTCATGCACTCCGTAAAGTCAAAATGCTTTTAAGTAGAAAGTTATAATTGCAGAATTTGAGAGCGTACACTGTGTAGGTTTGTGGTATTATTCTTGTTGCAATAGTTTGTCTTCAAAAATTGACCAAGGTGAATTTTTGGACAAACTTATAGTATCCGGGACCGAATGATGACACTAACCCCCACTCTTAACCATAACCGACCCTCACAACGCCTAACCCGACTCTAATCGACCCTTACGGCGCCTAACCTGACCTAACCGACCCACATGACGCATAATCTGACCCTAACCAACCCCTAAACCTGAACCTAACGGACACGTCGGTCCCGGATACTATAATTATGCCTAAATATTTACGAAGATACAGGCCGTTGAACATGGCCGCCGAGAGGTGCTGTGCGATGAGGCGGGGCCAAATGCTCTGTAGTCGGTGACTTTTAGGGGGTCCAGGCTAGGTATATTTATATATGCAAGGGCTGAACAATAGTGTGCTGTATCCTGTGTACTGCATTTTTCAGTATGGTTACGAAATGCCTGTGTCTAAGCTACTTTTCTGTATATGTTCTATTATCTAATACAATTTTATTGCAGCTGTTCCAGATTCCTGGTGCATTTGTCTTTGAAATGGCAGTCATTGAATCGGTTGCTATGAGGCAGAGAGGTGGCCTTGATTTCGAGATGCACTATGACAATCTGTGTGCACTCAACAGTCTCTGTCCATTGCCTGCGGTCAAAGGTCATCTGCGACAGAACAAAATCGACCTAAATGGCGACCGAATCAAGTTAGTCTTAAGCAATTTTATGAAGTTAATGACATTAGTTTTGACTGACTTCCCGCAGTGCGTTTGCAGGCAGTTCAATAAAGTACATACTTACTTACTTACTTAATAGAATAGGCCTACAGCAAGGAACATCTGGACCATTGTTATTGTTCTCTTTCTTTCCATGTGCATTGGTCAGTTAAACAACGTAGGTAGAAATCTTTTGTTTGTTTAAACTGGTTGTTGAGTGTACAGTTCGCTTTAAATTTGGTTGCTCTTTTACTGAGATCATGATTATTTATCAATTGAAGACTATGCCTTTCAGTATTTGGGAATAACTTTTGGCTACTTTGAATGCATCATGTCGTGTTTGAAGCATTTTGTTTACGTAGTATTTTTGCTTTTCTAGGGCCAATGATTGGATTCCAATACTAAACACAATTAGAATCAACAAGACATTGGAACATATCGCTATCCGGAGTTTCTATCAGCAAGAAATCGAAGAGAAGGGTCAGTTGTGAAAGTAAATGCTTAAAGAAGTACTGGTAGATAAGTAGAACAAAGAAAATGCAAAATGTAGAAAATAGAACATAAGATTGTATGACTACTTGAGTCTGTTAAGCTTATACCCAGTATGTTGGGCCTTCTGTCAAGTAATTTCAATGCAAAGTCTGGCGATTCGGAGAACCTTGCACCTTGTGATTACAATCCAACAAATTATTTTGTCGTAGTCATTGCTGTCCTTGCCTTTGCTCTATCTGCGATTTATAACCATTCAGACTGATAGTGGCTTTGTTGTGTTTTTAACTCCGCAGATGAGTTATTGTAAAAATTTTGCATTGTGATTGCTCATTTATAAATGCAGGTTTCCTAGACTCTTATAGCCTGATAGATGTATTTTAAATGCATAAGTATTTGTCAAGCAGCTGGCCACTTAAATAGAACCGGTTCCTAGCCTTTGAATATCCTGGCTGAGAACCCATTGTCTTCTAAGCAGACATTCTGGCTAGTGAAATAGTTAGGTTTATTCTATAATAAGGCTTTCTGCATATCTGTTTTTTTCTCTTTTGTTTGTAGAATTGGCTAGGGTGTCAGCGAGAAGGGTTAAAGTGCCGGTGATTCGTTGCAAAGAATTGACTAACCGTGTTTGCAGAGCTCTCAGGGAATGTCTCGCTGTCAACCCTGTCCTCCAAGTCATTGAACTTGAGGGATTACCTCTGAGACCAAAGGACACAGAAGCATTGGCCAAGGTATGGAAGCTAGAATAAAAAGAGTACCCACTAATTAAAATTGGACCGTCGGTTTTCGTCTGTGATCATAATTGATTTAGTTCTAACGATCACTTGCAGTAAGTGATTCCAATGTGTTTTGTCTGGGACAACCCAGATAAAAATCTTAGTTTAATTTCAAACTGACGCAATGCAGTATTGTATTGTATTGTATTTAAACATTTATAAAGCGCCTCTAGTAGGGTGAACCGTTCAGAGGCGCTCCCAGTGCGCAAGGCCCCTCGAGAAGAAACAAGTTTTGAGAAGAGACAAAGCAGAGGAGAGACTACCAGAGAGAAGTGTAGAGCGAACAGAAGGAGAAAGGGCATTCCAAAGAGAAGGACCAATTGAGACAAATGATCGAGACTGAGCCATAGCAGTTCTAGACCGAGGAACCAAGAGGTCAAATCTGGTGGATGAGCGAAGTGGACGGTGGGAGGAAGCCGAGTGAGGACAAAGTAAAATATTAGTCAGATATTTTGGGGCAAGACCCCGTTGAGCCTTAATGATCAGAGTGAGGATCTTAAATTGTGTGCGAGCACAGAGAGGAAGCCAGTGAAGTTCATGAAACATAAAGGCAGAAATGTGAGAGTACTTGGGAAGGCGGGCAATCAATCTAGCAGCTGAGTTGAGAACCGACTGAATCGGTGAAAGACGAACTTTAGGAAGACCAACGAGGAGAGCATTGCAATAGTCAATTCGTGAACATATAAAAGCATGAATTAAGGTAGTGAATATGGAGGAGGAGACAGAGCGACGAATGACTCTGAGACGTCTTAAATGAAAATAAGACGAGCGTGTAACATTGGAAATATGCTCAGTAAAGGTAAGTGAGCTATCAAGTACAACACCCAGATCCCGCACACTTGAAGAGAAGGAAAACAGCGGGAATTTTTCAGAGAGCAGAATGAAATTAAGCTTCTGGAGCTGCTGGGGAGTACCTAGCCAGATGAATTGAGTCTTTGAAGTATTGAGTGAAAGGCGATTAGAAGACATCCATGAGTGGAGATGATTAGTAAGGGATTCAATAAGCGTACGTATGATTGCAATTCGTAGCATGAACTTTGAACAGATGATCATAAGTTATCATAGACGTCGAATTTAGCTGTCCATCACTTCCTATGGCGCAGTTTACCAACACCACCTGCCGAATGGAAGGTTGAGTGGACCTTCAGGAGGTAGCACGATGTGCTCTCTCAACCTTGCGTTCTTCGTGCTATTATCCTATTGTGTTTATGCTACCCTTAGAAATGAGTTGTAAAAAGTTTTTTGATGTTGGAAGTCAAATCATCCAAATAATTACCTTAGCATAGACTAATCATGTGTTGCATTTCCTTGTCTGTGAAAGGGTATCATAAAGACAAAGTGTTTGCGGCATGTTTCCTTGGAAAAGACGTGCATAGGAGATGATCAGCTGACAGGTCAGTTCATTTCTCTGTTATTTGCTGATCGGTGAGATCTGCTCTTTTGATTTCTGTCCAGTCTTATCTCAAATTGTTTGCTTTAGATACTGTACTTTTGTTACTTAGTTTTTGTTTCTGTATGCATGCACTTAGTTTTTTTACTGTGTTAAGTAACAAGATGAATGATGTTGGCTATACTTATCAGTAAATCTAACTTCAATATAAGTCACTTTTAATATTCTAGGAACGTTCATGCTTAATTTTAATCTTACATATGTCATGCTTCTGTGAGTCTAACACAATGAACTGTGTGATGAAGATGTCTATTGTGGTAAAGGGAATTTGACTAACCTGAGATTGCTTACAATGAGAAATATACTGATATATAATCAATGCTTGTCTTTAACAGTTCTTTGCCGTGTCATCAAGAACACAATGAGTATAACGTCAGTTAACTTCTCTGGCTGTTCCTTGACTTGGCGGTCGGCTGAAACGCTTGCAGATGTCATTAAGGTTTGTCAATGTTGGGTTCCCGGACAATTCGGCGCCGGACAATTCGGAACGGACAATTCGGACCGGACAATTCGGAACCGGACAATTCGGACCGAACAATTTTTTGCAGCCCAAATTCGTGATGGACTTCTCCATCACCCAAAATGTATACTGTCGAAACTAATATTATATCTGACACCTCACTATATATCGGGCATAAAAAAACATGGGCCTATAGGTATGAAACTTACATTTATCTAAATGAGATGCCTATAAGTTGATAATTTACTGTATTTAGCTACTAATTTCAGTGTCTTATTTCTGTTATTGGATAAATTTTAGAAGATCATACAATATTTGTTTGGTGCCATAGAATTTTATTTCATACCATTGATAAACAAAAGTTTCATAGCCGTAAGAGAAATATTTTTACATGCACTCCGAATTGTCCGGCGCCGAATTGTCCGGACACCCAATGTTGATATCAATTGCATAAAGCTCATCCCATGATTCTAAATGTTTTTTTTGTTCTGGCACTAATCTGTGGGCACAGTTGCTTCTTTAGAAGATAACTAAATTTATGATGCCTTAGATTTTGCGCAGTAGTGTTTAAAAAAGACAGGTCTTCATTTTTTATTTAGCCAGAGAAATCATGCAAAGTTATGAGTATGTTATAGGGAAAAATTTACATAGTTGCTTTAGCTGCTTAAAACCAGAGATACTATGCTCAGTTTCCACTAGTTCTCAATAAGTGCAAAGTTCTGACAAATCTGAGTATTAATTCTTATGAGAATTTATTACTTACTAGCTGTTCCCTGCCACGCTTTGCTGTGGCAGAAAAGACGTCCCCCGCCGCTTTCGAAAATTAATTTGCGACTCGCTTATGACGTCACAGTACGCGAGCTCATTGATGTTTCGTCTGCTGTGTCTGAAATCTGGCAGCCCTGCTGTTTCGTTGAATTTGCAAATGGCGGGCGAACGGATTGCAAAGTTAACTTTTTGTGGAAACGATTGGGGTTTTTTCGGGGAAAGAAATGTTGTGACCTTGCGGTATCGGAATGGAAGGTTTTGGTAAATTTTCAAAACAATTGGTGCGTCACTTTCGGCGTGATCGTGACCGCAGGATCGCAAAGTTTCATTTTTATTTATATAGATGTAGCTAAATGGCTACAAGATTTTAAAGTGATGGATTGCTACTGTAATTTGCAGTTACTATTTGACTCCTTCAAATCTGGACTCAAGACTCATTTATTCCTTAAGGCCTATCCGGCTGTTTAGTTTAGTATGTGAGCCGCCCTTGTAATGGCATGGCTGTGTTACGGCGCCATAGAAATCGTCATTGTTATTATTATTACTAAATGGTAAGATTAACAAACTGATTTTTTGTCTGGAATGACTTTGGTTCCTAGCATCAGGGGACAATGCGACATACGGAGGCGTGGCAGGACAGCCTTCGCTATCGCAGGCCAGATCTCGATCGCATGGCTGGCCTTCGTCGTATAACCGTCAACTGTAACCCATTGTTCGGGGACAAAGGTGCTGCTGCATTAGCCGATGTCCTCAGGGATGACCTCTGGGTCAAAGGTGAGATAAGATTTATTTGCTTTGAAGAAACTGTGATTGCCTGTAGGCAGCTTTGGGTAGATTAGGTGTGACAGGTAGTGGATTGCATTCGTGATTAGGTGAAACAGAATATAGCTTAGAATAGGGTTTTTATTATTAGTGGATATTAAAGTAAGTTGGCGAGTCATATATCTTCCACATTTGTTAAAGTAATTATTCGAGCTGCATACTCTTGAAAAAACTCAGTGGCAGGATGCTGGTGAAGTCAAGTTCTTTTCTATATTTAAATTAATTATTGTTTTTTTATTCGTGCTTACTTATTCTTTACATGTTATTTGTGCTTATATGTTTAGTTTGTTTACTGTTGTCTTTTTCATTGTAGCTGTTGATCTGCATCAGTGTGGAATTGGTGATGTTGGTGGCAAGGCTTTAATCGAGACATTGAAGATCAACACTACTCTGGTTGTCATGGACGTCCGACTAAATCCTCTCATCAGTCAGTCTATTTATTTATTTACTGAGAATTTGATATAGCGCTCCTTCAAGGTTCTACTCAGGAGCGCTCCCAGTCCAATCCCGGTCGAATAAGACAGTCTTGAGAAGAGAAAGAAATGAAACAGAAAGGCCAGTAGGTATTTGATGAAGGATAACAGGAAGCTCATTCCAGGTCGCAGGGCCAGCCATGGAGAAAGTGCTGCCTGATTGCAGTCCATGAGCGTGGAACAAAAAGTTGCGCTTGTGCAGCTGAGCGGAGAGAGCAGCGGCGTTGAACATGCGTGGTCGAGCAGCAGAGCTCCTGCAAGTATAAAGGAGCCAAACCCTCAAAACAGTGTCGGACTACGACACCTTTCACATCTGCTTCTCATGCCATCCTTAGTTGCATGTCGGAGTCAATCAGTTCACGTTGTGCACTTTGTAGGCGGTTGTACAAATGAACTGTGAAAAATCCATCTAAGCCAATTTAGCTAACGATGAAAAAGCACTTTTCGGTTGATGACAGTGTATTTATATATGGCAGAAACTGTAATGCCTCTCAAATGTATGATATTCATCTGTACTATTTAATTTACTTTATTGCAGGAATAAGTTCAAGCTATTTAAACTCCTCTTATGCAATTCCTGCTACAAGGTCATGCCAAAATTGTTCACAGTAGTAGAAACAAATGCAAGTGATTTACCGCTTGACAGTCTAAAAATTAAATGCAAATGGTTTATTAGTCTTAATAAAATTCTATGACTAAAAGTTTAAGTAAAATGAACAGTTGAAAGTCATTTAGCAGCTCTGGTATAACCAGACATTGTTGTATTTTTTCATTTATGTAAAATTTCTGAACTGTAGGTTTGTATTATTTCTCTTGTATGATTGCAAATATGTTGCTATGATAAATGCTTTCTTAATTGCAGGTCAAGAAACAATGGCTAGTCTTAATGATCAGGTGTTCCTTAACAGTGCCAGTTGTGACAGTGAGGTGAGTTTTGCTTTAACCCTTTGAACCCGACGGGCCGGAAAACCGGCCCGTTATCCATAGAGTTACGGGAGCTCCGGGTACAAAGGGTTAATACCAGTGTTTCACAGACTGTTACTGGTTTCATACTATTAAAAAATCTGTCAATGAATGTTGTAAACCTATTATCCATGACTGAAACCTGTCCGCAATCTCTTCATATGTTCTTTTGCCATAATTTTCGATTTTTGACCACAAACTCTTAAGTTTTTGGCTTACATTGTTTTTTTAATTTAAAATTTGACAGAATGTGACCATGTATTAGAAAACATCACAAAGTTTTTAAAAAAAACATAGACCTAATTTTATTGATCTTTTCTTCTTTGTGACTGATTTAATAAAAACTGTGATGCCAATGAACTCAACTTCTTGTTTCACAATACAGTGGTTACTTCTAAAATACTGTCTGCTGTAGGGCCACCTTCATTAGAACACTCTGTCTTAAGACTGGTCATTCTTCATGTTGTTTAAGTTAGATAAAACCAGAACAGAATTATTGACCTATGATGTTAATCCTTTAATGACCGGCTACATTTTCCATGCATTTTAGTATTCTCTGGTCATTAAAGGGTTAATGATATTGTCCTACAGCAGAAGATTCTGTGAGTCAGCCGGGCACTACCGTTATTTTTACCCAATTGTCTGACTGCCTCATTTATATTACAGTACCAGTACAAGTGGCTGAAAATAAACCAGGAACAGAAAACACCGGCTAAAAGCAAACAGTATCGCTCAAAGAAGAGAGCAAAACTGTTACAGGGCTATGGCAGGAAATCGACTGTTGTCAGAGTAAGTGAACAATAAGTGCATGCAAAGTGTTGATATTGTTTCACCTGTATAGTTGATATCAATGACGATAACTTAAGTTCAATCCCTTTTATTGATGGTATCAGGTGTGACACAACTCAATAATATTGTGACACATCTTAATAATATAATATTATGTACGTTCTGTGTTGAGAATTTTTCAATGGTAGTGACTCAATTACAATAGAGGCTTTGATTGATGGTTGAAATGATTTTCTGCAATATGAATTCAACCCTGTCGTCTTGCATTTGGGCAGATTGTTGACTAGATGCAGATAACAGTGACATTTTAGGGATTAATTGTGAAATTCTGAACATGCTAATTATGATTTTGTAATGCTTGGATAACAGATTTTATGTTTTACATTGTTGGCACTGTAATCCGAGGGATGAAATCAAATCATGTCATTAATTTTGCGTGATTTTTCCACCGAGGGATTTGCATTTAAATTGTTTTCTTTTGCAGGCTAGTAGCAGTTATTTGCAAAAGCGAGTAAAATCTTCTACAAGCAATGAAAGCCGATCCTTTGAACCAGTTTGCGCTGATTACATGAAACCTGGTACTCCATGGCGAACGGCTCTACGGGCAGCTCAGCACAGGTACAGTGGCATCAGTGAGAGTGAATAACTAGAGTAAGAAACAAGTGATTATATTGTGAGGCTGTGCATGTGGAGTGTGGAATCACTAATGATGCGAATTTTTCGGAAGATATGTCATCCTACTTCTCATTCCATAATAATAGTGAATGCTGTAAAGTCATTTGATCAGCCAGTCATTTATTTTGTGAACAAACCAACTATTTGCAGTTTATGAATTGTTAATCACATTGTCAATTAGGGAAATGCCACAAGCAATGGCTCTGGATGGATCATTGGGGCCCCCCACTAAATGTGGACATCTAGATGTACAAGTTATGCAAAAAAGATGCATTGACGAAGAATTGCTTGCTAAGCGTAACAGTAAATGATTACATTTGCTTAACAAAAATCTTAACTAGATTTATATTTTGGCCATGGGAACACTGTTTCCACGCATTCCCACCCACTTTGATTCCTGATTACCATTGTCTTTTGTGTAATTCTTTTACAAATTGTGTTTCGATATGTGTCTGTGATGCATTTAAGGGGTGAGATTCCAGACCAATCGTCGTCCAAAGTGAATCTTTATGAAAGTGTCAGCGAAATGTCGAATCAAATGATGACGCTGGATCAGAGCGATTTAACAGACAATGTCAACTACAGTCAGATCAGGGAAATAAAAGTTAGTCATGCTCATTCACTTAATTCATGTAGACTCTGCATGCATTGGTTGCTTTTGTAGCTCTTTCACCAATTAATCGGAGCTATGCGCATTACTTTTGACCAATCAAATTTTGTGTTATAAATCACTTGAATCCTTTTGCTTTAGCCGTTTGTGTTGTCCATTTCTAATATAATCCGATATTGTGCTTTGCCTGGGTCATCTCGTACCCTGGCAGCAAATGAAGCCAAAAAGTCAACTGCTTGACTCAAGGAGATGGTAGAGTCAGCTGTGAAAGAAGTGATGCAAGAACATCATTGTAGATATAAAAAAATGAATGCTGTTCTTTGACAAGTCGTAAGTTAGAATAGTTTGATTGTTTGGTTAGAATGAAGATCAAATGCAGATGGAATGAAGATCTAATTTGGTTAGAATGAAGATCTAATGCATATGTTGTTTATTGTTTGATTCTTCATCCAGGTGGAACTGGAAATGCTGCAGAGAAGTGCGGTTGATGAAACAATGGCGAAACGTAATCTGGAAAGAAAAGTGCAACAGGTTTAGTAGTATGCCATTAATTATAAATTGGAAAGAGAATTTCTGCTAAAGTGGTAATGAGTGCAATTGCATCATTGAGCATTTGCCTTAAAGTGTCCTATACTACTTGGGTACAGTGTTCAGAATTTTACTGTTTTACTATTATAATTGCTTTAAAAAAGGTATTTGGTCTTTAAAGGGAAAACTCCATCCTCTAACCGGACTTGGGAGGTTTTCTTTTCCACAGGATCTTTAGTCAGCAGTGGATAAAAATCATGTGAGAAGGTTTTAAGATAAAGTAGCAAAACGGCTGTATGAATAGAAATTCTAGAGAAGTGTGACCCATTTACATTTATTTATAAGACCACAAAACTGCTATGGATCCGTAAGTATGAGTTAATTATGTCATTGAAAAGATACTTTGCTACAGCTATCAATTAAAGCAATGAAACCAAGTGAGGGTATGTATGTATATGACCATTTATAATAGCGCCTTATCAAGAATCTCATAAAGGTGCTTAGGGTACAGTTCACAACAGTTGATGTAGCTCATGTATCAGGCGTTCATGTGTTTCTGGATTTGAATTATTGATTGATAGCTGACATCTGAGAATGGCCAACTGCGTCAGCAACTCACGGAACTTCAGGCGAAGAGAAGTCTGCTGGACAATGATCAGATTCTCGACTGCATAGAGCAATCCTTTCGCCAGTTCCACTCATTTCTTGATCTGTTGAGAGATGTCGGGTAAGTGATCTGTTTGCCTTTGAAAAACTCGTTTCTCATTTTCTAACTGATTATTTTTTATATATTTAATTATTATTAATTAGTAACTTCTATACTGCCAGCATATAATTAAAGCATCGACTGTTCCAAAACCAACAATTCACAATCAAGTAAACATCCCATGGATCAACCCACCAAGATGGAGATAAGCGATTCAAAATAGACGATTCTTAATTTGATACCAAAATGAAATGACACAAGTGACTGAACAGAGTGTACTGATACCCGAGTAGGAAGCAGTAATTGTGTTTTCTTCTTCTTCTTCTGGTTCTCTGCCCCTAGGCAGTTTCGGCTGTCCAATGTCGCCACTCTTCCCTCCGCTGGGCCTTCTCCTTTAGTTCTTTTGTGTTTTCTTGCTTAGCATTACTTTTTATTTTTACGTGGATGTTCTGTTGTATTTAGTCTTGGACAGCTGATAGCGATGGCCGGTCTTGACCAGGGGAGCATGCCATTCCAAATCGACTCCACAAGACCTTCGGAAAAAGACAGATCAAGACTTGACACTACGCGCCAGATGAGGTCCTTCCTAGAACAGTCTCGCTTGGATGCAAGTGAACTTTCCTTCATGTCCGATGCTCAGCCAGTGGACCAGGATTCCTCGTACTGCAGAAGTTCCATCTTTAGAAACCGATCAGCCGACTCGCTTCATGGTGCAGCGCCACACTCAAAGAGCTCTCTCAACTTCAGCAGCCATAACAAGCCTGCGTCTGAAGACGGAAAACCCCGAAAGGCAACCTCGAAATTCGACGAACTGTATCAAAAAGCGCTTAGAAACACCGAAACCATTCTGCAGCGTAAAGAATTCCTACCACCGCATGATGCAAGCACGAAACCAGGTCGATCTGAAATGCAGAAACCTTACGTTAACGGGCAGTCGACAGAAGTTTCTGCGGTCGGTGGATTTGCAAACGGCGCTGGCCGAGTCATCGAAGGTGCTTCGTCGGAAATCACCGCTGCAGTCATTCCGCGAGACAATGAGAAGGCCGGAACATCGGACAATCAACACAGCGAACGGTCGGAATCCGTTTCTTTATCTGCTGGAAAGAAGCGTGACGCCTCGAACAAATCCGAACATAGGTCGTCGTCTCAGGATAGCGTTGCGAAACCGTCGTTAAATTTTCAACGATCAGGTGGCCAAGCAACCATGTCGGACGCTCTTCCGGAACAGAAAGTTCTTTCGGATCGATCGGAAAGATCTGGACTCTCCGACAGGGGATCGAAACCGCAGCTGGCGACGACGATGTCAGAGCTGCAAGATAATCGTCATACGGGAGATGTCGTGGACCTCAATGAATCCGGTGCGAATGACAGCTACGACACGATTGACGACCAGATCCTGAGTGAGGAGGAAAGCGAGATTGAAGAACTGTTAGAGTTGAATGATTCGGACGTTCGTGGTGGGGCAGATGGAGCGTTGTAAAGTTCTGCTATTTTATGCTTGTTTATAAGGGGCATTCCACGCCAAATCAACACATTTGAGGGAAAAATTAACATCACCACCTCCGATTTTGTTGAAATTTGGTTTGGAGATTTTTGGGTCAACCGAGATATGGGTCAGTGAATTTGACCAAAATTGACCAATTTCTGCTGACCGGCCGATGTTCAAACTGCTGTATCTCAGCTTCTACTACACCTAGAGACACAATTAAGATATCAAATTGAAGGTATTAAATAGTTCTACCTGGGCAAAACACTCGCAAGCATTCATATTTACTGAGACAAAAATTATGAACAACTGTAACCTTGTGGTGATGTATGATAACTGTGTTGATTTGGCGTGGAATGCCTCATAACCATCTGTGCCTCGTTATTACTATTGGAAAAAACGTTTCTTTAACGATCTGTATCGGCGCAAGTCGGCTCTTCCAGAAAAAAATGATGTCACTGCATGTCAGAACATTTATACAATTATTTGAAGTTTTTAGAAATTTTTTGAATTGTGCCCTTTTGAAGAATTTCCTGGATATTTAATAAGATGATTATCTACCACTCATTTTTACGAATGAATAAGAGTATTTTGTATTTTCTGGGATACGGTGATGTAGCACTATGGTATGTTCTGTGCCTTGTAACTGGAGGGGCACAGGTTTGAATCTACCTCAAGCAACGGCATAGCAACCCTGGACAAATTGCTCACCCGTAATTGTCTGAGGAAAGCATTGTACTCATATCTTCCGCATGTGCTTTAAAAACCAATGAATCTGCCATCAGATAGTGAACTGATCATCATCATGTTGTCTGTATTCATAATACATCTAGTAAGTTACTGACCAATAAAACCCACGTTCGTCGTTCACATTGAAATTACTGACCAATAAAGCCCATTGAAGTATGCTTGCAGATGTGAATATGTGAATATGTGGGTCTATAGATGCTAGTTAGGTTTAAGTTATGTTTCTCTTTGCTGTAATGCAAGCAATCGATCAGATTAACTTGTTTTTGTAATCACCTGAATATTTTCAAATATACTTTTGTAGGCAGTTTAGTAGCACATTTCGATTTTTAATGCACAATTGTGTTACTAGCAACTTCATTTCAATATTATTATTATTATGAGTCTAAACGGAATCAAGTGCTAAAAGACATACAGGAAGCACTAACACCTAAATTATTCAAGGAACCCAGTCTATTGTAGTTACCACACAGATACCACTGTTACCAGCAAGAGGCGTGCTTATTAAGCAGGCAATTTTTTTGATAAATTGAAGTCCACACTTTAGGGCAATCAGTAAATCGTGAATGCGAAAGATATTAAAGATGGCACATGTATGTATGATTGTATGTATGTATGTATGTATGTATGTATGCAGTTTTTCACGGTTGCACCTATGGTGGGATAATAATTTTTTTAATTGGTTGTCTCTCAAGATTTGTGAAGTTACGATTAAGCTGCTGACCAGCACACGGCTGCAGGCTAATAATTAGGCCTAAGACTACAGCTTACGACAACATAAAACAAAGTAATTAATTGTAGTCAGGACTGATCCACTCAGCAAAAAGTCATTGATTAGGCCTAAGGATCAGGAGGTTTTTGCACGGCACTTGACGTCTGCCCTCCACCGTAGACCTAACACCTGAAGAAGTGTCAGGCGAAAATCTTAATTATCTGCTGGCTTAATATATGACCTAGGCTACGTGTAAACGGTGTAATGTCTCAAGAGACCGTGAAGTGCTGTTGCAGACTTCGCACGATGTAATGACCGTGTGTTAACAAGATCGGTTTACACCGTCGCTTTACGACATGTGGTCGTCAAGTACCTTAGTACTTGACGTGTGCGCTTGTGGATACGGCTGTGTGTGCGTGCGTGTGTGTATGTGCGTGTGTGTGTGTGTGTGTGTTATGTGTGAATTATATGTGTGTACATAAATATAATATATATATACGTAAAATATATAATTATTATATACATAAAAATAGATAATCTGTATTTAGGCTATAGGCCTAAGGACTCTATGACTAGGCTACTCGCTGTACTAGTTGTACGGACTATTATAATCTATGATTGCTATTAGCCTAAGGCTTATTTGCAGAAAATCTGTTATGAAAAGGCAGAAAAGCTGTTTTAAGGACGGGAAGTCCCTTACACAGAATTTGACAGAAACCAATGTAATGATATAATTATATGGATTATAGGGCCTATAATTACGGCCTCGACCTCCACTCGCTTTCATCCACCATGGACAATAATTATTGTGGTGGGTCTATTGGCCACATTGTTCGCAACAGAGTATAGGCCTACCCTACGTAGGTTATACATAGTCAGCTGTAGTCAGGCTGTATGCACGTAGGACCTACACTCATGCGATCAGAGGCGGATCCAGGGGCCAATCCGGCCATGGCCCCCATTTTAAATTGCCATGGGACGTGGCCCCCCATTCGGTTTGAAATTAGCAATACGAATACGGGTGTCACGGCATATTGCCCCCCCCCCCCATTAAAAAAATTGCATGGGACGTGTCCCCCATTCGGTTTTCCGACTGGAGGACTAAAAAAAGGTAATACACTTTTTGACGGAAGAAAAGTTATTTTTTCCTCAGCCAAAGACCGATGACTAAAAAAGGTCATCAACTTTTTGGCGACCAACACGAATTTTTTTCTCCTGTCCCAAGGTCTAAGATTTTGCCCCCTTCCCCCCCCCCCCCCCCCTTGGAAGAGTTCTGGATCCGCCACTGCATGCGATCGTTATGGTGGGCCAGAAGTGAGAAATCGATAGACTTTGACTAGGTCGTCGTCGTTGTCATTGTCGTCGTTAGGGACCTGGATAAATGACAGGCGTAAATTGGTCTATAGCCTAAGTCTGTGGCCTAAATGTAAATGTCCATGGCCTAAGTCTATGGACTTGACAATATAAGCTTACCTACGACGTCCTACGTGCCTATTGTATACAAGCGGAACATGCGTTTCTGTTTGGTTTAGCAGAAACGACGCTGCTCAATTTTACAGACTGCAGTGACGTAGAATAAATAGAACAAATAGAACAAATAGAATAAATAGAATAATGTACAGCTATTCTCATGGAAGACGCAGGGACAGGCAGCGGTCGAAAGTGGACGAGGAAAATGTAAGTGACGATTTTCTGTTGAGGCCTATTATACACGGAATTTAGAATTAATCTAATCTAATAATAATATTATGGATTGTAGTGATGATTATATTCAAAGCACAAAACAATTATTATGTAGCAAGTAGGCCTATGGCATTAGGTAGGCTATAGAGTATAGACTATAATGACCATGAATCATAACCCGGGTTATAAAAACTGTGCATTTACTGTGATTTTATTTGAACTGTTAACCCTATTTTAACAGACCTATTCTAAATAAAAGCTATCGATAGGCCGTAGGTCTATAGGCCCACACTGCAACACGTAGGCTACTTAGAGTAATATTTAAATGACTTTTCAGGTTAACCGTTAACCCTATAAGAATAGCTTGAATAGCTGATTTATTAAAAGCCTGGTCTGCACTCTGTCTATAACTCTATATAGCCTACACGATTTATATCTGCTTTTTTGCAACAGGAACCGATTTCAGAACGAGAGTCATGGTGGCAGTATTACCTACGGGTGAGTAAACCTTTGCATCGCGCACACTGTCTTTTCTCAGTTACCGTATTGCATGGGGCCGGATCCACACATGGGCGGAGTTTGGTTTCCGTTCTTGGGGAAGGGGGGGCTAATGCCTTCTTGGGGGGGGGGGCTAAACACGGAAAAATATACCATTTACATGGTAAAAAAGCTGAATCTGAGCCTTCTTGGGGGGGGGGGCTTAGCCCCCTAGCCCCTGATAAACTCCGCCCATGGATCCACACGCTTATATAGTAAAGCGTTCCCTGGGATAACACATAAATAAAGTGTCGATGTTTTATGTGGACTCTCAATTGGCTCTCTTGTAGGACACTCCATGTTTTATATGCCCTGTGGACTCTTGCAGGATACTCGGATCCATGTTTTATATGCCCTGTGGAGTGTGGACTCTTGCAGGATACTCGGATCCATGTTTTATATGCCCTGTGGACTCTTTCAGGATACTCCATGTTTTATATGGACTCTTGCAGGATACTCCAGTTCCTGGAACGTATGAGATGGTAGACTTCGTAGAGGAGGGACAAAGGAGACCAGCCAGCTACAACTTCAAGTCGGTCGGGAGGAGTCGTGACCTTCACAAGAGGAATGGAAAGGGCGATATGCTGCTGCCCGGCGCATATCACTTCCAAGATTTATACGAAAGGTGAGCTTGTATAAGTTATATTCAGGACATGTCACGCATATGCCTGCAGGCAATATTAGGCTATACAATCTCTTCTTGGTTTCTTGAATTTCTTCCACTGTGTTTATATACTCCTTCAACGACCAAACCGCTCTTTGCGTCCGTCTCTCTTTCTTTCTTTCTGTCTGTCTGTCTCTCTCTTTCTCTCAGTACCTCCTGTGAGTCCTGTCGATCTGTGTCTTTCTCTCTGTCGCTGTCTGTCTCGCTCTTATGTGCGCGGACGACCAGCATTCGTCTTTCCAGCCTCTCTGCCATCTGCCTGCGCCGAGTCTACGATAGGCCTACGTTCGCTTTTGTATACATTAGGCCTAGTTAGCTGCAGACACTAAATCATATGCAATATAAAATATTAGCTCACAGTTATAGGCCATACCTGTTTTTTGATTGAAAGGTTGGAGGGCAACCGATCAACATACGGCTTCAGAAATACCCCGCGGAGTACAGCGGAAGTACAAACTTCAGTTCATGACAAGGTTATTAGTGTTGAAATGCAGGCCATTGACTTAGGATTACAAAGATAAAAGATAAACTTAACCGTCTTTATTATTAGCACACAACACGAAAGGAAAACCGAGGAAGAAGGAAGTGACGTAAACATAGAGTCAACTATTTTAGAGTCACCTACGCTAGCGCCATCTAGAATGTGTATAACTAATTATTCCAACACCCCCACTTTATACACACTCACAAATTAGGTTAGCCTTATTTTTCTAACCCCATCCCAGAAATGCATTTGTTATGCACATCTTTAAACAGTCCTTTTGTTAAACAGTCAGCAACCATGTTTGTTGTTTCAATCTGTTTAACCAGAATGTCTCCAATCGCAATTCTGTCTCGAATGAAGTGATGCTGCACAGCAATATGCTTGGTCTTGGGTCGATATCCAGGATTTCTAGAAAGATCAATCGCCCCTTTGTTATCACAGAAGATCTCCACAACATCTGAAGCCTGAGGAACAAGTTCTTTGCGAAGACCCTTCAACCAGATTGCTTCTGTAGCAGCCATGCTTAAAGCCATGTACTCTGCTTCAGTTGTTGACTTTGCAACTGTTGGTTGTTTCTTTGAGTTCCAACTTATTGCGGCACCACTTAAAACAAAAGTGTAGCCAGTGGTTGATTTGAGATCTCTTTTATCACCACCCCAGTCAGAATCACTGAATCCAATCAAATCTTCATTGGTTTTCCTGTACACAAGTTTGGTACTTGCAGACTGCCGAAGATATCTAAAGATTCTTTTCACTGCAACCCAATGAGTTTTTCCATAATTGTTATTGAATCTGCTCATGACCCCCACTGCAAATGCAATGTCTGGCCTTGTAGCCTGTGCTGCATACATAAGGCTACCCACAGCTTCTTGAAAAGGAATGTTTCTCATTTCTTCCTCTTCTTGTCGACTGTTAGCAAAGAATTCCTCTCTGAACAAATCTTGATTTGGATCAAGTGGAGTTGAAACCCCATTGCATTCAGTCATATTGAAGCGGTTGAGCACTTGTTCAATGTATTTCTCTTGATCAAGTGATATCGTTCCTGTATCACGATCTCTTTGGATATGAATGCCCACACAGTAATGTGCCTCTCCAAGATCCTTCATCTTGAGACGTTTCATTAGATCTGCTTTCAAATTCTGTTTCTCTTCCTTGTTGTTCGAGAAAATCAAAAGCTCATCAACATACACTGCAATGATTAAGATCTTTCCACTTTCACATCTGTAGTAAATGCAAGTGTCAAAATTTGATTGCACAAATCCAAGTTCTTTCAACAACTTATCCAATTTCTCATTCCAGGCTCGGCTGGCTTGCTTCAGACCATAAATTGACTTCTTTAGTCCAGAGGTTCTCAACCTTTTTCCGCGCGCGACACACCTAAACTTTCATCCAAATTTGGCGACACACCATGCAATCGTCATTATGTCAATATCTTTAAAATTAAAGTAGGCCTATGTTAAATTTAAAATAGCTTATCTATTTTGAATTGATAAAATTTCTAATGAATGAGAATATTGAGACTGAAAGCTTTTTAGTTTCAAATAATTTTAAAATTCCAACTTTCATCGATCTTTGACCCAATCTACGATTTTGCCTGGTTTTACGTTAATTGTTTAGCCCAACAATTAACGGCATTTTTGCTCCTGGATTTTCGCGACACACCAATTCTTCGCGACACACCAACGACACACCATTTTTACGCGACACACCACCGGTCTATTCGCGACACACTAGTGTGTCGCGACACACCGGTTGAGAACCTCTGCTTTAGTCGACAAGTTTTACCATTTAGCCGAAAACCACCTGGCAGTTCCATGTAAAGTTCTTCTTCGAGCTCAGGATGCAAAAATGCTGTTATGACATCCATTTGATCAATGTCAAGGTCATATTTTGCAGCTAATGCCATCAGAAGACGAATGGAAGTATAACGCACAACAGGTGCGTACGTTTCTTCGTAATCAATGCCTGGTTTTTGTGAACATCCTTTAGCCACCAAACAAGCTTTGTAACGCTCAACTGTACCATCAGATTTCAGCTTTGTTTTGAAGACCCATTTGCATTTAATTGCCTTTCTCCCAGTAGGTACATCAGATAATGTCCATGTCTGGTTTTCAACATGTGCCTGAATTTCTTCTTCCATTGCACGTTTCCATTCTTCTGCGTGATGAGAACTAAGGGCTTCTTCAACAGTTGCTGGATTAGTACTTTTACACAACGTAGCTTGATGCACAACAAAATCCTCATTGAATATTTGCTTGTTTGGAACACGAGTTCTTTTTGGCCTCTCAAATGTGTCTCGTTTCACTTCTTCATCATCAGTTATTTCCTTATTGACCACTGAAATATCTGAACTATCAGAATCTTCTTCCACCAAGTTTATTTCCGAACCAGTGTTCGAACCATCAGTAAGACCAGTCTTTGATCCACCAGACTCCTTTGAACCACCAGACTCCCCCACTTCAACAGGAGCTCGGGTATTCTGAAACTGCTGTTGATGATGAATGTCTGAAGTAACAGTTTGCGATGAGATGTCATCCGCAACATCCGGAAATGGATCATCTGAAGACGAATGTCGAACAGGAAACTGAGATTCAAAGAAAACAACATCTCTTGATGGAGTGAGTTTCTTTGTAACAGGGTGAAGCATTCTGTAACCTTTGCTTTCTTCACAGTAACCAACAAAGATGTACTCTTTTGATTTAGAGTCCCATTTCTTGCGGTTATGTTGAGCGCCTCTGATTAGTTTGTGCTGTGAGAGGCGCTTTATAAATCCAAAAATAGAATAGAATAGAATAGAATGTTCAGGAACTTTCACCAGAGCTTTGCAACCAAAAACACGAAGATGGCTTAGATCAGGTTTTTTTCCTGTCCATGCCTCTTGAGGTGTCATCTTTGGTAAGACTTTTGTAGGTGAGCGATTCTTCAGATAATTGGCCGTGTTTACTGCTTCTGCCCAAAAATCTGTGCTTACTCCGGATTCTAGAACCATTGTTCAAGCTCGTTCTACCAAAGTTCTGTTTAGACGTTCTGCAACTCCATTCTGCTGAGGAGTATATGGAATTGTGGTCTCGTGACGAATTCCACCACGTTGTAAAAAACCCAGAAAACTTTCATTGACATATTCAGTACCATTATCTGTTCGAAGAGTTTTGATACGCTTGCCAGTCTGATTCTCAACAAGAGATTTGTACTCCTTGAACTTCTCCAAGACTTCAGTCTTTGATTTCAGGAAATAGACAACCGAGTGTCTCGTGAAATCATCAATGAATGTGAGAAAATACCGTGCTCCACCAACAGATGAAACATGCATTGGACCACAAATATCAGAATGAACAAGACCAAGAACTTGGTTCGCTCTTTTGGCTCCTGTTTTCTTGAACGGTTTGCGGTGCTGTTTGCCTTTCACACAAGCTTCACAAGGAATATTTGCCGTCCCTTCAGACTGAACACCAGAAGACATCGTGGTTTGAAGCAGGCGCATTGAAGGACGATTAAGATGTCCAAGAAGACGATGCCATAAGTTGACAGAATTCGTTGACAGCGCAGCAAACATAGGAGATTGCGTACAGTTCAAACGATACAGTCCGTTAACTACTGTGGCAGTTCCAACGACCCTTCTTGGATTTACCTTGACCTGCTGATTAACTATGCGACAGCCTTTCTTATCGAACAACACAGTTTTACCTTCCTGAGCAATCTTGTTAACTGCCAAGAGATTTATAGCCAAATCTGGAACATGAACAACATCTGAAATTTCCATTGTTTTCTTTGTTGACAACGGAATCGATAATCTTCCCATTCCAGTGCTTTTCAACTTTGCTCCATTTGCAATTCCAACCTCTTGACTAGAGTCCGAAGAAAAATTCTTAAGCCAGTCAAGTCGAGATGTCAGATGTACTGTGGCACCCGAATCTAGATACCAATCATCATTCATCGAGGTAGATTGCACCGATGAAACAGAAAAATTCGTTTGGGCTGACACAGCACCAAAATTTGCATTGGCTGAATTCTTATGTTCTTTAACATTGACCTTCTTACATTGCGAACGAATATGACCAAATTGATTACATTCAAAACAACGTGGTCCTTTTGGCTTACTTTTCATCTGGGACATGCCCTTGTGGGACCTGCTCATTTGAGACCTGCCCATTGAAAATGCTGATTGAGTTGCACTTGAAGTCGTATTTGCTCCTAGGTCCTTAACACTGTCCTGAAGCAAAAGACTTTTTACAAACTCCACTGTTGTGTCTTGCTTTGATCCTTGGATGCCTAATATTAAAGGCCTGTACTGATCTGGAAGACCTCCAAGAATTATGCCTCCAACAACATTGTCCTGAAAAGGTTGACCAATTGATTCCAATTGTTCTGCAATCGACAAAATGTGATCTACATACTGCTGCATCGAAGGAAAGTTCTCGAAGTTTGTCTTAAACAAACTAGAATACAGTCCAATCAGACGAACAAGAGCAGTGCTTTCATATTCACCTCTCAATGCGTCCCAAGCAGCTTTCGCAGTCTGGCATTTCTTCGTGACTTTTGCTGAACAAGGTTTTAGGCTAAGATTGATTTTGGCTAACGCACGTAAGTCCAAATCCGGATCAACAGCCTGGCCCTCTTTTGGCGAAACACAGCGCCAAAAACCAGCGTCAATTAAGAAATTTTGCATCCAGAATTTCCAATCACCATAATTTTTGCCATCAAGATGCCTCGCTTCCGGCAAACCTCCGACGGAATTTGTAGTAGCTGTTGTTGCTATACTACCTGTTCCTGTGCTAATCTTCTCCTGAATCCTCAGAACTTGTTGCTGTAGTTCTTCCAATGACGCCATTTTGACGCGTGACAAAGAAGAAACTTCAGCTTCTATCGACTCGGATAATTAACGAGAAAACTCGAAAAATATTAGTCGACCTACAGTTCATGTTTACTTACAAGTCGGCCTGGGCCCATAACCTGTTGAAATGCAGGCCATTGACTTAGGATTACAAAGATAAAAGATAAACTTAACCGTCTTTATTATTAGCACACAACACGAAAGGAAAACCGAGGAAGAAGGAAGTGACGTAAACATAGAGTCAACTATTTTAGAGTCACCTACGCTAGCGCCATCTAGAATGTGTATAACTAATTATTCCAACAATTAGGCCTACCGTTCTAAATAGTATTTTCCTACGTGTCCGCAAGAAATGTTAGAACAGCCTAAGATAACAAAAATTATAGGCCTACGGTAGGCTACCCAAGTGCTTATACAAATAGTAGGCCTAAGTTGTATCACGTAGCCTACCTCGATCAACCTCTTTCACAGCATCTCATGGGCGTTCAGTTTTATGTGCAAGCGAATCAAGTCTGCAAAGTAAACATTGCTTTTTTTAATACTCGCATTGCTTCTAAACTTATGTTCGTTGACCTCCAGAGCAAAACCTGTTCAGAGGCTGTTCTTCTCTTTTAAAAATCAACAGAATTAATTAAGTAGGGCCTAGGCATTTATCTGAAATTCTTCTTTAATAATGTCCACCGGCCCTCTCTCGGTAGGCTATCTCATTCAACTTTGTGGGGTGCGGTGGTCTAGTGGTGGCGTCGTTGCCTTGGAGCCGGAAGGTCCGAGGTTCGAATCCACCTCGCCGCGTAAGGACCTTGGGCAAGTCCTTCACTTACAATTGCTCAGCGCTTCGGCGTGAAACTCCGATGCAGTGTCCGCTCTGCATCGGGAGCGCCTCTGAGTAGAGAGAGCTTGAAGGGGCGCTATAACAAGTGCACATACAAACAAACAAACTTAAGAATGACTTGCACAGAAATGCAGAATTAGGCCTACAACAATTGTGGTCACAAAAGTTTGAAAAGCTATGCAGCAGAAATATTGGTAAAGTAATTTTTTAATTATAGCTAACTAGCTGTACCCAGCGACGCTTTGCTGTGGCCGCTTTCGAAAATTAATTTGCATTTGCGACTCGCTTATGACGTCACAGCAGGCGCACTCATTCATATTTCTTCTGCGGTGTCTGAAATCTGGCAGCCCTGCTGTTTTGTCGAATTTGCAAATGGCGGTCGAACGGATTGCAAAGTTCACTTTTTGTGGAAACGATTGGGTTTTTTTCGGAAAGAAAAACGTTCTGACCTTGTGCTATTGGAATGGAAGGTTTTGGTAAATTTTCACAACAATCGGTGCGTAAGTTTGGGCGTGATTGTGACCGCACTATTGGAAAGTTTCATTTTTATTTATATAGATTTATTGACAGTCTTAGATCTTAAAACTGATTCTTTGTTGCTGTGGTGCAGCCAGCTGAACTGGGTCCCGGTTCCTATGAAACACAAGTCTACGATAGCACAGGCAGTGAAGCATCATCAACAAAGTAAGTGCAAGTCCTATCCTCCTAATTGTTTCTCTTCATCAGCATTTTGAAGAGTTATTGTTTCACATTCATTTAGGCACTTCCGCTGGCTGCATTGTTTTCTTCATGTGATGGATAAATTCTGAATAGCATCATCATAATTATAGGCCTAGGCTTATTAGGATTGCAATGATGCTTAGAACCGTAGCCCTACGTACGTACGTGGCCATGATCTATTAACTTGTACCATTTAGAACAGATGATGGAGAAGGGAAATTGGAACAGCAGAGAATGAATAGTTGGACGTGGATTGGCTGGGTAGGCCTACATAAAATGATTGTAGTTGTAGCTGGTATATTTACAACAATCAGATATTGTGAGACATAGGCTAATTGACCAATTGATTGAAGCACTCGCCTTGTGGCTTGTAGAGTATGGGTTTGAGTCTGCTTTGAGATGGTTAAGTACAATGTAGGGATCTTGCACTAGCATACAGATGATTTAGAAATCATACATTTCAAGCTGCACATAGAAATTTCAATTAATATGCATGGTTTGTTCGACTATTCTGTTGGTCTTGTCACTTGCCTTTAAATATTTTCAGAAATTGGTTTTTCAAGTCAAATGTTCAACGGTTTCCTACTATTTATTTTAAACCGGTAAGACTTAGGCCTACACTCTTTGAAATAATTTCAAATAAGCCTAGTCTTAACACATATGACCGAGAGTTGAACAGGTTCATAAAGGCCTATGCACGCCTAAGAGATTTATAGTAAGGTAGTCTGAAATCACGAGATACCATTTCATGAGATCTTTCATAGAAACATGTATGCAATCAGTGAAGTTGGTAATGCAACAGAGAGAGAGAGAGAGACTGACAAGCAGACAGACAGACACACAAACAGACAGATACATAGATTTTTTGTCGTATTGTTGATGCCGAGACGGCTGTGAATTTCTTGGCACAGACTGCATGGAAACACAATTAATTTTTTAAAGCATGTTATGGTTACTACTGCAAGTAGTAAGGGCTTTCTCTGTTAGTATAATAGGCATAAAAGTATGCCTATGTGGCCCGTTCAGAATCCATATTCTCGCCTAATGTTAATAGATACACAGCCTACAGGTTAATAACTACATTTTACATCTCGAAAATGATTAGATGCCTCTTATCCATCTTTCCAGAAAGACGGAATGGGTCCAGGCAGTTACCAGACAAAGGACAGACGGGCATCAACTGCAGACCATGCGGCAAAGCGGGGCACGAGCTGCTTTGTCTCCAAAACACCGAGGTTTACTCCATCACATACGGTAAGAAAATGAAACACAGTGACAACCAAAACTTAGTCGTACTCGGTTCAATATCCAGATGATCAGCCGCCAGACAGGCAGCTTAACACTGATGCTTCAATTACGCTGACATAAATATTATATGAAAATCATAAATTTCAAGCCACACAGAAAAACCCGAAGCACCAGTTTATCCACGATCGCTGCATCGAGTCAGAGTGGTTGACTTATAAAGCTATAATTATGCTTGCAGGAGTCTTGCGATGACTTTCGATCTGGACTCGCCTTCTCCTTCACAGCTTAACTCCTTAAAGTGCACTAGTCGCCCCACAAGCAAAGCTGAAGCCCCCCACCCCCCAAAAAATATGGTGAAGTCTCCAGCCCAACCATAGACTCAATCACAATTAAGGTTTGTAAAGCATGGTTGCTACTGCAAGTAATTAAGACTTTCTACGTATATGATGTGGCCATTTAAGATCCAAGGGTCCATACTCAAGGCTTAAGCCCTCCCATACAAATCCCCCAAAAAGTCCAAGTTGCGTGACTGCTAACTGTAATAGCATGGAGTCTAACAATGGGTCATGAGCTACACACATCAATCGTGCAAGAAACAAGACGGCTGTTACAGCTAGTAGCCTATGGTAGGCCAATTGAAAGTAAGCTTAACTAGACCTTAAGCATTCATAGCGTATTTTAAACATGTACCGAGCTGTTGAACCGACTATAATGTGCCTCCTATAATGTGTCTTTGTCTTGTATATTTCGTGCAGAAGACGCCTGGACCGGGTGCCTACGAGAAGACCGTTCAATACCCAATGCCAAAGTCCGTCTACCAAATGTCGAGAGTTCACGGTGTTTTCTTTCCCAGCGATTTCCATTTGTAATAATTATTATGTAGGCCTATAATGAGTTTAGCAATTATTTATTATGTGACCATGTATAATATATTTATAATATATTTAATCTAGACAACTATTAACCTGATAGGCCTATTGAGTCAAATCCAGGCTACTTCTACTGTCAAATTTAGGCTTAATATCTGTCATGTTCTTCACTTCCCCAATGCCATCCAAAGTATCAACTCTAAAGAATGGTTTATTAATGCTGCCACTATAATTTTATAATAGACTTCACTGCATAGAATCACTTACAAAAACTTGTTTTTTGTTTGTGCTTAATATCTCTCAACAAGTACATAACCAAATGTTGGGTTCTTATTCTTAATTTGTAATGTCGTCAATTACACATGTGTAAGAATGTTTTAGTGTAAAGTTTTCTAGTCATCAGATCGCAGCACCTCAGTTTGCTGAGCTCATGGGCGCCCGCACATAAGGGTAAGAGGGCGATCATGAGCTCAGCCCCGCTCTGGAAAATTGGCATCTTTTTTTTCACTACCACTTTTGGTTTTAAAATTTCTTCACACTAAAGCACAAAAAGTTACATTTCAAAACCTCTGTGCAAAATACCCATGTTTTTAATTTCCTGCTTTGCATTTTTCAAGCTCCTGTTAAGAAAATTTAACCATGACCACTGTGTTTTGACCCTCCTGCCAAAAATATGTGGGCGCCAATGGTTAAGCTAAATTGCATTTGTACATCATACAGAGGTGCTACAGAAGTCAGTATTATTATTATTATTATTATATTATTATTATTATAAATATCTACCATAATTATATTTCTCATTTTTTTCATGAAGGCAAAACACTAGATAATAAAAAGCATGACATACATAAAGACATTATTTATATATTTCACTGTAAACAACAAAGAACACCAAAGAATCCATCTGTCAGAAAGAGTCAACAGCAAAGCGATTTCCATAATTTGAGAGTTAGCCATATCTTCTGGTTTAACGCTGGTATAAATGTTGAAGTTAACCTACTATAATGATCTGGAAGCAGAAACTTCATAAAAATCTACAAACAGCATGACATTAACCACATTCAATACGAACGCTATTGCTACCCAACAGCTACTGGTACACACAATACAATCAAAAAACAAAATTTAACACAATCAAAAAGAAGTATATAAACAAAATCATTTCTTCAATAAACAGCGCATGTGGTCCCGAACGTAAAAAATTTAAAAGAAAGAATTAAAATTGACAAATCTTCATTAATTCACACAAAATTGCACAGTTAAATCTGCTTAACAACAACATGAACCAAATATTCTATTTCACTGGTAAAATAATCAATCAATCATAACAATACACAATTTTGGAAAGTAGAAGGAATTTTGTGAACATAATTGGTTTTCATTATCTCAAGACTTAGAGGTAAAACAAGTCACAGGCAGCTAGGCAACTTAGCCCAGAAAAAAACAGATAATACAGTGTCTTATTAGAAATAATTACACAGCGTTAAATATTTTCATAGACATATGCCTAGCATTGCCTACGTCTACTTTAAATAGAAAAACAAATTCACAAACAAGAAACCGTATTTATATAAGGGAGTTAATACAGACCTTTACGAACATAGAATCTTACCTTCCGCATTGTGTCAAAGTTCAAACAATGCTTTTCAGATAATTACTTCAATTGTAAAATCATAGTTCAGGTAAAATACAAATTGTAAAATAATGGCAGGTAAAAGGCAAAGCAAATACTAATGTTATGAAGATTATGAAAAACAGGACATGTACACCTTTTTTATCAGACAGATAGAGAAAGCCACGTGATACAAGCGACACTTCCTACAAGTTTTTCAAGGTTCTCGCCACTTTGGTTATAGCACAGGCTCAATAACGTGTATTAGACAGCTTGCGGACCGCAGTTCATTTCATGTGCTTGCTTATTTCAAAGATTTAAATCTGAGGCCAGCACGATTTGTACAGTAACCTTAAATGGCATGTTGCCCATTCATCATTCAGGTGAAGAAACTCACTCCATAAATCAACTGAAAAACGAGCAGGGCTGAGGCCATAGTGTTGCTATAATTATATAAAACATGTACATTTACATTTAGAGAAATGCATCTAAATATGTTACAAGCACCACATATGTAAAAGCACAACGAGAAAAATGTCATTTGTCAACACTGTAATTGCACATACCACATGATTAATTAATGAGACGGTCAGCCATGTCAGTTTATCACAACGTTTTATCCACAGAAACTTCACGACTGTGTTGAAATTATTTGTCTACTATCAGCGTGGTGCCTGCACATTAAGTCACAGCTCCTCTCTAGTTTTATTACCTTGTGCTCAATGCACACCAAACTAGTCAATACCAATTGTTCGTCAACGTACAACAATAATATTATGATGGCAAGTGACGTTTAAAACTCAGTTTGTTGCTAAATAGTTATGATTTAAAATGCTACTTCTAAAACTATTACCAGTACCACAGCTTTTACCACTACTAGTCATACAAGCACAACTGATCCATCATTTGTTGAGAAAATTACAATTAATTACATAATCTATCAATTTCAGCACTCATCGTAGGCCAGTTTCTCAACTTGCACTTTACACAATTTACTTCTTCAAGCGATGGTTTAGAACTTGCTTTTAGAAATGCTAATCAAGTTAATATATTATGCACAAGAATGATCACGCTCAAAGCAGCAGAACATCAAAGAACTTTAGTAGATGTCAAAGTTTCAGTAGAAGTTCCCAGTCGATTAAATGCAGAATGTAAATTGCGAACGTGATGAAACATCGATGGCAGCATAAATTTCAATTCATCATTAACTCCATTCACAAATTGCTATCAAGTGCTTCCTTCGTGCTAAGACGACTCCCAAATATCAGCATAGCGTAATCTAAAACAAAGAAATCAACTTCTAACCCCATCCACATAAGGTGCAGGTTACAATGCTTTCTCTAACAGATTCGGCATCAACTTGTTAATTTAAATATTCGCATTTCCTGAATATTTCAACTGACGCTGAGATAGCAACTATATAATTTGACTAAACTGTAATCATTGGAAACCGTAGCAACAGGGCTGTAGAAAGAATCAAACTAGAAAGTAATAGATTTAATTAAATACTGAAGTAATACCAATGAAGCAATACCACATTAGCTTTAATTAAAATTCTTACATAGATAAGGTCTATATTATAGTCCTTTACACAAAATCAGTAAAATGACAAAACGAACTCGCTAATTCATTATTCAAATTGTCTTGCTTTAATTTCCAACCGATCAGATAAAAGCCACTGTTTTCTCTGCTTCAAGCCATGGGCTACTTGATCACCTCCATTTTGTTGTTCCAAATGTACTCAACTTGCAGATAAACTCTCAAAAAGCTCACGGTTTTGCATAGCACCAATTTTGTTCTACCACATCATTATTAGCGACGGGACAATATATCTGAAGGTGTCACACTCTATACATGTACATTAAAGTATATTCTCAATAAAACATTCACATACTAGGATGATTTCCTCAATGTTTCCAATTCATCATGCAGCCGATTTGCCTCTTGAACAGCCTAAAAAAACAGCATCATAAATGAGTTTATTTTATTTGCAGGAACATGAACGGAAACCTATTCTCAAATATTTGGAAGAGCAAAACTGCTTTTGCAGTCACTACCACAACAAACCAGAAACAACATTCAGTATCTGCAAATAATTAATCCAAGATCCCTTTGCCTTGGCATCTTCACTGAGCAGCTTACTGCTTGCAACTTAATTGGAGAAATTTACTTTGACAATATTCTCTCTACTTCCATAATTTCACAGTACCAGCAAGATTATGTCTCTCATGCATCTGCAACTTGAGATAAAATTCTCAAAATTTGACCTCAGGAATTCATGTCTGAAACAGATGATTGACCTGCCTCTGTGACTTCATATTTACATTATTAATTTATTCACATAACAAAACCGAACTTACCTCGGCCGTTTTCTCTTCAGCCTCCGCAACTTTTTGGAGCCACTTGCTTTCCTCATTCTCTACACTCAGCTGCAGCTTGCTTAGCATTCCTGCCTACAAGCAAAAAAAACCCAATCAGACAAGATAATTAAAGAGCATGACAGCACCATGGTCTGATAACATACAGACCTTTTAATTCTGAATTAGAAGCTTCAAAATAAAAGCTATATAGCATCAAATGAATTTGCAATTTATTGTCAGAAGAATAGCACATCAATTTGAGCCCATCTTTTGTCTTGAACCACTTTTGTCTTGAAAATTTCTCTTCCAATAACAGTGTCCCAGAACTGTATTCGAGACAATTTGATAATTATGCGTAAAGATTGTTCAGTATATTGAACAGTAAACAGAAGTAATTAATTAGCAACAATAGAAACCATAAAACAATCTAATAATATGCAGACTAACTGTATCTGCAAGGACATCTTGATAGTGCTTCACTTGTTCCTCTAGTGATTTATGTTGAGCCCGGATTTTCTCATATTCACTTTCGCTTGTCTTCAATATAAATATTGAAAAACAAAATATAAGAGCTTTCATCAACAGCAATTTTTTTTATAAAATCATATAATATCCATTGTTTCACAATAATAATAATATAAAAAAATTTAAACCACATCAATCGATCGTCAATACCATGCAACAGTTGCAACACTGATAGGCAAGCCACACATCCATATTTCATTCCACTTTAAACACTGCCATGCAATTGAAGAACTACACAGACAAGTCTATTCTAAATATACTGAGTTAGTAATTCTCAAAGCAGTAACGACAAAGCAATAATGTTAATGGGACAGAGTAGTGATAGGCTTTTGCCTCTGAATCTAGTGAAGGAAAAATATCACAAACGAATTAAGTTTTGCAGCCAAATCTATGCTTGACTAGAAGCCCAAGCAATGATTTAACAACTGGTAAAACACGCTGAAACTTTGAAGATTACGTGATGAAGCGGTCCAAAGAGTTACAGCTACATTACAAATCAAGAACATACTTCTACAATCAGTACAATCACTTCAAACTTGTCCTAAAAATTACATAAACTTATTAAGAAATGATAGTAAATAATATTTAGTAAAGTAAGAACAGTGTTTAAAGACATTTCTCCAGGTACTCAAAATTATTTTAGGTGAACTTTAATAAATTAATGAGTTTGGTTTTCTGCTACCAAAAAATATCATTATTTCAACTATGAATATTCTGCACAATGTTCACTGTACCACCAACTGTAATTCACTCAGGAATTTATATAGCACCTCTTTTTAAAGAAAACTACTCAAAGGTGCTCTAAACTCCAGCATGTCAAGCTCCAGCTCCAAGTCAAGGTTAAAGGTTGCATTAGATTATTGGAAACATGAATTTGGCCTGACTGCAATGATTTGACCAAACTAGGCAGGAAAAGTCTGCAAACCTGAAAAATGGCCATTAGCCGTAAACTAAGTGGAATCTGCTCGTATAATTGCGTACTTTGATATTTAAAAAGCAATTTCTACAGAAAACTTTCCAAAAGTATTTTTGTTTTAATAAAAAGTTCTGAATGTAAATGTAAGCATAAATGAAATCACCTCAATCTGCAACTGATGGCGGGACACCTCAGACTTTAGCGCATCCATCTCGGAATCTTTTTTTAGCAGAACTTCTGCCTTGGAATTCTGATCAGCCTGTGCCGTTGATACAGATCGCTGCAGAAAAGAGATTCAACAAAATACAGATAAAATAAAATGCAGGTCAATTAAAACAAACCCCACATCGTTACAATTCAACAGAGTGATTGAGTCACAAACAAAACGCATCTAATGTATGGTCTAATTACAAATCAAGTTATTAAAATTGCTCTTTAGGTGTCAAGAGGGAAACACTGAGTGGTTAAAATATGTACGATTAACAAATATGATAACATATCAATTCCACAATTTTTTCCAGTACTAACATAATGAACAAAAGTGCAAAAGAGTGAGTTTCGATTTTTGCACTAAAAGTGAAGAAATTAATACTTAAGTATTAAAAATATTCCAATATTTATTGGACTCGCTAAAATAACTCCTCACCGATTGCATAAGCTCATAGGACTAATCCAACGTGAAGTCAAAGGCATATAGAAGATTTGGTGCTATTTCTCATTATTAACTCATTCAAATGACAGTTGATCACAAAAACCCTGAAGACCATTGAAATTATTGTGGATCACATAAAGCACTAAAAAAACGAACTACTGCAAAAACTACATTTGTGGCAAAATCATTCACGTATTTAGATTGGCAGCTAGCAGCCAAATAAAGACTGACTTCAGCAGCAGCAGAGTTCTTCAGCTGTGATTGTAATGAATGGATTGCAGCATCTTTTTCCTTCAGCGCCTGCCGCATGTGATGCACGGACTCCACCGTCTTTGACTTTTCTTCCTGTAGATCCTGAATTCAAACACATTAATAAAATTAACTTAAATGCTGGCTACAAAGCAACAAAAGCTACAGACAGACCAACATAAAGCAAACAAGTATTATACGTTATTGGATGGATCCGATTTGACCAGGGTCTATGACAACAGAGGCCGTTACCCTGGACAGAAATTTGCTCGGCATATTACAGCACTTATGAGCATGGTAATTATATACGTTATTATTATTATTGAGTGTTTATATAGCGCACTTTCAAGGTAACCTACTCAGAAGTGCTCCCAGTCCAATCATGGCTAAGTAAGTACGTTTTTTAAGTACAGTCCTAATAAGAAATACTGCCGTACAGAGACTTAAAAAGAGCTATAATAGTTGTTCCAATACACTGAACTGCTTAACCCTGTAACAATGAGCTGCATTGGTTCCCAGTCACTTTTAGTATATGCATGTTGTTAAAGAGTTAAACCACTCAAAATAATAAGTTTTAATTAAAAGGCAAATGCTGCAAAATTCAGTAGGTGGATGGCCAACGTAGGAATCACAATATATCACAATGTACCAGTACAATCTGAGTACATCCTTATAACACTTGTCTTAGGAAATCACATTTAAGACGCACCACAACAAGGTTGTGCTACAGCCAAATAAGGTCGTTTCTAAGCTGCACTAAGGGATCTGCATACCAAACCAGATTATACAATACAACATGTTGCAATGCAGAAAGCCATAAGTCTTGGTATTGGGTAATATTGCCTTCGTCAGTATGAAAGGACAGAGAGTACAGTTGCTACAACTCTATTTTGAACCTGTATACTTTAAAACATTTGTGGCTGCAAAATACATTCAATTTGTTAATTGCTACATGGTTGGTCAGAGAGTTTCTAAAAAACAATGTCTCCATGTAAATAATACTTATACTGCCAAGCACAATTGTTATGTCAAAGGCAGACCTTATAGTTAATTCAGCTCAAACTAAATAGAGACACATCATTCTACCCAGCAGTAACAATAACATGTTGAATGCATGAACTTAGAAAATACAATTCAAAAGTCTGTACAGCAGGTATCTAGAATTAGCCTTTTCAGACGTGATTGAATCACTTTAAAAAAAACAGCAAAGATATTATAAACAAATTTAGTTCGTAAATCGTAATAATGCTGACGTTAAATACATTCCAAATCTAATCTAATCAAACAAAGCGGGGCTAAGGAACTCTAATCTAGAACATGCTGAAGGTGCAAGAGTACAGAAACAAATATATATCAAATGAAGTCAAGCAATTAAGAGAGAATCAAGTCATAATTATGGTTGGTCCAATTAACCTGGTCATTGTCTTCAACCTGTTGCAGTTTAATGCTAAATACAAAATAAATATGGTCGAGCAAGAAAAGTGTTTTATTATTTTCTAAAATCTTGACAGTCTGATCTTGAAATGAAACAGATTCAATGACAGATTCACAACGAAAGCTGAGCTGAAGTGAAACTAAGAATGCCAATACCATTCAAGAACTATGATGCACGTTAATCAATGAATCAGTAAACATTACTTTATCATCCTGACAGTTACGATATTAATGGGCTTCTGTACGTCTACATAACATTTAAGAAAATGCCAAATTTAACAGAAACAAGAGCACATCGAAGAAAAGGAAAAACCAAGGTGTCGTACATGTAGAGAATTTTCACGCTGATCCAAAAGTGACTGCAATATCTCAACCTCGGCCGTTTTCGTGTCGAGTTCAAGGACCAGCTGAGACATGTCCCACTTGGACGTCTCCTGAATCCGCGTTAAAACCATCACCTCTTTACGATTGGTGGAATCAGAGGACGCTATTGAAGACTGGCCACCATCAGCAGCTCTAGTTTGCGTTACAGGATCAGCCGATGCGAGAGAAAGAGGCCGACTGATATCATTTGCTATAGCGTTGTTCTGTTTAAAAAGAATGACCATAGACACATGCAGAAGCAAAATAACAGTCACTAAATATTACTAAAACAAAACACAATCAAATCCAACTCAACAATCCAAAACCATGCGTGAAAAGCAGTCACAAAACAATCAGAGTTCAGCATAGTACAAAGTATAAATGATAACTTCAGAAGCCAGCAGAAGATAATAATAAGCATTCCTGAACTCCACTAGGGCAAAGTTGAAGTGATGGGTTTGCATCTCTGACATGTCAAAACCCGACTACACATATAAACACTGGTTTATTTCACTAGACCATGGTCAGAAGTGCCTCAGAGCAGGGAACTTTAAGGGGCGCTATTTGAATTCCGATCGATAGTTTAATTGATAAAATATTGCTGCAAACTAAAAAATCCGAATCAGCGATTCAGTTAGACTTTCACCAAATGTAGTTGGCAAAGTATACTCCAAAACCAATGCAAGTAAGAAAAAAATAGTTTCACATCACAAAGAATCAGAGAAACATTAGATTAAATAGATCTACAAGATAGCACTAATTCTACTTATTTAAACTGTGATCATATAAATATCTGAAAGTGCTTTTATAGAATATGACACAAAGCAGAAAACTACTTAGAATAAACATTCCATTACCACTATATTCGTAACCAAATAAAAAAGCAAAATGTCCTAGAATTATAGATCCACATGCCGCAAAGTTAATTTTCACATATATATATCCAATGATGTAGTACAATAAGAAAAAGACATACACTTATACACATGTATAACTAAACATTTAACAATTTAAATCCTACAGAAGAAATTGCATAAATTTACTACACAGTTACACTTATTATTCATTCATTCATTCAGAGCATTTATATAGCGCCCCTTCAAGAAACTACTCAGAGGCGCTTGATTAAGCATCACTGTGATCAGCAACCTGCATACCGTTTAGATCAACCACTTTGACAAGTAATAGCAAACACACCAAACACCATCATACAATACAAGAAACACTGCTCAACCCAATACTAACAAAATTGAACTAGAGTGTACTAAAGGAGGATCACAACAAGTGTGCACTAGAGTATACTAGCCATGCACTATCGCAATGACATCCATTGACCTGTCAAAAGCATTAATTTTTAACGTTAAATCATAACTATAGGTCAATAATGTAAATAAGTAAAAAGCCCCAAAACAAGAGGAAGATATATTTTTAGAATGTGAACCAAACTGTGCAAAATTTGACATGTAAGTCAGTCATGTATTTAAATTACCCAAGATGATGAAACACTTGCAGATGAATAAACGTGGCAGCTGCTTGAGGAATTGTTTGATGCACAGAATGACAAAAATAAATTGGCTTTGGGGTAAAATTCAAACTTTGACACAGGTGTGCATGGAAAGAGGTGATAAAATACTAAAATAAATTGTAACTCCTTCATTTATGTCAGTACTTTCAAACTTCTTTTGTGCTATGTCTGGAATCAATATCTGCACATATTTATTGTCACAAAAATATTTTCATATAGGAGCTTGAATATAAAAAATGTAAAAATTGGGAAGGGTATGATTTAGTGTTGAGCCCTCAAAACGTGTATAACTCTGGACATGGAGAAAAGGCGAAAAAATGTTAAAGAATGATGTTCACATTATCACCATATAGATCACTGACCATAAAATCACTCCTCATAAAATCTTGTGTGAAGTATTTTTCATCGTTTTAGGGTTAAATCATTTTACCATAACAAATCATTCTGAATAAGCTATTCCCTTAATTATGGCCATTATAGGAAACATGAAAATGCATAATAAATTTTATGCTTAATAAAATTCAACATAAGAGGGTATAAAGTTCAGTACCAAAACTTGTAGTGATAAAAAAATAGCGAATGCAATCCCAGAGTTTTGCAAATCAGTTTCAATTCTCGAAGAATTTTTCCAACTACTGAACAAACCCATAATTATGACTGAGAAATTTGTGTAAACCTGAGCAGCCAGCAGTTCGTCCTCCAGCTGCTTGATGCGACCATTCTTCTCGCTGATGAATGTTTCCAGTTGCGTAATTCGCTTCAGCTGCGAGTCATTCAATCCATCCGTAGACGTTTTCAGAGCATTGTACTCCTGATGATGATCAAACATTTAAACAAATGCGTCATTCGAGAGAAAGCAGTGTGATGTTGAATCATCAATCGCAAGTCACAGAAACAAGGTATTTGTCGAGATGAACAAATTCTCCTCAGCAGAACATAAAAGCAAGATGGCATAACAAATGAAGTGAGAAATGACTCAACCAAACGGGAAAAAGACACAGAGAAACAGACCGAGACAGATAAGGCACATGACTGATGATTTGCTAATGTCTGGAACAGCTAACAAGACACAACTTGACACCATAAACAAAAGATTTTCAACAAAGCCTTCCAAATAATTATCTAAAACAATGTTCTTTTCCAGTGTTACAAGATAATAATCCTCCTCAGCATAGATGTGTACGAAACTCTACACCAGACAAATTCCTTATCATTCACACTGCTTGAAGAGTCCATATAAAAGCAATAATCTCACGCTGGTAACATTCTTGAGCTGATTCAGCGCATCGGAACAACGCTTTTCTGCCTCCTCCGCCTGATGTACACACGTCGCCAGATTGGAACTAAGTCCTTTGTTCAAAATATCAAGGTCCTGTAAAAAAAGTGGCCAAATTTAAATTAAACTGCTTAGGTTTCAACTGACAACATGTTAGATAATTCAGTGCTAATACACACTCAACACTGATCTAGACAACCTAGTATTAGCAGATCAGGCTTCAGATCACTGACCTTGCACAGCAGATTGGTCTTTCAGCTGTTGCAATATTATGGCTATTGCACTTCTGAGTGCAACTTGAGAATCAGTTTATTGTTAACAATGAGATTCCACCAGACAATAGACACAGCAGTTTTTATTTTTTAAATTATTATTTATTTATTTCATTTATTTCAATGCACATTAGGATAATAACAGCTTGCACGCAGGACTAGATTAAACAGAAATGCATTCCTAAATATATATACAAACTATTTCACTCACAAACAACTTATTTACGCAAGAAACCAAGTGAAATTTGATATTCATCAATAAAAAAGTTTTAAAAAAACTCCTTTAATGCCGAGATGGTAGTAAATGGTATGGGAAATCCTATACCCTCCGGCATTAAAGGGTTAAAGAACGTTAATAAATACAAACCACTTTGTCCTTCTGCAGAGATCGCAGCTGGTCTCTGAGATCGTCAACTTCACTGGATCCACGTTCTGACCCATGATCCACATTTTGCAGACGTTTCTCCATTTCGGACAGGGCCTCCATTGTCTTCCAATTCCTTCTCCTTAGATCCTTCAAAGTTAATACATTATGAGCTGAATACTAAAGATGCCAACACAACAGATCATAAAATCAGCAGATCTTACACAAAGAAAACAATGTCTTTAATATTATAAATGCCTTTGCAACTCAGGTTAAAAATCAACAACTTCTAAAGCACAGCCACAGCGCTAAGGTAGGCAGTCCCTTCGTTTTTTAATTATTGCATAAATCCCCAAAGCATTCATTTCTAGCCATGTACAAAATGAAAATGCCAGGAAAACAAAGGGGTTAAATCATTCTTTGGTGATCAAAAATATAAATTAATTACTGAGCAATACCCTAACACAAGAAAATGCCTCTGATCATAGCATAAAATATTAACCATTAAAAGGCAACATTTGGCCCACAAAACCTATGCAATTGTTTACACGGGTCGCAGCTTTGCTGTTAAAAGTCATCAGGTTAAGCCAAGTTTACACTACCAAGAAGTTTGTAAAACTAGTTTTAAGCCTGAAATTGGTTCAAAATCATGACATAAAACTTAAATATCAACTCACATCATTTTTCTGGATCTGTCTGTTAAGACTCTCCTCCAGCTTAATTATTTCTGACTCATGGTCTGAGAAGTTTGTTCTATTGCCAGATACTCGTTCAACTCTGGAATGCAAATTATACCATGAATCCACTTCAATAAAACTACGTGCAGTCACCGGACATCAATCACAGTTGAGGGAAATAAACAGCAGTCATTTTTCAACAAACATCACCAAATTGCAATTTGAAACAGCAACCAAAAGTAAATGCAGTTTGCTGTGTAACGTAACAGTCATAGCATCACATTTGCAATATACAGTGATATTGAGGCAAGTTCAGTTGAAATCTTGAAACAAATTATGACCTGATGGCAATGTTACACCACCAACCTCTTCACTGATAGACCAGCACTAGACTCTTGTTATAAGCCACAGTTTAATGTAGTCATAAACCAAAATATTTTAAAAAATGTCAACTACTTACAGGATTGCATGAGGTTTATAGCCTTGCCAAACAAGACTCATTTTAACTTAAGTTCAAATTGTTGAACTTAGAGATTTCTGAAAACAATATATAATTCAAATAAACCAACGTTTTCTTTGTATTTCTGTCATCAATCTGTTTCTGGAGATCGGCAATCTGGCGCTGCAGTGAAATTACCAACTTTTCCTGGTCGCTTCTCAGTCTTTCCAAATCCTGAAGAAGACAGAAGACACTTTGCCAATCATTTTCCATATCTGTAGAAATTGTGAATCATTTTCCATCTCCGTAGAAATGTTGTCTAAAAAAACTAATCTCAACCAACAAAAATTGCATTTGATCTCGATTCATGAGAGGCTTCAGTCACATCCACATCTAGCACAACAGTTGCCGATTGGAATTTCACGCCGCTGACCATAATATCACAATCAACTACCAGACCACTGGTCAGTGTCCACTTGTATACAGTGGATGCGCAAGTGGTCACTAACAGACATGAATAATGTTGATAAACTACAACCTGTGTCATTGTACACAGAGAAGCAGGCCTATGTAAATATGCCTGTGCACACTTTGACAACTATAAAAACCCATCTGAACCCTATAAACACTTCCCAATTTAAAATCAATAAAGGACAAAGAAAGAGCTGTTAAATCGGGTCAGCCTGAACTCTTGATTTTACAATTTGTCTGTTCTAACATAATTTAACAATTTTTATCCAATTTGGAAATGATAGCGTCTGTTCAATTAAAAACCAAATGTAGACTTCCACAGCAGTTAATAAAACTTAAACAGTCAAACATTTCTTATTTTTAAGAGTGTTAAGAAGATCCAAAAATATTACGCACCCCTTTTTCCCTCTGCACAGAATGTAATTGCTTCACAAGTGACTCAGCATTTTCTGACGTTCCTGATTTTCCTTTGGCATGATTGGCCTTCTGCAATTCATTCTCCATTTCGGAAAGTGCCTCCATAACCTTCCAGTTTCTTCGTCTAAGATCCTGAAAATGAATTTAATAGCTCCAAATATCAGGATTTTACCAAATGTCTAATTTGAATGGATATGCCATTAAGTCATTCTGAATCAAATTAAAAATACAGCCACAGTAAATTATCAGAATGGTATCACCTTAGAAAAAGAATATCAATAATATTAAAAAGTGACAACTTTTCTTTTCTATTGAGCTATATGTATTTAGTGGTCATTTAATTTCCAATTGGTTCACATTCATTACAGATACTTCAACAAAAAACACATGTATGCATCACAACAAAGCATAATAAAACAAGACTTGTCGTTAACCTTTGCTTTCAGTAGTTACATCAAAGAATTGTCACGTGTTAATAATTATGCTTAAAGGGTTAACTAAATACTGGGCAGAAACTTTCCAACAATGCATATTATTTTAGCTTAGCCTACGATGGTGGAAAGTATAGACCAACTTCACACACTAACAATAATAACTAATCCAACAGACTTTCTTTGGCATGACACCAGGCTGCGTCCAGGCAGTACCTACAAACTCATAATTACATAATACTATTTATAAAGTGATATTTTGTTAGATAAAACTAGATGAAATCTCGAGTCACACTTTTCTAACTCAGGCCTAAAAAAAATGCTGTGTTTCCGGTAACAGAGCTAAAAAAAATTGGGTAGGTAGGTCGGAAAATATTTTTATTTTGTAAAATATTTTTATGCAGTGACTATCCGAAAAAGTATACCCCACTAGTCTTTTTTGCACGCTGAAACAAAGTACGTGTTCTAAGCAAGTATAAACTGCCTATTTCCCGACTGTCTGCACCTAAAACAGCTCTAGAAACAGTCCTATTAATTTCATTTTGTTGACGTCTCTTATGTTATGTCAATACAAATGTTAAAAAAAGATTTTTTGAAAAAAAATTAAAATTATTTTTGGGGAAAAAAATTTTTGGGGAAAAAAAATTTTTTTTAAAAATTTTTTTTACAAAAATATTTGGGTCGCGGCCGTAAAAATGGGTCGGTCGCGTTACCGGAAACTCAACACTTTTTTTTTACGCCTCACGTCATTCTTTTGCCTCTGCTTCTGCAGCAGTTCCTCTACTTCTAAGACTCTCATATCAAGGAATGCAGTATCGTCCATGGAACACAACACGTCAGTGCCATTAGCAACTCTGCTGGACAAAACAGAAAATTTTATGTAACAGAATTTTTTTAATGCAGCAGAGTAAAAGTTAAACATTTTAATGAAAAAACATTTCAAATCAAAAATCAATTTTATTGATCCCAGTAGTAAAAATAGGCATCAGAACAATAATAATCAGCATGATCAGATAATTATCATAGTCAATCACCATATTGATCCATGAGAATAATACAGATCAAACGGGAACAATAGGCTTATCTGAAGGATGAGTTCCAAACAGTTAGTCTAAAGGTGACTGATGAATAGCATGTATTAGCAAAATTATTGGAGTGATAAAATGTCGGATTATAGTGAAATTGGAATGTAAAATCATTTGCTAATTTCCATGTTAATTTAAGCAATGCAACAATTACCATTAACGTAATTACCTTAACGAAGTAACAGCTTTTTTATGTTTACGACATTTCTAAGACTCATTCATTTACAATTGAGGAAAGGCAATTTAGTGAAGATACATATTTTTTTGTAGGAATCAAAATACTCAATTGCAATTTACATAAATTTCATGCAATGAACAAGATTTTTTTTTTAAACACATGCTGAGACCAACACACTTGTGCCAACAATGTGGATGATAAAAATTACATTTTAAAATAAGGAAAGCATTTGTAAAAAGAAGACTGAAAGTTGAACTTACATTTCATCCAGAGCATTTAAACAGCTCGGTGGAGGAGCGCCGACATTCTGCTGCCCGGTTAAGTTGATTTTCTCACAGACAATGGGTTCGTCTACAGACCGCTTTACGCTGCCACTATGCGACTGTAACACCTGTAAAAATAGCAACTGGTTTTAAGACATAAATATAACAAAGAAGACTGACCGTATCCATAGCTGTCATTTTAATTTTCACTTTTAACACATGTATGTAATATGTATGTATGAATGTATGCATGATTGTATGTAGGTACGAGCACTTGCCATAGCACCCCTTCAAGATTTCTACTCAGAGGTGCTTCCAACTACAGCGGAGTTTCACGCCAAAGCGCATGAGCAATTGCGAGTGAAGGATTTGGCAGCTGAGGTGGATTCGAACCAGCAACCTTCGGACTCCAAGGCACCAAACATACCCTACACCACCGCTTCCCACGTACCATTACCTACTGAAATTATTGTCTAAATAATATTTACAAATATTCAAGAACTCATGGCTGATGATGAAAACATCAAAAGATCATACACTGAAGTACAACATAAGACAATCATCTTTTCTTTAAAAAAAGCAAGAAATGACAATGATGACAAGCGAACTCCCAAATATGCAGAAGTGCTGTGATTCACTGTCCTAAAACTCACCTAATTCCACTGTCATCTTTCAAACCACAAACCAACAGGGAGGAATGCTCTACTATATTCTAAGCACTATTTACAATTTATTAACAAGTAATACCAACACACTGAAACGAAACAAAGGCAGGCTTCAGAGACAAACCCTTTCAAAGATTTTATTATTTTGTCATAACGCAAAAAATATACAATTAGTGCAAACGAAAATTTATAATAAACACTCAAATAAGAATAGTTGCACCTATTTTGTACAATAATATTTACATCAATTTTGCTGTCTTTCTCCAGAATCTCCACGTTAAGTTCTGCAATCTGACTTCTAAGGGAATGAACTAGAACTTCATTATCTTCTTTCAACTTTTCCATTTCCTTTTAAATTAAGAAAACATAAAATTGATATCAGCATGAAATGTAACCAAACATCTAAACAGAAATCAGTAATTCACCATTAAAAATCAACTTGCATAAATGCTGGTTCACACTGCGATTGAATTATGCAAACAAAAACCCTACAATAAAATATGTTCGCTGATTAATGTGAAGGAAGATTGGACTACAAAGAATAAAAGTTTGGTGTCTTTGTTGAGTTGCGGAATATCTAAGTTTTATCCAATTGCCTCATTCCAATTTAGTGCAGCTTTTGCTTTATTCAGTTAATAACTTAAGGTTTCAGTCAAGGCCTGAAAATCAATTTCATTTTTCCTGTTTGGTGACAGGGCAACCACAGAAACCTTAGCTGTACTACATCAGCGTGTGTCGAATTCTAAATTTGGTAAATAAATCCTTCAGAAACTAATCGACAACTTGTCTGTTCTACTACAATAAGGCAAACCATCAACTACTGATTTTTTTTTATGTGCACTTGTTATAGCGCCCCTTCAAGCTCTCTCGCTACTCAGAGGCGCTCCCGAATGCAGAGCGGACACTGCATCGGAGTTTCTCGCCAAATCGCTGAGCAATTGTGAGTAAAGGACTTGCCCAAGGTCCTTACGCGGTGAGATGGATTCAAACCTTGAACCTTCCATCTCCAAGGCAACGACATCACCACCACACCACCGTGCCCCACTGATAGTTAGTTCTAAATATATTGAAGTCTTTACTCTGTGTACCTGTGGTATTCGAAGGGTAAACAAGAAAACAGATGAAGCAACAATAACCTGCTTTGCGACCATCTCCTCAAACTGGTCTTCAAAATGCTTGATGTTATCTTCCAGCGAAGACTCAATGTTCTCATCACGAATAGGATTCGCTTTCTGCTTTCCTTCATCCCTCGGTGATGTTCTACAAACATTGCAATCGCAGAATTGTCTGAATTCTTCAGAACACTTTCGCAACAAACAAAAAAAGCCTTCTTGGTACCACAGTATATCAAGGCATCAATTGATGATGATTGTTATTAATTATAAAATTAATATTATGCAATCATTCATCACAGCTGTCTACTGACCAAACATCGATTGACAGCAAGGACTGAGCAATTGCAAGAGAAGGTCTTGCTCACACCAGTGCACAGCAACTATCGCATGGGAGGCTCGAATGTATATGCTTCACTTCACATCATTCTAACCAATTGGCCACAGAGTCCCACTGAGCACTACAAAAACTCAACAGTTGAGAACACCACTTTAAAAACCCAATTAATGTAACAAGTGCTTAGAGTAGTGATCAACAAATGAATCAGTTCACACCTTCACGTAAGCCGCTACCCTTATCTCTCACGTAAAGAAACCAAAAAAACAGACCAGAAGATGTGGTACTAAAACAATAAACTGATGCAGCTCTAACCCAGCAGTGGCTTTTAGTTTTCCATTTTCCTCCATCAAAGTCTGAACAAGACGCGACTGTTCAGCAACCTCTGCTTGAACGGAATCCAAACGAGACTGTAGCTGAAGTCGCTCTTGTTCACGCACCTTTAACGTCGACTCTAAGCGACTTCTGGCATCATTTATTTCCTGAAGCTAGAAACAAGAATTTTGTCTTAATTACAGCAATTTTTTAATTTAATAGGATTTGATTTTAACAGTATTGTAAATGCACAGACACTGGATGCACCCTGCATCTGGCATGTTATACAAAATACAATTATTTCATTACACTGTAAAAAATGAACAGTGAAAAGGGATATTTACTGAGTAAAACCTGACCAACTTCTTACAGTCAAAGTTCTATTTCAAATCATAATCAATTGAGTAACCTGATAAAAAAGATAATGTTTAATGCTGAGCTGATAACTGTCGCTAAGCATTCATGTCTGATTTTAGAGCAGTTTCATGAGCTATGGGTCTTTAGTTGCAGATCAAAATTGTCTTTCTGTATGACCTGTTTTGCAGTCTGTGACTGTTGGCTTTTCTTCAGGCTTTCAGATTTCTGCTGTTCCAGTGCAAGCTGATCTCGTAGCTGTTTGACTTGGGCCTCAGATGAAGCTGCAGTCAATTTCTCTGTAGCAATATTAGAACAATATGCAGTAAAGTTAATGTACACTAAACACTCCTTAGAAACATAACACATGATCCACAGATGTTCTATGAAATTCATGCATGCAGCCACTTTGTAGTTAATAATTAACTTAAATTCTAAGTTTCAGTCATTCTTTTTTGGCAAATATCCTGTACAGTACTTTTGATCATGTGTTCCTCATAGCCTTGGCAAATAGAGACAAAATATATAAAAGACTCTTGCAGCACACACAATATGCTCCATTAGTAGAGTTTATTGCACATGTCATAAATCTATATTACCAGGCACATAACAAAGATTTGTTCTAAATAACCTTCACCAATTTTCCCAATCCACAGTTCTGTTACAGAATGCTTCATCTCTGTGGTTGAAAAGATGATAAAGTCATTGTATTGAATCGTGGATCTTAGTCCTCAGTTCTCACTCGTAGCAATTTATTTTTCATCTAGAGACTTCGGACTTAGAACATTTAAACAGCAACAACATGTAAAATACAGTAGGTTATCTATCAATTAGAAAAGTCAGTTACCCTTCTGAAGAGACGTCTCCAGATCTCGGATCGTCTTCTTCAAGGTTTCAGCAGCGTAATCTTCGTCCTTTTTCTTTAACAGTAAAATATTGAAATTCAGAACATTCAGTTCTGGATCAAGTACAGCAAAGGTCAAAGCATTCTATGGCCAAGTGGAAAACTAAAGTATATGAGAATTGGCCAAAGATGAAAGATGGCAATCATGTGAAAGATAGCATTCATGTGAAAGATGACAATCATGTGAAAGATGACAATCATGTGAAAGATGACAATCATGTGAAAGATGACAATCATGTGAAAGATGACAATCATGCAAAAAATGGCAATCATGCAAAAGATGACAATCATGTCTGAGATATGTCACATTGCAAACATACTTCTAAGAGTAATTTTACCCTTAGGCAGGGCTGAAAGTGAGCTGGGTCTACCTGGGTTTCCGACTCGGCATTCAATTTGGCACCCTGCTTTGTCGGGTCTAAGCCGGGTCACGTATTTAGCATTTAGGAGCACGCATTTATCACATTTAGTTTATTATTAGATAACAGTGTAGAAAATCAACAACATTCACGCATCAGCCGTTCGTTCGTTTCACATAGGCTTATCTTCATATCCCAGATGTGTATCGGCCTATGTCAGACCCGGCAAGTGTTTCAAACCACTTTCAACATTAAGATAAATAAATGAGCAGGCAGTTTTCTTAAAACTGTTACATCTGTAATCAGTAGCAAAAGAGACACTTAAAATGGTCATTCAATGATATTTCAGTAATAACGCAGTTCCAAATGACCTTCTTTGAACTTGAGACAGCATTGAATCCTTTGCTTTCCAGTGCTTTCAACAGCGCTTTGCACTCTTGTTCTTCAATCTCCCCACTTTCCAGCATCTTGACAGTAACGCTGACAGCATCTGATACAACAACCACAACATACAAGATCAAGTCTGGACAGTCATTTGCATAACATATACAGTAAAAAGTTCAACAAGATGCAATCTGGTAAAATGAGCATTCACTTAACCCTTTACTGACCGAACCTATAGGATTCCAGTACCTTTTACCACACTTTGGTCAGTAAAGGGTTAACAAGCATACAATAACAATCAATTTAACACACAGAAATAGTTAAATCACAAATTCCATGTTAATCTCTCTATCTGCACCTCATTTACATTTGACAGGGAAGCACATGTAGCAATATCATCATCACAGCATTTCTCATTCCTCCTTCAATTGCAGATGTTGGTGAGACATACAATTAATCATGCATATTTATTAGGGTGATTCAGAAAAATAAAATGTCGAATTTTTCTGGTGCTCTCGATTTTTTATGTTCCTTTTGGTAATAAAATATGGCCCAAAAAATTTGAATGAAATTGGGTAATGTTTAGTTTTGCCTCATCGACCTTGAAATTATTTAATTTTATTGTGATTTGTCAAAAAATTGCGTTTTAATAAATATCCATTTTTTCCTGAAAAAATTAGTAATCCAGTCTGATAAAAACGATGCAACACTATCTAAGACCTGGTATCTATTGTTTTAAATGCCAATATATTTTTAATGATTGAAAGTAATTAAAATTTAATTGATTTTATTCGAATTTGAGCTTTGTGCTTCGTCAATGTAAGATCGAAGGTTGATGCTAGTGAAATCCCTCCTTCAGAACTGTAACCTACAAGTTAAAGAGGTTTAACAATCTTTTTACCATCCTAATATTTGGAGATTCTTACCATTTATTAACAAACATCTTCTTGAATAAAATAAAGACTTATCTGACTGCAATGTGGAGACGTTTTACGAAAAGAACGAAATGATGCCAATTCCTCACCAATAGGAATAGGCCTCATAAGATAACCTTAAGTGACGGTCAACTGCTTCTGAACCACTTTTACAATTGGAAATTACTTTCGATGCAGATAAAATTTTATTTTCTCTTGTATCAAGTATCAGTAGATGGAGCAACAGTGCATCATATGCATTGGGACATGTGATCTATACATTCACATAAAGTTAAAAATAATCCATTCTTTAAACAACCAGTGACTTCATTTTGTGTTAACTTGATTTAAGTTCAGCCATCTGCTGTGCATGGTTAACAGGTTAAGTGCACTCAGCACTCACAAATATGCCCCAAGTGATGGACTGAACTCAAACAAATCTTTTCAATCTCTCAACACATGCAAAGCCAACTTCAATATTAATTTTGACAAACGTTGAAATCGAATGCCGCTGAACGAAAGTGGAAACTTGGATAGCCTGCTTTATCTTTGCAATTAACCTCCTGCTGCTAAAATATAGTCTGCCTTTCTGCTGGTGACATTTGCTGGACCCAATGCAGAAGCACGATTTGGTGGAATGATATTCAAAGAACAAAGCTTCTCTCATTTCCTCTTATTATCATATTCAGATGTCACTGGATTTTGAGTTTTCGCAGAATGCATCTCCAAGCAAATTTCAGTACTGTTCATTCAAGTAGGGTACTCAATTATTCGTCTTCTTAATCACTATGATCTTATTCTGATTCACTTTTAAAACTTGATGTAGACAACAATACTGCTCGTGACTTACATAGACCTATTCCATTGCTTATTGTGTTTTCCCTTTTTTTTGCGCCGTATACTTATTTCCTTCATTTGTTTTTCTTTTCTTCTTTTTGGCCAAATCGGCCTCTGTATCTAGTCCAACTGGCAACTGCACCAATGTTGCACCATTGCAAAGTTTGTACCTTCTTCAGTTTTAATTATATTGCCTACTCATGGCCTCACAATGACCAATATGAAAGAGAAGATTAATTTATTGAAAACAATCATCTTTTGTCAGTTTTCTGTGTTGTTCACCTGCAATTCTTGTTACATCAGATGCATCTGGTTTTTTATAGGCCTAATTCATTTAGTTTCCGAACAATATTAATTAGAACTGCATTTGGAATACTTTAGCCTTTCGCACAGATTTCGATCTCTTGACCTACATTTTCTCTACAACTTTCTGAGAAAGTTTCTCTTTCTTATGAAAGAAAACTGTAAACATTCAAGATTGTAGTCATTATTCTACCTCAAAACGTCTCTTACGGTTCTCCATCAAGATGAATGGAAATCTTTGGCTTGTTGTTTTCGCTATGTACCGTATTCAAAATGCTAACAAGCATTTCTCATTTTGAATAGTTTTGCAATAATTTTTTGCGTAAATTATAATGATAAATCAACAAATTTGGTTGTTTACACACTTCACCATTTTGTTTATGCTCAATTTATATACTCTTTTAAGTTCTATATTATAAAAAATAGGTAATTTAATTTAAAATGTTTTACACGCAAATAAAATTTAGTGAAAATAATCTTTTAAAACTTTGAGCTCCGTGAGGCAAAACTAAATGCAAAGCAATTACTTCCATATTTCACAGTTTTGATCCACGAACTAAAAGGAACACAAAAAGTAAAGAGCGTCTTTTAATTTCTAACTTTCATTTTTTCCCTACAGAGCTTGAATCACCCTAATATTTATAGTCAGCACACTGTTATTTTCCATATTTATCCAATATTTAATTTTTTTATCTTAACAAAGGCCTAACAAAGGCCCTTGAAATGAAAGATAGCAAACTACAATGTTCCTACTGCGTGCAAGAAAAACTAGCCGCCAATTCATGTATGAGGTGGAGGAATCAAGACCAAAATACTTAGGTCAAAGTTTTAAAAGCTTTGTTAAATTTCACGGCTGACTGAATAGCAGATTATTGTCTGTTGCATACAAAGCTGTGGCTTTAAAGACATATGCACCAGCTACATTGGTGGATACATGGACGTGAAGGCGTGAAAGGCGGTTATCCTCTGCACAATTGCACACTATCCTACAACCAGCCATTGACTTCTATATAATAAGGAACCCTAAGGGTTGTTATTATATAAAGGTCCTTCGACCAGCCTACTGCCTGTGGCTGAAGTGAAAGTCAATGACAAGTTCTAGCATTGCATTAGGCTAGAGTACACATGCATATAATAATACAGATTAATACACTGTCTTGTGCACAACATAATTTGCGGTTCGAAGATTGGTTACTTGACTCAAGTGATATTTCAACACTTTAAACAATTGATGAGATCTCATTATTTGCTGTTAATTGCCACTGCTCTATTGTATATTCCATTGTTTTGTGCATTTCACTTCTAATCACATCAGTGCATAACTTTTAAACTTGTATAATAAAATGTGCATTGAACTTTATTAATTACCCAGCACTAACAGATAATTTAACAAGTTATATAATTATTAGCAACAGTTACTAGTGAGTTATCAGCCACCGTTTTATAAGTTGTGCATTGTAAAAGTATTTCCCCATGGCAGACTGAATGGTTCTTTGGTATCCACTGAAAATGAGCTCAGACACCCAGGCCATGTTTTAACAACATTGTGAAATCCCTATTGATGATCAAAAACTAATCTTATTTGAAACGTTCTTCTCAAAGTAAAAATGTCAGTTAGCCGTACATTTTCACTAAACTAATGACAGGTCTACCATTTATAATTTATGGCCAAAAACCTGAATGATTGACCTTTCAACAACTATATAGCTTAGCTGAACCAAATGTTTAACTTTAGAATCAACTGCAAGTTTTAAACAACAATTACGGTCATCTTAACTCTTTCCCGCCGGACCGGGTCACCCAATTAATAGCATAGGTATCAAAACAATTCCGGCTGGAAAGAGTTAATCTAAAAACCACAGTAAGCTTTCTAGAGACGAGCTTACCTTTAGGATCTTTCCTTGCCACATCACTGACTGATTTGGTAAGTGTATCCTGTTCCACTGTCCCTGACACATTGAAACTGATAGCCTTGTCCTCCTGTTCACCACCCAGTTCAACAGCTTTCCCCTTCTTTTTCTTCTTCTGGTTGGCTTTCCCTGCTGGTGGCGAAGGTGTGCCTCTGCCCTCAGCTTTGTCTTTCAAGACCTCAGCATCGCCAATGAGGACGGTACCTGACGAGCGCCGGCCCTCTTCCTGATGCTTCTTGTCCAGCTCATCCACAGGTCCAGGTCTTGGATGGAACGTTTCAGGAACGCTTTCCGCCTCAATCACGAGACTCTTCTCATCTTTGTTCACGAGGATCGATCGACTCGGATGGCTGGAAAGACCGAGCTCGGGAGTGGCCGGCCGATGGGACAGCAGGTCACCATCCGGTTCAATCGTCTCGACCTTAGATTCAATCTCCACGTGCTTTTTTGAAGGTGAAGGTGCGGCCTTGCAAGATGCGTCCAGGTTAGAAAAGAGTGCTGATTTTGCCGCCTTTTCTTTTTGGAATTTCTGTTTGTGATCCGGTGATGTCTCCTTGACGTCTGTCACCTTCTGTTTGTGATCCGGTGATTTCTCCCTGACATCTGTCAACTTCTGTTTGTGATCCGGTGAATTCTCCTTGACATCCGTCAACTTCTGTTTGTGATCCGGTGATTTCTCCTTGACATCTGTCAACTTCTGTTTGTGATCAGGTGACTTCTCCTTAACTTCCACCGTTTTCTGCTTATCATCCATCAACGGTTTTTCATCTGTTGATTTCTGCTTGTCGTCCACCGTCTTTGACTTGTCGTTGTGCTTTGAATAAACATGTCGTCTCTTCTGCTTTCCAGGCTTCTGTTCGGTGGCCGTATTATCAAACTCCTGCTTTTTCTGCTCCAGAACTTTGTCGTATGACTGCTCACGCATAAGAAACTTAGACACGGCAAACATAAGGAGGAGGAGCAAAACAACTCCTATGATAATCAGAACGATGTCATCCATTGTGATTTTACGACAATAACTTAACCGAGTTGTTGTTTGGAAACCATGAATGCGCAGTCTCTAACGAATTACAGTCACTAAATTAATCGGGAAAATTTTTCCAGAGTCATGTATATATGTGTGATGACCTTCTGCCTACAACAGAAATTTACAAGAGCTCATTACTGCAATACGATCAATCAAATATTAAGTGCATCAGGCAAAATTACAGAAATGCTTCACGTAGAACTAAAGTATTGATCAGAATTGACTAACTTACTGAATTTACAGTACGTATAGTTAACTGCAAATGCACAATACACCACATGCTGGATCATGCATAAATCATTACAACTTAAGTGCATGTGTGTGCGACTGTGCGTGTGAATGTGCGTGCGTGCGCGTATCAGTGAATGTGGATCTGTGAGTGTGTTTCTGAGTAGGAATGCTCCTCAAAGCCAAGCACCCGTATTGGGCTACAGACAAGCAAGACTACCAGTCAAATCAAACATTATGATCAAGTCAGCAATAATAGGCAAAGTTTTATATCAGTCAGTCCTAACACCGCATAAACAGAATGACCACCCCACACTCGGATAACAGAACGTTCAACCTAAGAATAGGTATGGTTGCAACTATCCACCGTATGCGACTAAGCGTAAGCAATGAATAAAAAAATAATATTAATACACATGCACAATCATCATGAATGAAACTGAAATTATACTTCTTTAAAAATAACCGCCTTTGGTAACATCAGGCACTTGGGCATCTTGCATGTCTTTGGCCTATATTGTCAAAACTAACTGAAATATGTTTGTTTACATACTTAAGGGTACTGCGGATGGTGGCAATGTTGTTATCCGAGTCCTGGGTGGCCATACTGTTTACACGGCGACAGGACGTATGCAAAACCTTACTCAACAATATATTATGGTAATATTTTTAACCATCTGCATGCCGTCGAGCTCTTTCATTGGGGAAAATATAGTTCTATTTTAATTGATTTTGACATCCTACTGCCAAGTGATCTCGCCATACTGACCGCTAAGTTATGTCTCAGCGCATCATCAGGGTGTTTTATGGAACAAATATCTGTGTGGCCGAATTGTCTCCGACACCGAGACACCACCCAGACACGTCAATGACGCAAGATGTCGTCAACCTGTTACGAATTATATTGTGAATTGCAAATAAGAAGCGTGTAACGATTGCTTTCTCGCCTAAATACTTTCAGCGCCATGTCAAACTAAGTCAAGAAATACACTTTGAACATCATGTTTTCAGCACGATACCTGTTGAGTCTTTCAACGAACAATCCGACCCACTACATACGGTTGAAAAATGGTCAAATAGGTTAAGACATCACGCTCGAATGCAAAACCCACGAAGCTATTCACTTTCATGGAAGTCCTTTAATGTGTCTTTGCCTCGTTCTTTACTTAGAAGTAAGTAAGCAATTATCTAAAATAAAAACTATGTTATTATATTCATTGAATAATAATTATTGGCACTGTTACCTTCGTATGGTTCAATAGGCCTGCTTCCCTGTGATTGTACTCTCTGTAACTGATGCTATTTGTTGAAGATATTTAAAAAAATAATTATGTTCGTTTATTTTCAGAAAAACTGGGAGACAAACCGCTATCACGTACAAAAAGCAATTTATCACATGAACATAATGGCCTATTTTAAGTTTATTTTAGCAGCCTAATGAGATTTTATAATTATTTTGCCATCATTGATGAGCATAATGTGGCTTTCTATGATTCTATCCAAAACGCGTGATGTAGTTTGCCATCTTTGTTGCCATTGTTGGCGATATACAAACTATAGCTAAAGATTTTAGCTGGTTGTTCAGTCACAGTATAAATAATTATTAATTGTTATTTATACTGTGGGCATACCAGCAGGCCTGCCAGGTCTACTAAAGACCTTTAAGTTAAGGTCTTTTGGTCTACGAACGAATTCTATAAATAAAAATTTTACGATTTTGGACTTCTTTTGATTACGTCACGAAGTCGAGCATCTCTTTAGGAATATGTAGTTTGTGTTTAAAAACTGAGTAAATATTGACGCTTGTTGATAGCAAGAATTTTAGATGATATACAAATCAAATTGAGATTAATTTGTGAATCTGGAAATCGAGGAAGGATAGCAGATGGCTCGAGATGAGAATCTGATGAAGCAGGGAGCTAACGGAGCCAAGAGACCATCGTACACGGGAGAACGAAGCAAGTCTCAAATGGCGGCCAAGACGAACAAAAAATGGGTCCGATTGGCCACTGTTCTCGCGTACGTAATTGCCGTTTCTATGGCCGCTGTCGCCCTGGCTATCTATTACAGTCTCATGTGGCACCCTGGTAACATGGGACTGTCGACAACCGCCACATCGTTATCGTCTGCACCCACTGCTGCCGCCACTGGAGACTCGAGGGAGGTGGCGGATCATAGCAGCAGTGTTAACCCCGACATGGATGAAGTTGTAACGACAGATAGATTCAAAATCACAACCGAATGACTCAGCAATGCCTTTCATTTAGCTTCACCTCGATTGACACTTAAAAGGTAATAATTATAATTATGGTCTTTGGCAGGAGGGTAGCCAGTAAAAATTTTCGGGGATTTCATTTGGGGAGAGGTCATCCAGTAGACATGGTCACAAAATACACAGTTAGTTTTAGAATTTTTGAAGTTATTTTGTTTCAGGGATGTTTGTAAGCATAAACCCTAATTCCTAACTATGCCTCTGGTCCAGTGCTTTTGTAACGGAATTTTTAGAACTGCACCTCTGTTTGTTCCCTTCCCATCCTCTGTGGTCAATTACTCCCAATCGGATGACAATGACCCTTTTTACTATTTCTAGCTGCACAGAAGTGCTTCTACAACTGCACAAATTCATTTAGAACTGCACAAATTCATTTAGAACTGCATGTTTAAAAGCCCTGCTGTGGTCTTTGGCTCTTTTATTATGCCCAAAATCCATGATGGCACCATCCTGGAAATACTACTGTTGCTTTCTTACCACAGAGAGATGTTATTAGATACTAAAGATAATTATCTTATTTATGCGTACCTGACACAGTTATTAATATGAAGGACTATCCAGTGGTATCCACTTTATATATAATTAATCAGTGTTAAATTTGGAGAAAATTGATTACCTACACTATCTATATTAATTTGTGATGTAGTACAATGGCAATAATAATTTACGCAGCAGAGTGAGTTACGTCTACTTCTGGGGTTGTAAGTTGCAAAATTTTGCTTGTTGACCAAGTCTGCCATTTTCTGCACAATTGTCATTATTTTCTATTCTCAATTTTTTTTAGTATACTGACAAATTGTAGTAATTACTTTACACATTGTTATCTCATTGGAGAACTTCTATAAGCTCCTCTATAATGATCCTCGTAGCATCCGTTGCTGAACTTAACTTAAAAGCAAATTCAGTGTCTTTGGCAGCAATGAAGATGAGTGGTTGAAGACCAAGAGGTATAGCTGAGAAGATTATTAATTACAAGAAGATGAGAAGCAGAGGCTGAATAGGAAGAGGAGGATGAGATACAAATAGAAGCGAAAGGAACATGGATGGGGTAGTAGCATGAAGATGAAGGTTAAGAGAAAGGAGGTTAAATCAGAGAATATGGAGAGAAGAAGAGTTAAAGGAGAAGGAAGAAAAATTGAAACAGAATAGGGAAGACAAAGGCTGGTAAGATATAGAAAGTATGTTGATTTGTATGGCGATTCAATCAACCTTAATCTTATGCTATACATGAGATTTTTGCTGTCTTTTTCTAGAAGCTGTAAAGGTGAATTCTGACAAGACTTCTTGGAAAGAAGCTGTTTTATGCAGTTTGCCAAAAGGAAAAGATTTCAGTAGTAAATCTAAGCAATTCTATGAACTTTTTACGTATTTTACTGTTATATTTATTTTTTGCAGAAAATGCGGTTTGTTATCTATAGTATTGTTGCATTATTTATTGATAACCAGGACTTTTCCTGTAATTTTTTAAATTATTGTTGTAAGTCGTATATACTGCAAAATTTAACAAAATGGCTTTTAATATTTCAGAAGAGTCATGGCAGCTTGTGCGAGCTAAAATTAAATGTTTTAAATAATTACTCTTTAAGTTAAGTCAGTAATACACTGGTCATACAGTTAAGCAAATGCTGTATGCCCTTGGATCTATAAACCAACAATATCTCACTTATTGAATCTATTCATTTAAATATGTTTCCTTTGCTTTATGTTATTCAAAGTAATTAATATGTTATCAGAATTCGTATTTATAATAGGTTTTAAAACATGCTTAAATATTTAATGCAATCGATAATTGACAGGTCAAAATTGCAGTTTAGTTTCTTACTGAAATACATCACAAACTGTTATCTGATTTCATAAGTTTTCACCAGTTCTATTTATCAGGATTACCTAAATTTGTGTTCAGATGAGCTGCGTTTTTTCCGTCATGCTGTGACAAAGCGTTTTCCAAAGAAAAAGTTTTAGAATCATCTTTGATGTCGTATAGTTTCTATATTAGTATTCTAGTCGTTTACATGGACATCAACTGTTGATATACTCTTTTATTGCCGTGACTGTTCTTTTAGATTTGAATATATTAATGTATCTCATTGTTGCGGTTCTTGAACTGTACTAAGTTATTTTAGACTTTTCATGTAGAAAAGTGCTTCGAGCTTTTTGTCTCAATTTGTATTTTATGTTTTTATGACCACGGTGAGATTTTGAATTGGAAGCAATGCAATCAAAGCAAAGTAGCCATAAGTTTTAGTGTATGGTTTGGTATGAGCCAATGAAAGGTTCAAATTTGCTTTGCCACTGTAGGCTGTGTCCTGAAGTTTAGTTTAATTTTTATGGTTTTTGATGGTGTAGGTTTTTTACCATTAACATGCCTAATTTGATCATTGAGTTAATTTATTATGTTAAACCAGAGCTCTTACAAGTTTTGGTACAATTTTTACCTATACAAACAATAAGGTTGTTGTGTTTTGTGCATTTAACCAAAATATCAGCGATCATTGCTGTACTTTTTTGCGCTTTTGTCATAGTAATGGTGGTTATCAGGAGACCTTACTGCGGTAAGAAGGCTTAGTCAGTGTCATTGATCTTAACCTAGTGCTAGACTTTTTGTCTAATAATTACGTGATGAAGTCAAGCTGCAATCACTGTTTTGATGCTAAAACAGGGGGGAGACACAGGGTAAGAAAGGGTGATTTCCATGTAGTAAGAGATATCCAAGTATACGGACATGGGCACATTGGTGTTAGCTATAGAATATCCAGAAGGCAGGTCCAATGTTGCTAAAATAGACTTTGTTATGCTTTATTTTATGAAGAAATTCTCTATTTTACTTGTGCAATTTGTGTGAAGAGTGTGAGACAGAGTAGACCTCAGTACACATTTATTCAGACAAAACTGTTTGTTATATTCAGTACACATTTATTCAGACAAAACTGTTTGTTATATTCAAAATATTAACATTCTTGATATTTTCACTGATGTTCAATTGTTCACAAATTAGCATTTTAAGATGGCTGGCCAGACTTTTGTTTAAAATCTCATTTTTCAAATGACTTGAAAACTGAACCAGAAACGCGAGTGTTCACATACTTCCAATTTCTTATTTTGATACTGCAATACTCTGAAGAATGTTACTTTGAGTTATCCAGAGATTTAAAATTGTCATGACAGTGCTGTTTTATTGTCTTCATGACACTGTATTTGCTTGATAAAACGTGTAATTAATAAAAGATTAACAATTAGAAAATCTGGTAATTGTTATGGTGGTGGTGGTAGCATTGATTTTGACAATTGTGAAAGAGACAGAATGAAAATGTAAGTAGGGCCTGATGTTGGTTCTGGTGAATCTGGTCAATTCCTTGAACTTGTCAATTTCTGTTCGGACTTGTGCTCTATGCCAGCATTTCCCAAACTGTGGGGTTGTTAAGTGGGTCACCATAGTTTTTCGGAAAATATTTATTTTGTATTTCTTCGTCATTTATTTGTAAATTCTGAAAATTTATGTTTTAAACAGCAAAGCAACAACATTTGCAGGCCCGGCCTTAGGGCAAGGCGAGCGAGACAACCACCTTGGGCCCCGCGCTTCCAGGGGCCCCGCGCTGCTGGCTATATTTTTTCTTTCACGAAATTGACAATTGTTGCGTTGCATAACAACTAAACTTGCAGTCAAGTTGCCAAGTGAATGTCAAAGGGTAATTTTGAAAGAACGAGACTTTGCTAAAGCGAGTCTCAGTCACTGTTGTTGTCGAGGCCTAGGCTACATGTAGAATTTTCTCCAGAAAACAGTAATTAACTCATTTTGCTTCAAATTTGCATATGAACATCCGCATTTCTTTTTAGCAGAGGGCAAAACACAATGGTATGGTAGTGGTACATGAAGCCACTGTTTAAACTCTAGAGTTGCAAAAAACGTAGTCTATGACGTATAAAGTTGTCGCTGCTGTCTTGATATTTTATATAGGCCTAATTGAAATCTTTCATGTTCGCAGATGTTAATACACATTATAAAAATTTCTCAACCTTGACATTATGGAAATTATTGTCCTTTCTTACGGATATATAGCTTATAGTTACTTAAATTGGGACATATATTTTTAATGACAATAATATTAATATAGGCTAATATTCTCGGAATTTCTTACTTTTAGGCCTACATGCATCTTTGAAAGTCAAATACGTATACGGTTTATTTTAAAATAGTGCTCTTAGCTAAAAAATTGGAAAAAACGTTAAGTGTCCCATCTTAGGTGACTCCACCAGTTCCGTATTGACAGATAATCAACTGAATTACCGTACCTATGGTAACTCGACCCGGACCACCACGGACTATACTCTCACGGACAACCCTTCTGACCTAACGCAGCGCTCGTGAATAAGCTGGTGCCTCACGCTTGGACTTTCAAGCAGCGCTTTAGAAATTTGAAGATTACGATTACGAACTGCGAAAATCTATGCTTGCTGCCTTGGGCCCCGCAGACCCTAAGGCCGGGCCTGAACATTTGGATATGATTAGGTTCAAGGGCGGATCCATGGGGGCCAATCCGGCCATGCCTCCCCCATTCAGAACTACCCAATGTTACGGATAAATAAATTAATAGGCCTATGGCCCTATGTGATGGCCAGTATGCTGCACAATGCACTTGTAGTCCATGACGTAGCAATGGCCCTGAAATCTTTTTAGAATAAACGCAAAGAATTGAATGGGGCACAGGTAGCCTAAGGTGCTATAGCCATGGTTGGTGACATAACAGGCAGTGTGATAAATTATGAATCCAGTGATCAAGAACTCCTTAATAAGCCTACCTGCCTGTCTACGACTAGGTCTGTCAGAGTTGCCGTCAACTACCGACCTCTACCGAACTTAGATAAAATTTTACACTGCCGATGCGACTCGATGGGAATAAAAGATGGCGATTGAGAGGTTTGGCGTCTTGATACGCCGCGGTTAGCAAAAGGTTGCCCGGTAAACGTGTATTTTAGTATGGTGAAGTATTTTAACGCTTATAATGAGGTTGCCCAACACCTCTAGGTCTTCTTGTGCTCATAATAATAATAATATTTTCCGGTTGACAGAATGATCGCAACAGCTTGCAGTTGTCCTAATCAAGGTGAGAATTGCCGGGGGAGTTGGGGGGTTCAACCCCCTCCAGGCCCGCATTAAGGTAGGTGCTAAGGGTGCTGCAGCACCCGGGCCCGCGCATTTTGGGGCCCGCATTTTCGGAAGTGATGAAATTTCTTAGTGAGAATGCTGCTGCAATAATAAATGCCAAGTCATCGTCGACGAAATTTTGACAAAGACCTCCAACACATCAAATTTGTCAGCTCGAATTATAAATTTGTGTGAATTGGTTGAAATCGTAGGATCGTATAGGTCTATTCCTATTGTAGCCTAATATTCTGTCGTTTGGAAGTAAGAGCAAAACCTTTCAACAGTGATGTCATAAAAGTCAACCATTTTGACTGGTCTCATGAAACAAGAGGAACAATTAAAGGTAGAACATAATATTATGTTATTGGTTAGCTATTAATTTCTGAATCCATGGTTAAACACCTTCTCTATTATCTCTGCCGCTCAGGCAGGTTCAAATGTCCGACGACGTCATTCACTAACATGTCGGTTCTCATCTGAGTCATCTTTGAACCTTCCGCATCCCTTAGGCCTAAGTGAAGCTTAATCCAATCCAGCAGCATCATCTGTCGTGGTCCTACTCTTACCCGCTACCCTTTTATGTTTTCTTTAAATTCCTGTGAACTTGTCATTCTCAGTTATTTTTAATAATATATATTCTATAGGGTCTAATACAAATTTCGTTGTATGCATAAAGTACGTGCATCCTAATTTTCTGGTGATGACCTTGATAAATATCAAACTTAAACATGGAATGACTCAATAAAAGTCAGTTTCGCTAAATTATTCTATACTTTTAAATATGGATTTGAAAGATTAATTTTTGTATAGCCTATTGCTTGTCTTTCGTTCCTGTTGTCACTGTAGTAGTCTCTCAAACTTTTTTCATTGAGACAAATACACCACAAGAAAAGCATCCTTATAAGCAATGGCGTAGCCAGAGGGTTTGGGGATAAAAGCCGCCATTGACTTAGGAAAAAACGTTTTTTAAAGGTTATTTGTCCAATTATATAAGAAAAACAAGCATCCGGCCATAAAGCTCCCATCCGAAATTCCTGGCTACGCCACTGCTTATAAGTAGACCTAGAGTTTCTTAGGCTTACTCGTTGTCAAAATAGGCATAATTATGTGCCTGGTGACCCGGTTTCTGAAGAAGGGGGCCCGGAACATCATCACAGCACCCGGGCCCGCACTAATCTTAATGCGGGCCTGACCCCCTCAGTCTTTCTTAGAGCCCAATGTTAAAGTATGTTTTTCATACCCCAATTTCAAGTTTATCATAGGCCAACCCCCCAGTTATTTTTCCACAATTCTCATACTGGTCCTAATTAACATCAATCTTAACTATACTAGGCCTAGTAAAACAATAGGCCTATACGGGCTCTAATAGCAGCCTACCAAGCACGTCTATGCTACGGGGCTTCGGGAATCGGACTCAGCTCCGCTGATCTCCATACCAGTGTGTTATCCAATGCGCCACCCCCATCCCCCACGCCACACCTCCATGAGAAACCCGCTGAACGAATAGGCGTAAATCTGTGATAGCTCTGCTTTTGAGTGAACTGCAACTTCGATAATTGTTAATTAGGCCTATTATTCTCAAAGGTCAGTCGTGATCGACCCTCATAGGCCTAACTATACTGCGCCGAACAGTTCAATTGTGTTCAGAAGGAGGAGGAGACCCTGATAACCTGAGGCAACGCATTTATCCCTATAATAGACAACTGGGTAGCCTACTGGGTAGCCTACCAGCTGCTTCGGTATAAGGGGACAAAGGGAGCGATTCCCCCGACGACTGCGAGTGAAGGGAAAGGCGTGGGCGATGGCATAGAGGGAACTACCCGAGTGGACTGCGTTGCGCAATGTTAGTCCATATTGGCTGATTACTTTACACGCATCGCTGGGCCTTGGACGATAAGCATTAATAGAAAGCATTGCGAGAGACACGTAATGGCCGCCGTGATCACCATGGCCGTGATGTAGCCTACGTCAGATCAGTGATGTAACTGTGATGCAACGGGCGCCGACGTCACCAGTCAGGTCCGCATGGCATGAACGCGTGTCGACGACATTTTGTCGATGATTTCTGATGGATCGTAAGATCGCCGAGGCTAATCAGTAGCCTATAGCAACGGGCTGTGTCTTTGGATCATTTTGATGGGACTAGTATATATAGGCCTTCTTTCTTGCGCTCAACCCGCGGTGGTGTAGTCACTGTTATACCCCGCAGTCGATCGAGTCGATCGATCGAGTCGATCGTAACTCGGCCAAGTCGAGTCGATCGAAAAATCGTCGACTCGATCGACTTGCAAGTCGAGTCGATCGTGAGTTTTTTTCGATCGACTCGATCGACTTGCGAGTCGAGTCGATCGTGAGACATGCCAAGTCGAGTCGATCATTGCTCCGTCGACTGGACTCCACTTAAAAATATTTATCTTAGGCCTACTATTTCTTGAAGTCTCAAAGTGAACTACATGATAATTATAATGACGTAATTCAGTTTTTCCACACGAGTGCAGCTAATGAACCTTTTGGCAGCAGCCGCTGACGATTTCGTGTTTGTGGAACTGTGAAAGTCGATAGACGTACGTTTTCGATTTGAGTTCAACCAGTATAGAGGCGGAAACAGAAATTTTTGACGGGGGTGGGGGCAAATTTGTTGGTCTTGAGCCGACAAATTTTTTTGTTGGTTTTCCGTGAAAAAATCCTTCTTTTAGTCTTTCGCCCCCCAAAAACTTCTAAAAACTCGTGGCAACTCCGGTTACTTAAAATTTGATGACTTTTTTAGTTATGTGCTAGTTTCTCTCTCACCTTCCTGTTCCCGTTGCGTTGATTTACAGCTTCTTGAAAACTGAGGGGATGAGGGTCCGAATGGAGTGGGGCATGGCCGGATTGCCCTCTTGGATGCGCTCCTGAATGAGCATGATACATTAATTTTAGGCCTGTATAAATTATTATATGTAGATGGTAATTTTGAGAATATAAAACGGGGCCTTTATAACGTCACTTCGATCAGGATACAGATCTACTATCATATAATTTCATTAATTTTGAGAATACAAAACTAGACCCATGCTTATTGTGACGTCACTCTGATTATGATGCAATTTTTACTATTATAGGCTTATTACAGGTTCACCTCGAGAATTAAAACAACTAGGTCTATTGTGACGTCACTTCGATTATGATACAAAATGTAATATTATAGAAGTGCATTTTGATGATACAAACAAGGCCTACTGTAACGTCACTTTAATTATTATGCATAATTTTATATACTATTAAAAAAGAGCATTTTGAGAGTATAAACTAGACGTATTGTGACGTCACTTCGATTATTACGCAGATCAACCGTAATCATTTTTGAAACTCATTAACATTGATATGTATTATATTACCTGGATGAGTAACGCTTCGTATAGTGGTCCATGGCCGACGGCGAATCAGTCGCGACTTACACTAAGGGCAGCGTGTGCTTGTTCCTATCTAAACCCATGTTAAATTCATCAACTTTGAAGGTAATTTTCAAGAAATCTGGTCAGTGGCCGCTAAATACAGTTAAGTTGATTGTTTTGTATGTCATTCAACTCAAAAACCCTAAGCTGGTTTTGAACAATTGTGTATCATTGCTAAGAAATTTGTGTTTTAAAGCGAAGTGTTGTGACGCCTATCTTTTACTATGGTTTGCCGCTAGGAATTCTGGGAGTTTCCCCAGAGAATTCTGGGATTTGCCTCATAGAATTCTGGGATTTGCTCTAATGAAACATTGTCTTTCCCTTAGTGAGCGATAATCCGAACTTTCATAGGCTATCAGCGTTCCAGTAGTATATAGTACATTTCAGTGCTCATTAATTTTACAGAATCTAAACGAGGCCTATTGTGACGTCACTACGATTACAGTGCACATCTACTATAAATTCACTGAGAATACGAAACTATGCTTAGTGTGACGTCACACAGATTTCATTTTGAGATCATATAACTGCAGGGGTGAGCAAGAGACAAAGTAGGCCAAGTCGACGAAGTCGATCGTCGACCGAGCCAAGTCGATCGAGTCGTGAAAAGGTCGGCGAGTCGACGAAGTCGATCGAGTCGATCGTCGGCCGAGCCAAGTCGATCGTAGCCCACGACTCGATCGACTGCGGGGTATAGTCACTGTATGTATGTATGTATGTATGTATGTATGTATGTAGGCCTATGTATGTATGTATGTATGTATGTATGTATGTATGTATGTATGTATGTATGTATGTATGTATGTATGTATGTATGTATGTATGTATGTATGTATGTATGTATGTATGTATGTATGTATGTATGTATGTATGTATGTATGTATGTATGTAGGCCTATGTAACTATGTATGTATGTATGTATGTATGTATGTATGTATGTATGTATGTATGTATGTATGTATGTATGTATGTATGTATGTATGTATGTATGTATGTATGTATGTATGTATGTATGTATGTATGTATGTATGCATGCATGCATGCATGTATGTATGTATGTATGTATGTATGTATGTATGTATGTATGTATGTATGTATGTATGTATGTATGTATGTATGTATGTATGTATGTATGTATGTTTGTATGTATGTATGTATGTATGTATGTATGTATGTGCACTTGTTATAGCGCCCCTTCAAGCACTGTAGTGGATATGTTTGTCGTCTTGCAGGTTCGAATCCACCTCAAGTCGCCGCGTAGGAACCTTGGGAAAGTCCTTCACTCACAATTGCTCAGCGCTTCAGCGTGAAACTCCGATGCAGTATCCGCTCTGTAGTCTGGAGCGTCTCTGAGTAGAGCTTGAAGGGGCGCTATGACAAGTGCACATACAAACAAAGCACAGGGCCTCGGTGCTGTGTCAGCGTCCTATTTCGGTGCATGATCACAGCATTTCTTTCGACTCTTAGTCTTTATTCTGTAAGTTATTGCTGTATGCCTACATGAATGGTGTCATTCTCTGCAGCAGTCATCGGTTCAAATCCAGTCATGCCAATCGAGAGTAGAACTGTCACCATAGTCCAGGAAATCTAGAGCAAATATACCGTCAACCTGGGCAAAATTGCTTCAGAAGGTTTTTAAACGGTTTCCTGCTCAGAATCGTTTGCTGAATAACATATCCAAAATCGGACAAAATCGGACCATGGGGTCACCCCCAAAAATGGGGGAGAATATAACGATTTTTCGTGTGTTTTATATGTATTGTCGGATTGCTGATGACTTAAACGTGCTAGTAAATAATGTCTTCTAACAACAATGTTAAATAATTTCTTGGTTTCAGAACATTAATAAGTATACCTATCTACCGACAGTGAACTTTGGGGGGGGGCAATTGGGGCACATACTTCCCCCACCATACACCCCAATGGTGTTAAAAGCAAAATTCAAAACGAAGATTTATATGTGTATAAATGATGTAATTCAAGTAAAAGATCTTTGAGTTTCTATCTACATCAAGTGCAGCTGTTCATTACAGTCATGGCATAGGGGCAGGGACAAATGGAAAGTGTCCCCCACATTTTTTTCTTCGGACATTTATGTTTTTCAGGCAAAGAGGCGCAAGAAAATTAAACAAACTATTAGAAGTTCAATGTTAATAAATTTCTTAGTATCAGGACATTAATAAGTATACTTATGTACCGTAAGCAGATTCTGGGGGCAATTGTGGAACGTCCCCCCAATAAATTCTAAAAAAATGCAAAACGAAGATATATATTGTATAAATGATGTATAATAGGCTACAACTAAAAGATCTTTGAGTTTCCACAATCTACATCAAGTGCTGTTCATTACAGTCATGACATAGATGCAGAGGCGGAGGGGAATTCCGCCCCCAATATTTTTCTTCAGATATTTCTATTTTTCAGACGAACAGGTGCCAGGAAAAAGAATAAATCAAACTATTAGAAGTTCAATTCTCAATAGCACACCATGTGACCTGCTGACCTCCCTACTCCAACGTGCCCAAATTGGACAGATGGATGGATAGATGGGTAGGTGGATGGATGGATGGGTGAATGGATGGATAGATGGATGGATAAATGGATGTATGAATGGATGGATTTGTGGGTGGATGGATGGGTATATGGATGGCTGAATGGATGGATAAATGGATGGATGAATGAGTGGGTGGATGGGTGGATGGATGGGTGGATGGATGGATAGATGAATGGATGGATGGATGGATGGGTGGGTGGGTGGATGAGTGAGTGGATGGGTGAATAGATGGGTGGATGGATGGATGGACGGGTGGATGGATGGATGGGTGAATGGATGGATAGATGGATGGATAAATGGATGTATGAATGGATGGATTTGTGGGTGGATGGATGGGTAGATGGATGGCTGGATGGATGGATAAATGGATGGATGGATGGATGGGTGGATGGACAGATGGATGGATGGATGGGTGGATGGGTGGATGGATGGGTGGGTGGATGAGTGAGTGGATGGGTGAGTGGATGGGTGAATAGATGGGTGGATGGATGGATGGACGAGTGGATGGATGGATGGATGGATGAATGGATGGATGGATGGGTGGGTGGGTGGATGAGTGAGTGGATGGGTGAATAGATGGGTGGATGGATAGATGGGTAGGTGGATGGATGGGTGAATGGATGGATAGATGGATGGATAAATGGATGTATGAATGGATGGATTTGTGGGTGGATGGATGGGTAGATGGATGGCTGGATGGATGGATAAATGGATGGATGGGTGGATGGACAGATGGATGGATGGGTGGATGGATGGGTGGATGGATGGGTGGGTGGATGAGTGAGTGGATGGGTGAATAGATGGGTGGATGGATGGATGGACGGGTGGATGGGTGGGTGGATGGGTGAATGGATGAATTAATGGATGAATGAGTGAATGAATGGATGAATAGGTAGATGGATTCATGGATAAATGGATGGATAGATGGATGGATTGGTGGGTGGATGGGCGGATTGGTTGATGAGTAGATGGATGGATGGATTTGTGGGTGGATGGATGGACAGATAGATGGGTAGATGAATAGTTTAATGGATGGATTGGTGGGTGGAGGGATAGATTGATGGATGAATAAATGGACGGATAAGAAAGTGGATAATGGTCCAAACCCCTTTAATTACCCAGTTATTTTTCCACAAAGCAAGGGGAACAACGGAGAAGATAGTTCAGTTTCGAAGCGCTGAATGCATGACTGCAGTAAGGTTAGGGCTTTCTGTGAAGGCGACAGGCACTGTCTTTCTGATAGTTTGTTTAATTTTTCTTGGCGCCTCATGCCTGAAAAGCATACAATCATGTCCGAAGAAAAAAATTGAGGGGACACTTCCTCTCTGTCCCTGCCCCTATGTCATGACTGTAATGAACAGCACTTGATGTAGATTGTGGAAACTCAAAGATCTTTTAGTTGTAGCCAATTACATCATTTATACAATATACATCTTCGTTTTGCATTTTTCTTAGAATTTTTTGGGGGACGTTCCACAATTGCCCCCAGAATCTGCTTACGGTACATAAGTATACTTATTAATGTCCTGATACCAAGACATTTATTAACATTGAACTTCTAATATTTTGGTTAATTTTATGGCGCCTCTTTGCATGAAAAACATAAATGTCCGAAGAAAAAAATGTGGGGGACACTTCCCATTTGTTCCTGCCCTTATGCCATGACTGTAATGAACAGCTGCACTTGATGTAGATTCTAGAAACTCAAAGATCTTTTACTTAAATTACATCATTTACACACATATAAATCTTCGTTTTGAATTTTGCTTTTAACACCATTGGGGGGGGGGAAGTATGTGCCCCAATTGCCCCCCCCCAAAGTTCACTGTCGGTAGATAGGTATACTTATTAATGTTCTGAAACCAAGAAATTATTTAACATTGTTGTTAGAAGACATTATTTACTAGCACGTTTAAGTCATCAGCAATCCGACAATACATATAAAACACACGAAAAATCGTTATATTCTCCCCCATTTTTGGGGGTGACCCCATGGTCCGATTTTGTCCGATTTTGGATATGTTATTCAGCAAACGATTCTGAGCAGGAAACCGTTCAAAAACCTTCTGAAGCAATTTTGCCCAGGTCAAACTGTAAATGGCCTGGACTACCAAGGTAGCCTATATTGGGCAGTAGCTTCGACTTCTAGCCTACCTACTAAGCAACCGGATTCAATCCCTGTCTCCTCCCGGGACTTCCCCACTCTCCTAGGTCATATATATTGTATACCGTCGCTGGTTGCACTCTGCCAGTGCCAGTCCCAAGTCTTGATAAAAGAGGAAAGCGACACTAATCATCTGTTAAATGGCAGTGTCGTTAAACAGTAGGCTATACCAAGGTTTTAACTCATTTCTATTTTTAGCCTAGGTATCGATGAAATTTATATAACGCCCCTCAAAGATATAGCTATTTAGAGACGCTCCCGATTCAGGCATGATCAAATAAGAAAAAGTCTTTGACTACTGGTAGTTACCGTAGGTCTATAGTTCATAAAAAGAGCTATAGCCTATAGGCAGGTTCCGAGTGTATTAAGTTTTGTCGGCTGAAATGTGGGGCTTCCCGGGCTTAGGCCTACATGTTAATTTGGTGACGAATCTGTACATTGTAGGCTATAGAGCCTATAGGCCTACATATTATTATTATGTATGCATTTTACTAGAGCGCTTGTATAGCGCCCTTTGGTAACTCAATTTTTTCTACCAGTGAGTCATCGGAATATCTGTCTGTCTGTCTGTCTGCCTGCCTGACTGCCTGCTTGTCTGTCTGTCTGTCTTGTCTGTCTGTTTGTCTGTTCGCGAGTCTTTATAGGAAATCCGAAATATGGTAATCACAGATCTCGCATATAACCTACATGTATGCAAAGCAGAAGACTGCAATCCGTTTCTGGACTCTGGCAGATGGCCTGAAACTAGACGATATCGATAAGAGGACTATGGCTTGGCAAATTGCAACACCTAAGAAGGGTGTTAAGGATCAATCGGACGCATTTACACGCAGAAACCCACCGAGGCTGAACCAATAATACTCTACACACAGAGAGAAGGAAGGAGACATAGTCAAACACAATGCGTGGTCTCTGTGTCCTATGGTCTCCCTCTATGACTCGTTCCTTTTTAATGAATCAACGATTAGCCGACATTTCAGCCAACTTCAAAGGCACCCTATTATACAACAGTTCTGAAACTGTTTCTAAATACGGTTCGCATTTCTAAACATGAAAGAGAAATCGAACCCCGCTCTTTAATGTCTTTTCTTAATCGCCTCTCGCCACAATGCTCCCCCATGCAGCAGCGCGGTGTGCCGTACCAATGAAACGACGGCTCGCGTGATCGTAGGGGCTTCCGCACAGTTACAGCTTGCGTGTTTGTCATACATTCCGTAGAGGCTCAGCTGCCACTCTTTTGTCTACTCCACTGGTCCTATTCTATTTCCAGATCCTCCCCCCCCCATGTGTGTCCTTGTCTCTTGCGCAATCTAAGACATAATGCATCGCTGCATCGTCTGTACAGGGTGCGCCAAAAAAAAAGACCCCCTAGGTTTTTTGCCACTATCTTGGCCAAAATTAAGAATTTTCGAATGAAATTTTACAGGCTTGTAGACAATTCATATTTACATATGATGGCCAGATTTCATCAAAATATTTCAAACAGAACAAAAGTTATGCCACTTTTAGGGAGGTCACCCCCCCGTTTTTTGACGTTTCAAAAACGAAACGCAATTTTTTAAGGTTTTTTGCAAATATCTTGACCAAAAATTAAAAAATCAAAATGAAATTTTACAGTCTTATAGACAATTCATATCTACACATGGTGGCCGGATTTCATCACAATATTTAATACTGAACAAAAGTTATGCCACTTTTAGTGAGACCACCCACCGTTTTTTGACGTTTCAAAAACGAAACGCAACAAAAAGTGACAAAAACACGATTTTTTAAGTCTCCTATCAAATAACTGTTGTCAAATGAACTTGGTAGTGTTTCCCAACTTGTGTTCAATGTGCCCACCACCCGTGCCAAAACTTATTTTGAGTCTCTATGAAGAGTTCTTGATGGACCTGTTGATTATCTGACAGATTCATTATTATTTCTTATTTTAAGAATTTGATTGTCATCTTGCTAAGTGACTTCTCAGTGACGTGCAGCTACGCTGGTACCCTGTTTCTTTTCTAAATAGTAATAATAATGATCATCTGTCAATATCAAGGCTATTTTATAATAATTATTTGAGATGAGACCTAATAAAATCGTGTTTTTGCTGCGTTGCATCTTTGAATTGTCAAAAATAGGGGGTGGCCTTAGTAAAAGAGGTATAACTTTTGTTGTTTTGGAAATATTTTGATGAAATCCGAACATCATATGCAGATATGAATTGTCTTTAAGCCTGTAAAATTTCATTTTGATATTCGTACTTTTAGCCAAGATATTGGCCAGAATAATTAGATTGAATTTTTATTACTTTTTGTTGCGTCGCGTTTTTGAATCGTCAAAAAACGGTGGGTGACCTCCCTAAAAGTGGCATAATTTTTGTTCTGTTTGAAATATTTTCATGAAATTTGGCCATCATGTGTAAATATGAATTGTCTTTAAGACAGTAAAATTTTATCTCAAAATTCTTACTTTTGGTCAAGATATTGGCAAAAGTCTTAGGGGGGGTCTTTTTTTTGGCGCACCCTGTACAATGGAGCAACCCTATTTCCAGACTCGGACATCGATCACAGACGGGGGTAATTTGAGCAGAAATTCAAACCCTTTCCCAAATGAGAGCTGTGGGCAGTGGCTCCAGCTGATGACGAACAAAATAGGGGTCTGCTAATGTCAGGAGAGGGAAGGAGGCAAATGGAGATGTATACCGATTTGGTCTGTTCGAAAATATTATCGCACATAATTACGGTGCTGAAATCTTTTGATGTGTAGCCACATAATTTGTGGGGGTGAGAGACAAACAGACAGGCAGACAGACAGACACAGACACACACGCAGAGACACAGAAACACAGTGAGCAGCTGCCTTCAAAGGCATTGAAGGGTCTATATGAAAACCCCTTTTGGAATTCCGTATCGGTGCATGCTGTGCTTATAATAGCTTATTGAATGACCTAACAGAACTGCGTGAAAGAAAGACGCCATCTAGCGTGAGATGCGCCCCGCTGAGACGGTAAGGCCCCTCGACAAGAGAAGGCCCCTTCACAAGAAAGGGCCTTTTGAGAAAAGGGCCTTTTGAGAAGAGAAGGTCTTTTGAGAAGGGCCTTTTGAGAAGAGAAGGTCTTTTGAGAAGAGCGAGGTGCTCAGGTAGAATTTCGGGAAGTCGTTGATGAAACTTGTCTTCACAATGGAACTGCACCTTTGAACTTTAGACAATGACATTGTAGCAATCTCAACATCGTTTGGACTTTAGTTGTCGAGGTCTCTCAAGAGAATCACATAAGTTAATGTAAGATGTGATCTGCAATTGAAGACCAATTTATAGGCAAAGACCCACATGCGTTAATAATGCGAAAGTATTCCTAATCTGTAATGAAAGATGCGGGAAAAATACATAGACGCAAGTGCGCACACTCACGCGGACACCCATGCGCACATAGAAGTCACAAGTTTGGCGCCAGTCGCAACTACACGGTGTCCCAAGTGAAGTGAGCCCCTTTTTGTTTTGGCGATATACTTGTCAATTCTAAATGAAACTCTATAGAATTTCAGAGAATGTAAGAGGGATCAATTATCAATGTTTCCTGAAAATTTCATCCAATACTACAAACAGTGTCCGAAGTTATGAACGTTCAAATTTGGGCAGTGAAAAATGTAAGTTTCCAACATGTAAAAGATAGGAAATTAGTGTTAGCGCTGTTATTCAAAGCTGATGTTCAAAATGCGGTCCATTAGCTCGAAAGCCTCGAATGCATGCTCTAACTTGCTTTCGCCATTCACTGATTGCATTGTCAACAATCCCTTTGATCAAAACGATTCCATTCTGCCACATTTCGCAGTTTGAAGTGGTCTCTGGTGAACGTGACGCGCATTCGAGTTTCATAAGGCTGCGATGGGCCAGTTTCTGTTAGAAAATTCCATTAAAAACCTTTTGCACCGTAATGTTTTTCTCCTATTAAATTTTTTATTAAACTCAAATCTTCTTTGCGGAAACCATTTTTATTATCGTCCCCCATCATGGAAATGACGGAAATATGACGGATTTTTAAAAATTAATTTAGAAAGTAAGACGTGCAGTTGCAAGCAGTAATATCCTATCTTTTACATGTTGGAAACTTACATTTTCCTTTGTCCAAATTTGAATGTGCATAACTTCGGACTCTGTTTGTAGAATTGGATAAAATTTTCAGGAAACATTGATAATTTATCCCTCTTACACTCTCTGAAATTTTATTGAGTTTCATTTAGAATTGACAAGTATATCGTCAAAACAAAAAGGGGCTCACTTCACTTGGGACACCGTGTATAAAGGTAAATGAAAATGGTATAGGTCTAATCTATAAGTGGTAGCCAATACAACTGCAAGGTACAAAGACAGCTCTATAGAATTTGACAGGACCTGGCTATAGTCACTAATTAACGTTGTGACTTGGCCTATACATATAGTCAGTTCAGCGGCATTCTTTGATTAGTTCCCAATTAATTGCAGACTGCGTATAGCTGGTCGATTACAATTCAATTACACGCATAGTCTGTAATAACAGACAATGATGCATTGAGACAGGTGTTGTGATGGGAGTGTCTGGTTCCTGGTGTCTAGATTAACAAGTTGGGTGGACACACATAAATGACTGCAGCTGAATGAATGTGCTTTTTCCCGACATAGGTCGATTTTTTTGGCTCGTTTGTTAGCTTTGCTTATTATTCGCCATCTGTATAACTAATTTTGTCGACAGGTGTCGTTGTCGTTTCCTGTACAAATATGTCAGTGTGGCTCTTCAGGCAATGACCAAACAGGCACACACATACACACACATACACACACACGCACACGCACATACACACACAACACACGCACACACGCGCGCACACACACATGTACACATCATTCGAACCGGTGACCTACTGTATGAACCCGGACAGGGAGCGTCTCTGGCGGCGTCCAAGCGGAGCCTTCCTTCCTTCCGGTCATCGTGTCAGAAACCGTTTGCCATGTATCACCTGTCAGCAACTAATGGTCATCAGATATGCTGGACAAACACGCTCAGACTGACCCTGCGGACTGACCAGTAGGCTGACCAGGCATGCCGGTCGGACGGGACATGTTACCCCCCCCCCCCCCACCGACTCTTGTTCTGTGCATGTGGCGGCGCTTATAAGGCGCTTGCGGGTGTTTACATTGGGGAAGGATCGGGTGTGAGAAAACACACGAAAGAGGATCGACGAGTAGCTTTCACCGATAGCCGCGGGTCAACGAAAACAGCTCCACAGCGAATATAAATTATATATATACAGGGTGGGCCCGCATAAATGAACCAACTTTGCTTCCTTATAACTCCGCCAATTTGTGGAATTTATTTGTACTTTGTGCGTCAAATTAAAGGTATCTCACTCTAGTATTTCATCTGAAAAGGTCGAATCGATACCAGTTCAAGTTTTAATTATATGCCCGGAAAAGCGCTACCTACCATATTTCGTTGTCATTTTTGACGTAATATGACGACGTTGTCAGACGATGATCGCGTTTTGATCCTAATTTTGCGAACTGATAAGGGATTTAATTCTCTTGAAATGATTAACAAGTTTTCGAACAGAAGATGGAATAAAAAATGCCTTGAATCATCTGCTACGGAAAATTGATAAAACAGAACTTTCTATACACTCGTAAATCATAGGAATCGGTGTGCGCGGCGCGCACATCCGCTATTATTGCTCGTGTGTCCGAATAAATTTGCAGTCAGACAATGACCCGGGCAGACCAAACTCCCTGGGAAATTCTTTGCTAAACAGGTAGTCCTAGAGACACCGTGTAACGTATTGGAAAGAACTGATCTAAAGTTATTTGTCGACGTGAAGTCCAACAGCTCTCCAACACTGACGCAAAGAAACGACTGGAGTGCTACCAGCTGTTTCTTGGCTTAAAAAATCAGCGCGTGGTAGCGCGCACGGCTGTTGATAAAATTTAAAGGACATGGTTTAGCGATGAGAAGATATTCATGGTAGAGATTCCTACAAACACCTAAAATGATTGTGTATGTGCGCCTGTTAGCAAAAAACGATTTATGAGTATCCCTGCGAAACGGCGCCATTTTACGTAAAAAATTACAACGAAATATGGTAGCTAGCGCTGTCCCGAACATATAATTAAAACGTGAACTAGTATCGATTCGACCTTCTCAGAGGAAATACTAGAGTGAAATACCTTTAATATTACGCATAAAGTACAAATAAATTCCAAAAACTGGCGGAGCTATAAGCATGCAAAGTTGGTTCATTTATGCTGGCCCACCCTGTATATATAAAGTATATAAAAATTATGTATAAATTATATATATAAATTATATATAGACTATATATAATTTATATGTATAACAGGGCATATAGGCCTATAGGCTATATCGATCGACCAGGTATAAACGTTATAACTTATAAGCCATATAAATGGTCATATCTCTGCCAGAGTATAGGCCTTGTGTTCTACACTCCGCCATTGTCCGCACTCTGACAGTGCCAATCCCAAGCCTCGATAAAGGAGGAGGGCGACACTAGTCCTCTTTGCAATGGCATTGTCGTTAAACAGCAACAAGCTATCAGAGTATCCAAACTCCGCCACTGCTTGTGCATTGGTATAAAGCCAGTCCCAAGCCTGGAGAAAGACGGAGGGCGACACTTGAAGAGTGTATAAAAATGGAGCAACGACAATGACTTTCATGTCGCTTATTTTTCGCTTTGAGTCTATAGATACACATGCAGATCAACCGCGATTGAGTCCATGCAAAAAGAGTAAGTACATTGCTACGTGTAGAATGAAGACAGACGGCTGCAATGATTTAAATCTTTAGGTAAAATGGTAGATGACACTTCTATTACCTGAGAGCATGTCACCAAGCGGTTGTTATAGCATGTAGGCCTCTATACATAGGCCTATAAAAATCACAAAAGCACCGTTCCGTAAAAATGCATCCGACCATATCTACATAATATGAGCATTCACTGCATAAGCTTATATAGGATAATTATTTACTTACCAAAATATAATGCATGACATTGTGTATAAGCTTACGCTACGTAATACTGTGTATTCACGCATACCTGTTTACACGCAGCTGTATAGGCCTATGCTTTGATACAACGCCCTCCTTAGTCTTTACAAAGTTCAGAAACACACATCGAAGCCAATCAGCCGCAGCTCCTCAGGCAGAATGGAAGTTTGCAGTTTAGAGTGAAAGGCAGTCGCGCTAAATGACTTGCGAGTTGCGAGCATGAGAAGGCATGTAGAGAGTTCAAGATGTATGGAGGGTATAATATCAATGCAGTTATCAGTGGCTGCATGGTCGAAGATAGGAATGGCCATTGATATATATGTGGAGACTGGAAAATAAGTAGGATGGCAGATGATCATCTATACGACGTGGGCTCTGTACAGAGGAGTTTCAGCTCTTACGCTCACAGACAGGAGACCATGCAGTTTATGTTTGTATGTAGACCTAAGCATACATGAAGATGATGAAGGCATTATCAAATTTCAACTTATCGTATTGTATTATATTGCACTGTATTGAAATACGTTTACATACGTGTGTGCGTGCGTGCATGCGTGCAAATGAAGTATCTCATTTAGACGTGCAGACTATCTCCATGGCCAGGTCTAAAAGATATTCCATTGCAAATCTATAGGCTATACTGTTTATGGATGTAGGACATTTCCCCCTGGACATATTCCCTCCCGGACATATTCCCCCCGGACATTTACCCCCCCGGACGTTTTCCCCCCCGACCTAGGACATTCCCCCCTCATAAGGGCCCCTATGTTAATGAATGACTGCACTAACCCTATCACTAACCCTAACCGACCCTCACGATGCCTAACCTGACCCTAACCGACCCTCACGATGCCTAACCTATGTTAATGAATGACTGCACTAACCCTAACCGACCCTCACGATGCCTAACCTGACCCTAACCGACCCTCACAATGCCTAACCTATGTTAATGAATGACTGCACTAACACTATCACTAACCCTAACCGACCCTCACGATGCATAACCTGAACCTAACCAACCCTCACGATGCCTAACCTATAATATGTACAGAGGGGGGAAATTGTCCGGGGGGGGTAAATGTCCTAGTCAAAAACGGGGGGGGGGAAACGTCCGGGGGGGGGGGGGTAAATGTCCGGGGGGGGGGGGGAATATGTCCGGAGGGGAATATGTCCTGGGGGGTAAATGTCCGTTCCCCACTGTTTATATGCTTTTTCAGTGATCTACGTGGTTGGATAATCACCGTCTTATATTATATAAGACGTGTGATATATATATATAATTATAGGCCTACATATAGGCATAATTTATATATTCATTATATATATATATATATATATATATATTATAGGCTGAAAAGTGCAAAGCGGTGCCACATAAACAAAAAGCTTGAATTCATGCCTGAATAGCACGAGATATATAGGCCTACAGATTTATGAACATCTTTTTGAACTTGAAGGAAAGGCCATTAATTGTTGACAGATGTCATTGTTACATAAATAATATCTCACCTCTCTCACCTTGTTGGCCTCAAGTTTTGGCTGTATATATCTTTTCACAGTGACAGAATTTGTATAAATGGTTCTACAACTGAGGCGTTGATTCTTATCTTGGTTACTGTTAAATTTATCGACCCGCAGAGAGGGAGAAAGAGTTGTAACGGGTCATGACTCGTTGAATATATATTGAATAGCAGTCGGGTATACGGTCCTTAACCCCTTCCCTGGGGAAGCCGTATATATACGTCCAAAACAGCCTTAAAGCATATAACCCCCCAGGGAAGGGATTAATCTATTCTAACCGCGGACTCCATAGTAACTGTTCTTAACGTACATGTAGGCTATGTTAATCGGCTTCCAGTTGAACAGTTAAAAGTACTCAAATCAATAGTAGTCCAGGCAATTTACAGTTTCACCTGGGCAAAATTGCAACACAAGCTTTTAAGACAGTTTCCTGCTCAGAATTTTGTGCTGAATAACATATCCAAAATCCGCCAAAATCCGACCATGGGGTCACCCCCCAAAATGGGGTTCAAAATATAATGGGTTTCGTGCTTTTTGCATTGAATATCGGGCTGCTAGTACAGCGACCTGGTTAAATATTGACCACTTTGTGATACAAGCATAAAATTTGGTACATTCTACGAATATGTCATAAGAAAAAGATTTCGCTGTAGGGCCATCGCAAATTTGACCCCTGGCCCCAGTGGCAGCCATTTTTCAAAATGGCCCCCGGTAAATTATCTCAGCTTCCAGTACACTTAGAATCTCCATTTTGGTGTCTAAACATACATAGTTAGGGGCGAGGATTCCAAAAAAACCATTGCAAATGTTCCAAACGGCTTCAATGGCGGCCATTTTCCAAAATGGCCGACCGAAATTCGGAATTTCCAATATCTCAGATCCAAGTACACCTAGAAACGTCATCTTGGTGTCTAAACATACATAGCTAGGGGTTAGGATTCCAAAAAAGCCATTGCAAATGTTCCCAACGGCTTCAATGGCGGCCATTTTCCAAAATGGCCGACCGAAATTTGGAATTTTCAATATCTCAGCTTCCAGTACACCTAGAAACGTCATCTTGGTATCTAAACATACATAGTTAAGGGCGAGGATTCCAACAGAGCCATTGAAAATGTCCCCACGGCTTCAATGGCGGACATTTTCCAAAATGGCCGACCGAAATTCGGAATTTTCAATATCTCTGCCTTCGACAGCAATGACCTACTTGTCCTGGATACCAGATACCTGGCTGATCGAGCAGTCATAAACACCATGTGCAATCTCGAGAAAACTGGACAAGAGCAGCACGAAACATTTGTCAAGGAACGTCTTATTAATCAAACGCAACCTGTCAATGATCCAATTGAAAGAAATAATTTCCCACTCTTCAGTCGTCCACCTGTGCGGGACAAGTCACGAGCAAAACCACACTTGTCATCTGTGAAGATGGACTGTTCACTATTCTCCAGGTTGTACATTTTCTTTCAGACACGATATAATCGGATAAGGAGACCTGGACGAAGTTTTGCACACGAGAACCAGGCATGCCCACCATCACTCTCGAATTATGGGTTAATTGGGGCTAGGACATAAGTCAGACAGTGTGAGTTGCATAGAAGAACTGATTCCAACTTCAATAAATGAGGCCACGCCAGATATCCAACCTGGCCATTCACTGGATGTTCCAATTGTTGACGCTCTTGTACTGGATAGAGCCGCCATAGTCAACACACTGAAGCTTGGCAAAGTATGCACCTTTTCAGAGTATCATCATCTTCATCATCATCATCAACATCATTGGGCTCAATGCCCGTAAGAGTCCGACGCCACTCTCTGTCTGAGTCTGTCTCGCGCCATGCTGCCCAGCTTCAACCGTTCCGGTCAGTAGGTCTGCTCCATACCATAAACATCTTAGAGCACCTAGACCACCTTGTCTGATTGAAGAGAATGTTGGGAGAGAATCATGAAGGACAACCTGGGACAATACCCGTATGTGTCCCACGCTCTCTCCTCCGACTCTCTCCACTGGTCTGTCCTGACTGGCCTGTGCATGTCTGCTCCACATCATGACACCTTGAAGCACCTGGGTCGCTATGTCACTTGTGTTGTGGTTTATGCGGATTTCAATCGTCTTGGTCTTTTCCTGCCAGTGTATCGTCACCCATGTGGCAAACCTTCCTCCTTTGTCCGGGCTTAGGACCAGCACAGGGACGTTGTTGGTTCCCTGTGGCGGAGGATGGATGCAGTTTAACGCCATGCCCAGGACAGAGTTTCAGAGTATGCCCCCCATAATTTCCTGCCCTGCATCACAAGACAGCTAGAGCATGTGCCTAGAGTAGATGTTATATGGAAAAATATGAGGGTGGCAGCTTGAAGACATACAGCAGCTGAACATTGATGAACTGTGGGTTGGCTTTGCCTCAGACAAAACTTCAGATAGGCTACCTACCAACCCATGAGATGGTGTGTGCCCTCGGTCCAGAAAAGTGCGTAGACGTGCTGCCCTGCCTACACGCATTCAGCGGATGTGGCACAGTATCATCCTCTGCTGACCACTGAAAAAAGACTGTCTGTGACATTTGGAAGACATTGAGCAAAGTTACCTCGCCTTCTGCACCTTAGTATCAACTCCCAGCTCTGTTTATAATCAGCTCGATGTAATTGAGCGTTTTGTGGTTCTGCTGTACGAATGTGCCAGTGGTGAGGAGGAGGTGACCGAGGCAAGGAACCAACTGTTTGGACATAAAGACAGGCCTATGGATGGCTTTCCGCCAACTCAAGCTGTTCTGGTGGAACGTATACAGCCAAGCAGGTCACGTTTGAGCACAGATGTTCATAGCTGATTCTAAACTACCATGTCCTGGTCAGTGGGAGTTGCTGCAAATGAATGAAGGTGGGTGGGACATGAAGTGGACAACACTTCCCGAAGCGTCTCGTGCCTGACGTGAACTGCTGAGACGTGGCTGTGAGAATGGATGTAGGGGCCAATGCAAATGTGTTAAAGCTTCTCTAAAGACTACAGTGTACTGGTCTCTGTCTCTGTAAAGGCCTATGCGACCGTGAATGACATGGACGATGTTGTATAATTCTGTGATCAGTACTTTGTCTCCATGGATAAAGGTTCCCAAATGTCGACTTAACTATGTCACGATACACACTTACGAGAACATCAATAATATCTTGAATTACATATAGTCCAAAACTTGTTTTATTGCCTAATGAACATATGAACCCAATCAGAAGTTTCAGAATTAGTATGACTGTTATACTTGACGCACCATGAGCCCATCATAACAGCTGATTTTCAAATTAAGCAGGAAATTTCTACCTTGCCGCATCATTGACGTCCTTGGCTGCAAATCTTGCGAACAGAAACGTTTGTGTTTGATTTCATTGGAATCCTGGCCTTTAATTATGGTTGTGTAGACCCCAGCATGACGATTCTAAGTGTACTGGAAGCTGAGCTATTGAAAATTCCAAATTTCGGTCTGCCATTTTGAAAAATGGCCGCCATTGAAGCAGTGGGGACTTTTTCAATGGCTCTGTTGGAATCCTCGCCCCTAACTATGTATGTTTAGACACCAAGATGACGTTTCTAGGTGTACTGGAAGCTGAGATATTAAAATTTCCGAATTTCGGTCGGCCATTTTGGAAAATGGCCGCCATTGAAGCCGTATGAACATTTTCAATGGCTCTGTTGGAATCCTCGTTTTTAACTATGTATGTTTTGATACCAAGATGACGTTTCTAGGTGTACTGGAAGCTGATATATTGGAAATTACGAATTTCGGTCAGCCATTTTGGAAAATGGCCGCCATTGAAGCCGTTGGGAACATTTGCAATGGCGTTTTTGGAATCCTCACCCCTAACTATGTATGTTTAGACACCAAAATGGAGATTCTAAGTGTACTGGAAGCTGAGATAATTTACCGGGGGCCATTTTGAAAAATGGCTGCCATTGGGGCTAGGGGTCAAATTTTCGATGGCCCTATAGCGAAATCTTTTTCTTAGGACATATTCGTAGAATGTACCAAATTTTATGCTTGTATCACAAAGTGGTCAATATTTAACCAGGTCGCTGTACTAGCAGCCCGATATTCAATGCAAAAAAACACGAAACCCATTATATTTTGAACCCCATTTTGGGGGGTGACCCCATGGTCGGATTTTGGCGGATTTTGGATATGTTATTCAGCACAAAATTCTGAGCAGGAAACCGTCTTAAAAGCTTGTGTTGCAATTTTGCCCAGGTTCACTGTATATTTGAGCTAGATTGCCTGGACTATAGAAGTTCCAGACTGTCTGTAGCTGCAGGTCTATAGACTGGATCATGACAGATTGCTCATATCACTGCTCAAAAACAAGACGCGTATTGGTGGGGGGGGGGGGGGGGGAACCGGTAGCGCATTGGATAACACACTGGCATGGGGAGCGAGAGGAACCGAGATCGAGTCTCGTTGGGCGGACGTGCACATGCTTTGTAGGCCGCCATTAGCGCCGCGTATTGCAGGCCGTCTGTTCTGTTAGTATAGTTAAGCTTTAGGCTATGTCTTCTGTCATTTGCGTTCTCGTAATTTGTTTCAATTGCATAACTGTACAGTCTCTCAACCATAGGCGTAGGAGACATTTCAGCGCTGGGGGGGCAAAAATGAGACTTTTGCCCGAAAAAATTTTTTCGTCCGTCCGAAATCTTTAGAAAAATTTCCGTTACGTTTGCCCGAAAATTTTGACGACCTTTTTCTAGCCATCCGGCGGAAATCTTCTGAAATTTCCCGTTACTTTTTGCCCGAAAGGTTTTTTTTTTCGGGCAAGTCTGATTTTTCGGGCAAGAAGACCCGGAAAAATAAAAAAAGTAAAACAATTTTAAAACTTTTTTTATTTTTTCGGGTCTGCCTGCCCGAAAAATCAGACTTGCCCGAAATTTGGGGGGGCATTTGCCCCCCCCTGGACCCCCGCCTCCTACGCCTATGCTCTCAACCGGATTGTTTCAATAAAGACTATTATTGCAGGTCTAATGAACAACAAAACTTACATGGAATTGAGTTGCCTTTAATTTGGAGGGAAAGAGGGACAGAGGAAGGCCTAGACAAAAACTGCTGGACGGGATGATGGAAGAGGGATACAGAGAACTGAACAGCGTGAAAAGTGGAAACATTGGACGTTTGGACCTGCCATGTCTTGGCAGAGAACGTAAAGAAGAAGAAGAAGAGTTGCCTTTAAAAGTTTAAAGGAAGTATATAGGCTACATAGTATAACCAGGGACAATGAGTTGCATGCGCAATGATTTTCCTGTGTTTTTGGCAAACAGGGATTGCTGGTGTGAAGCATATCTGCAATTCTGCATGTCTGAGGCGAAACATCAGCAGACCTCAGGAGGTCTTAGCGACTTGGAGCTAGGATGTCGTCGAGTCGAGCATGAATGAAATACCCCGAAAGTTAGAGAATTTTGGAACAGTATATGGAGCGTATATTTATGTCGCATTTAGTTCGTCAGGACTGTTTGTGTGCATGTGCGTGCACATGAGTGCAAGAGTATGTGTGTTCGTGTGTGTGTGTGTGTGTGTGTGTGTGTGTGTGTGTGTGTGCGCGTTCGTTTGTGTGACCTGTAAAGCCATTCGTCACTTGATAGCGGCTGATGCAATTTCATTCAAACAATCACATAAATCACAATGAGGCATTTTAATGATTAGCATTTGGTATGGGCATGATACATCAAGTTGTCCAAGACGCATGTATACTTATGCGAGAAGCCGTAGACCTATAATATAGTATATACTGCAGTCTGCAATTTTTGCTTACTGACAGATATAGGCCTAGGCCTTTAGAAAAACTCTACCTCACTCTGCAAGACGATAAAGTCAGCATTCCTGTTGCCTCGCCGTTTCTTGATGTATACAAAGAAATTCCTGCTGCGTGGCTAATAAACATTAAATAAACACCGTGTATACAGAACGACAGGCCCCATATTATTATTTTAAAAAAAATTCCTTCTACGAGGCTAATAAACACTAAACAAACACTACAGAACGACAGGCCCCATATTATTATCAGTGCTGTAAGAAAGTCTCTTTCTTATACTGCAGCCGTTTTACGTGGCAGGCATTGTGCAATTTTGCGTGAAGCAGCCAGCGCGTGGTTTCGGTTCGTCAGCCAAGTGTTAAGACGTTTACAGGTCAACCGAATCCGTGAGGTTTTTTAAAAGCTGTTATGTGATATTATAGGTTATAGCCTATACTGGATCTCAAGGCAACTTTCTAGACCAGGCTATGTAGAGTTTTGTAGCTCAACCATAGCAAATAGCCTAATAGTTTGCTTATGAAGTAGCCTATTGTGTTAAATGTCACCGATTTTTATCGATGTAGACATGTACGATCAAAACTCGGTTATTTTGAATAATTAAATTTTTATTGACGTCACGCAACGTTGCCTCCAGACGTGTCTTCAACATCATCATCATCATCGTCATCATCATCATCATCATCATCATCATCATCATCATCATCATCATCATCATCATCATCATCATTATCATCATTATCATCATCATCATCATCATCATCATCATCATCATCATCATCATCATCATCATCATCATCATCATCATCATCATCATCATCATCATCAGCAGCAGCAGCAGCAGCAGCAGCAGCATCAACATCATCATCATCATCATCATCATCATCGTCATCATCATCCGGGAATTTATTTGGCTCCGCTTTGAGTAGGACACGGTGCGCTACGTGCCTGCGGAATGGTGGTTACACACATGTGGTGTGGTGGAGGGTTGAGGCTGTCAACGTCGAACGTGTCTGTCTGAATAGAAGGGAAAGAAGACGGGGCTGTGACAATGATCACCAGCCCTCCCTATAGATAGAGGCGCCCCCTATAGATGGAATGCCTTAGATGCCAGGCTGTGGACTGTATGTAGACTGTAGAGAATCTACTGGTTGATGAAGAGCTGTGAATTAACGAGATGCATCATGGGCATAATGGGATGTTATGGCGGTCGTGTTTCGGTCGGTATGCGTCATTGGGGGAAATGACGATGGAAAACGTGATCCGGACAATTGAAAGACCTCAGACTCCCCCCCTGGGGACCCCCCAAATGCAAGATCGCCCGATCGATGGACGTGCACCACCTGTGCTAATTAAAGCCAACGCACGCTGCCAGTGCTTCCCCCATCTCCTTCTGTAGGCCTAACCGTCTCATCGTTAACCTATTATCACGCATGTGGTAAATACGAAAAAGCTCATAGCTATATATATGCCTAGTTTAAAAAATTCATGTTGATGATAAAATGAACTTTCTGCTGAGACTAGATGCACGACTGAACATTGAACAAGCTTTACTATCTTGATCAGATCATTTCAATTAGTTTTGCTATTTCCTCCAGTTTTCTGTTGGCGTCGATATCACTAGGGAGCCATTATCTAAAAATATTAGCCGACGAGATAGCCTAAATTTGATGTTTCTCTGATTTCCGCTTTCACAATCTGTTTGTCTATCACTGTTCACTTGTCTGTGACTCAATTCTTCCTTTGTGTTCTGTCAAACCTAGGTCTCTGGTCCAAATAGTCGTCGCTTATAAATGCAGCTCAACATACACCGTGAGGCATAAAAAAGGAAGCCCCTAGAAAAATCGTTATTATTTTAACAATTTTCGCACAATGTCAATGAAATTCAGGAAAATTATAGCTAAGTAGCAAGCAATGTGACAAAATTAAAGTGTTTACAATTTACTGCACGCCTTTAGCTTCTACGCATGCGCGAAGTCGCTTGCGCCATTCACGCACCGCCGAGTCAATAATTCGCTGGTCAAGATCGTTCCAAGCTTGCAGTCACCTTTTTTGCGTCGCTACCCAGCCTGCCTAGTGCATTTCATCTGGTTCACGGACGAAAATTTATTCACAGTTGCTTCTCATAGCAATACTCAAAATGTAGCAGTTGGAACTCGAAAGAAAGATAGCCTATTGCAGCCGACCGCCTTTTACGCACACGTCCGACGTTTAGCAAATCTCTGATGGTGTCGGTCAGTGTTTCTTCTCTGGGGCGCACGTCAATTCACTTTGTTAAACCGGGGGTAAAACTCAAATGGCATACAGAGACGTTTCATTTATGTAAGGCCTATCTGAAATTCGAGAACTCTCTGAATTTTACATTTTCCTGCAATATGGTTTCCAGCGAACAGAGTTCGAGAAACGGTTGCACTTCTGACAAATGAAGCTCCTGACTTCATAATTCCTACATTACGGCCCCCTAACAGCACAGACCTGAATCCCGTCGATTATAAAATACGGGGATGCATGGCATTGCATGCATGAGATACCGGTAGTGTACAAAACAAAAGTTCGTGACGTTGAAGATCTTCGCAAGCGCTGTGAATCATGCAAACTTGGAACGATCTTGACCAGCGAATTATTGATTCGGCGTTGCGTGAATGGCACAAGCGACTTCGCGCATGCGTAGAAGCTAAAGGCGGACAGGAAATTGTAAAAACTTTAATTTCTCTACATTGTTTGCTATTTAGCTATAATTTTCCTGAATTTCATTGACATTGTGTGAAAATTGTTAAAATAATAACGATTATTCTTGGGGCTTCCTTTTTTATGCCTCACGGTGTATAATAGACTGCATGCGACAAGCAGGCAACCGAATAGTGAATGGTGACATTGGTGAGTGATCTCTGTTAGCTTAATAAAGCCTGCACACATTAATTCAGGAGTGCATAAAGGTGAAGAGGAGCATTTGCATAACTGGATCATATATTCACACTTGCTCAGGTCCCTGCAAGCTCAAGTATATAACCTAGGTCGTTGCGGTGAGTGAAACACAAAAGAAGCTGTAACAAATGGTTACATTAAATGACAAATTCAAACAAGTGACTGGACGCGCTGGACACGGGGTCGACGAGTGCAGCTGGTCATACCACCGACACCCCCCACAGTTGGACACGTCGCAGCTTTAATTAATGCTCGTATAAATGTATGCACATGTGTACTGTAGCCACACACGTATACACACACACGCATAATAAGGGAATTATATATATTATATAATATATATAGGGCTACTATGTAGTGTGTGTGCGTGTGTGTGCTGCGCATGTGATTTACTGGACACGCGCGTCAATTTGCACAACAAACCGGAACTTTCGTGCGGTATCAGCTTCTGCTGGTCGAGTGTAGGTTATTATTGCTCCGGTCCACTATACAGTAGACCCTATACACTGACATACAGAGACGTTCACATCATACAAACTTAAGTGACAAATTTGCATAGCCTACATTACATAGCCTACATTGTATGGACGTGTAATTTACAAACGACCTGCAATGTTGTTAATCATTTACATAGGCCCTAATTATAGGCGATTAGAAAGCGGCAAGACTGTATAATATGCAGTGAAAACGTTGAAACCATGTTGCCATAAAGCATGGACGAGTAGTTAATTGTAGTTGACTAGGCAATTATTGTAGTTGACTAGGTAATTTAATGCATCTGTGACCCGCTTCCTATACGTGATTATTCGTAATAATAGAGTTTTATGACGAAATAATACATCAGATGTTGCCTAAACGTGAAATTACGCGAATATAATAACAGCAGATATTTATGTAATAAAGTTGTCTAATTATGTTTATGTATGATAGCTAATTTAAACTACCTCACTAAGTCATTGTGATATTTTATGTTGTCAAACACACACACAATCATGTAAGCACATGACCACATCTAACTTTTGGTAGGTTTTCAATTTTGTTAGACTACATACATAGGCCTAACCGTCCTTCCTCTTGATAATTTGTTAACTACTATAGTTCTAGCCCAGTATACATGAAGTATTGGCTTAATAATGTCATTTCTATTTGTGACGATAGTCGCTGTAAGCTTAGTCACTCAATGCCAGTTTCCCTACTTGCCCTTTATTCTGGACCGATCCTGTCCCTTAGGGCTTAATAGGCTCAGGCTACATAATAGCGTACCACCATATAATAATACGCGTGTGCAGTCCAGATATAGGCTAATGACGAATAGGACGGCAATCAGGGCTGAACCCTTTAACGACCAAAGTGTAGTGAATGGTATTGGAAGCCTTTGCCTTTGGTCGGTAAATGGTTAATCTGGACGATCATGGACGGCGTCCATGCACTTAATGTTAAAATCTGTACACCGTCTTGCCACTTATTAGGCCAGCACACCCTGGAAAAGGAAGGGACGTCCAGCCTCCCGACATTTCTTTTGAATCTTTTCTGTACTTAAATCATTGGCTGCAATGCGTGTTTCGACAGTGCAGAACAGAGTCGTCGTATACGGATATACAAGAAGAGGCTTTCGACGACGTTTCAAGAGAATTTTTTAATTGTACCGAGTGTAAACAATTTTGTATTTGGCCCGGAAAGAGAATTACAGAAGCAGTCTATAAAAACACTAATCCTTATATGCCAAACTGATCCAGACACTGTATTGGGCCGCTGTGTATAGGGATAGAATCCCTTGATGTAAGTCGCTGAGACTCACGGTTGTTCCGTCAAATAGAAATGGAAAGATGGATGCGTTTGAATCAGATGGTCAGATAGACAGTCAGTCAAACAGAGAAGAAGACAAAGCATCATCTTAAATGTTGCGTTTGATTGATACAGTCAATTTAATTAATTAGTGAGTCTATCAATGCAGCCTTTCAAGCATGTATATAGCCTACTTAGCGTATACTCTTTAAGCTACAACGTGAAGATCGACTTTGGTTCAAATTTTCTCTTTCTAAACAAAACCTGATTATCTTCGACCTATTTCACATACAGAATAATACCACTCATTACAGAAAGCTTTATGACGGAAAACCTTACAATAAATTGTGTACACAACCTAAACAAGCGATGTCGTACACACATAAGCTTAGTGTACGAACGAATTAATATCTTCCTCTTTAAAAGCATTTAAGCAGGCACAGCTATCAACATCTTTGTCAGTATTTCTGCATGCGCTTATAGGCAAAAGCCATATTCATTCAACGAAGACTCAAGCTCAACCAAAGTGAAAAAATATAGTCAAAAATCATAAGCAGCTGAAAGACGATTAATTCACACAATTATTCGTTGCAAAAACGTAAACACCTGAATTGTTTGGAATCAAAATAATGCACTAAAATGCACATCTTCGCAAGTTGAACTCCTATATAGAAAACTGCATGCAGCACCAGACGACTAAGCTTCGATGGCTGCTAACAGAAGGCACTATACACATACCACATCTGTAAAACGATACCTGACTTATAATCAGCCTATGTCTGCCCAGTGGCGGATACAGAAATTTTTTAGGATTGGGGAGCAAACATTTTGGTCATTTGGTCTTTTTTGGTCTTTCACGGAAAATATAATGACTTTTGGTCTTTCTCACACAAATTTCTTTTAAAAAACCGTGGCAACCAACTCCGGCTTTTACAGCTTGTTGAAACATACATTACTATTTTTTATTAAATAAATATCTATGAAAACTGAGCTTATACGGTATGTCTCACTCGTATGAGGTACTTGCAGACCACACTAACTGTTCTGTGTCCGAGTGTGGCGTCAGACATTAAATGTTCTAAAGTTACAATCATATAGCGCTATCCATCAATTCAAGCATTTGGAAATTGTGTTTTTAAAATGACATGTAAAGGACTATAAGGTCGCGTTAACAGAAATTAGCAACATCAGAAAACAAAAGCCCTAATATCCCTGAGGAGCTTCTATATGTAGGCCTAAGGTCTTTGAGCCGCCAAGAAAAAACCTAAAACTTCTCTGCCACTTATGCATGGTAAGTCCTGTCTGCCTATTCTAGAATAAACTGCAGTTGTTCTCGAGTGTTAAAAAATGCACTGACAATTAGACCTCTACACTCTACAGTATTATGTACACATGTCAAACGTTTTCAGAGCCAACACAAGCTATTAAGTTATATTATCGCTAATAAAACTATACTTAGCACCAAGAACTCAATTAATGCGCATGAGGTACATTGAAATTGTAGCACAGTGTTCACTGCTTCAGTATTGAGCAAAATAAATAAATTCCTTCCGTCCTAATGACACACAGATCCTGCAGTCCTTTCCAATTAAGGCGTGAAATTCTCCAACGGCTCGAGATTCATCGTACATCCACGGTAAGCTTACAAAACTATACCAGCTAAAAAAAAGCCTGCAGTATTATAGACTGACAATGCATGTTTGTATTTAACTCCATCGTCTTATAAAACCATAAACCGAGTTTGTCCTTGACCTGATAATTATAATTCATATAGCCTAAAGCCGTCTTGACATTAAGCAACTATATATTCCAGAGAAATCTGAGGCCATATAATGGTTATGTTTATCTGAGACCAAAATTAAAGGCAATTGCACGCACCAGAAGCAGAAATAAAACCCACTCATCACCGCATGAAGAGAAATGGTGCAATAATCATGGTGAGCAAACCATAATAGGCTATAATATAATAAGATCAGCGGCCATGGGCGCCCACACATAGGGGCAAGAGGGGGCACTTGTCCCCCTGGAAAGTTGAAACCTATTTTTTATAACTGCTACTTTTTGGTTGTTAACAAATTTCTTTGCACTAAAGAAACTATATTCATAATAAAAATTACAAGAGAGTGAAACTGAGACATTTAGAAAACCTATATGAAAAATACTCCTGCATGTTCTAAATTTCCTGATTTGCATTTTCAACTTCATACTACAAAAAACTTCCACCGTGACCATCGAGATTTTCCCCCTCCTGCAAAAATTTATGAGGGCGCCCATGTCAGCGGCCATTGTATACTGCTCATAATAATATTATCATCGTTGAGGATCTGCCCGACCATAGAGTAGATTGTGTAGTTCGGCCGACTCCCTTCTCAACAGAAGTAGTTCGGCCTTGAGCGTAATGTTTTCCTGTTCGAGCATCGCTGCCCTCGCTGCTATCTCCTCCTCCTTATGTCGCCTCGCATCCCTCGACCTCTTCGCCGCCTCGTTGTTCTTCCGCCTTCTCTCCACATAAGCTGGATCCTTCTCCTCAGAATGACTTCGCTCGCTGTTACGCGACGATGCAATTATCCTTCCGCTGGTGCTGTCTCGACTACAGTCATCGTCCGCTGCAGCCCTGATGGGACCTACAGCCAGCTGCTGAAACCCGGAGGAGGGATGCGGAGAGAGATGAGGGCTGCTTGCAAGGGTCGTCGTTGTTGGGTCAGAACGTCGTAGACCTCTTCGACGTCGGCGCTGAATGTAGGATGGAAAGGCAGCTGCTGCTGCGGCTGAATGGAAGTCCATGTGAAGAAGAGGAGGAGGATGAGTGGAGGAACGTGGAAGGCTGGACCCGGAGGCTGCGTCCGTTAGAAGCGGTTGGCCTAGACCGGGGAAGCCCCGGATGAAGGGACTGACCGCTGCAGCCGTTGCTGCTGCCACTGCTGCGGCGTTGAAGGGAAACGTTCCGATAGATGGTGCGGGGGTCATTTCGATGAAGTGTGGAGGGGGTCGATGGTGGTGTGTTGTGGCAGCGACGAAGGGAGAGACCCCGTGTAATGAGGAGGACTGATGAGCAAATGAGGAATACGGTGAATTATAGTCAACGACGCGTCTCCTTGTAAACGATCGTCGAACATCTTTCAATTGTTGTCGTTGCTGTTGATCGCTGTCGTCGGTAGAGGTCCTGGCGGTTGCTGCAGTGGGTGATGTCGACTCAACGTTATGCTTAGTCTCTGTTGTTACCGTCATCGTCGTCGTACCAGGCAATGTCCGATTAAGTGTCCTATGAGGAAGTATTGTATCCGCCAACGTCGTCGTTGCCACCGTGACATCGTCAGTGCTTGAGTAACACGATTCCACCACCCTTGCGATTAGGGTGGAAGTAGTGGGTGGTTGTCGGGTTCTGTTACACGGAGACGAGGGTCGCGAATTAGGAAGGGTCGACGAAGGGGAGTTAGGAGGAGTGGCGGATGGCAGTAGTCGCTTAGTGGAAAGATCAAGGACTTCGCACTGGATCTCTATGCTTGAAGGGCAAGGTTTGAGGTCATTTGAAGGACAAGGTGGCTTGAGGTCATTTGAAGGGCAAGGCTTGAGGTCATTTGAAGGACAAGGTGGCTTGAGGTCATTGCCATTCTGTCTCGTTGTATCCATCTTCTTTCGCCTTCTACAAGTTTCAACCAACATGACGAAGTATTAAACTGATTTCAAAGTTCAAAACGAAATAATGCAATTTCAGTAATAAGAGAAATGATAAAATTATCCATTACCGTTACTGGAATTTACTGGCCTATACTACATCATAACCCTTACCTTTTGCCACGTAATTAACCAGGTGCTGATTAGTCTCTATCCTATAAACAATAATTTAAACAAAAATCAATTTTACCAACATTGGTTTAGAACTTTAGATAAACTGCCGTGTTAGAAATAGCTGAAGTCATGACATTTATACTAACTAATGACCATGCTCCATTGGTTTAAACTGTCTTATGCAATAATATTGGGCGGCCCCGCTAGCGAGACAATTATTATGTGTTTCTTTGGGTTTCCCCATTGTCACCAATTATGAGTTTTATTACTAAAGTGAGTCATAATGTGTTGCTGTCATGATTGGTGTATAACAAAAGTGTCTTGAATTGAATTCAACTGAAGTCAATAGTATCACTGGCAGCAGCACTTAAGAGCTTTCATATTAATTATTATTTCAACCAAAGAACTGCAGTCGTCAATGTTACTCTATTATACATGTATATACACAAAGTTAGCCGAGAAAGAAATCGATCACACACACACACACACACACACACACACACGCACGCGCACACACACACACACACACACAATACAACAACAACAGTTAATTAACTAAGCTTAGCCTATAGCATTTATATTTTGCCGGAGTTCAGCGACGTTACACTCAGTTCAAACTTATCCAAAACTGAAGCAGTTGCAATACACGCCACGAAAACTGCAAGCATGCCTCAATAAAGAATGCAACGTTAGTTTAGTCCTGGTCCAGACAGTTTGAAGTAGGGCCTATAATTATAGGCCTATAGTCGAACATAACGTATATTATGTTACATGTGAACCACAGAAACTGTCTCATATAGTTCCCTACATGACCGAGGTCTACTGTAACAGCCTATAATACTTTCAGTTGTCGAAACGAAATTCTTCGAACGAGATATATAGGCTAATGGGCCACAATAACAGGCTGCATAACTCAGAACTCAGTTATCCATATATTTATGTAGGCTGCATTATGTGGCCTAGACTATAGGCTACATAATATGTATTACATATATTATAAGCTGCAATTTCGTACAAAACACAACAATGTCTAAAACGTTCCTACACAATAGTAGGCCAGCTTACAACCTTGCATTAGGCCTACTGACACGCCAGCACTCGCAGGCTCACCCACCCAGGCTTGAACATAAATGAACTAAATCATGTCGCCCGTCACCGTTGATACAGATATGCAATTAAAGAGGACTTAACCGGAGCACTGCAGCACGTCTTGTGAAATACAGACCAACATACTTAGGTCTGCATAGTACAGCATATATCTATACTGCAGGCTAATTGTAAGTTGAACATCAAACGGCTGAGAACGGTGAACAGGAAAAGACGTGGACACGTCATCCGCGCATTACACACTAAATACACACACACACACGCACGCACGCACACACACACACACACGCGCGCACAACACACACACACACATACACACACACACATATATATATATTATATATATATACACTAATAGGCCTACATTTACTAGCATCTTGCCTGCTGATTGGACTGAAACACGTGAGATTCTAATATTGGTAAAACTAAACAAATGCCTACATTATAGGCTCATGAACGCCTACATGCACACCTTAGGTGCACGCTCATGCATGAGTGCATAATTCTCTACTATATAAGTGTATATAGATACATAATATTCATATAAACGTTTGAAATAAAATGCGGACTATCCGTGTCTGCACGAGCTACTGTTAAGTATAATTATATATATATACAGGGTGGGCCAAAAAAAGTGAGAACATCGCGTAAAAAGTAGTATAATTGCATCAAAACTTGTTTCACTGTATCCAAAATAGCTTAAATTGTTTGCTCATTCACTTACTTACCTAATTAGCTATATGATGTCTTTATTTCGACGCATTTTAAAGCAAAATTTACAACTCTAAACGTACAAGCGTGTAATCGGGCAGAAGCTCAATGAAAATGTCACTTTGAAACGCTTGCAACGCAGTCGGCAGCTACTTGGGCGGTTTCCTAATGAGATAAGTGTACGATCGAAGCATCTGGTTTACAGACGAAAAGACATTCACCGATGCCACTCCAGTTAACTGTTTATTCCGTTGAAACAAAGAAAAATGTAAGTTCAGGAAAGTCGACTCATACGAGAACGTGACCATTTCAGCCGCGCGGTATCTTTTATATCAGTTGGTGTGTCTTGAATGGGTAAAACTAATATTGTGTTCGTTGAACCAGGCGCCAAAGTAAACAGTGAATACTATTGTGGACATGTTCTGAGACAAGGCGATATGTGATTGCCATAACTGGACATTACAGCAGCAAGATGGAGCTCCATCTCATACAGCGAAAAATACAATCAACTTTCTTTGGCAGGAGAATGTTAACTTCATCGAGCCAGACATGTGGCCATCGAACAGTTGTGATTTAAACACAGTAGACTATGCCATATGGGGTGCTTTGCAAGAAAAAGTCTACCTTCGGCGAAAATTTACCACAGTTGAGCAGCTCAAGTTGGCAATAATCGAACTTCGAAGAATGAAGAAATCTGGGACAGCGTTTTATTGACATGCAGTAGCATAAACGAGTGGCGTCGACGCTTAGAAAAACTCGTTGAGAAGCAAGGAGGACACATTGAACATGATTTTTGATTAGCTAAATACTTGGCAAACAAAAATATATGAAAACAATATAATTAATTGAATTATATTTGTAAATAACTCGTATTCTACTAGGTGTTCTCACTTTTTTTGGCCCACCCTGTATACATACATGTATATATGCTTCTATGGCATAACTTAATAAGAACTGGGCCTAAGTAGGCCTAGATTGAGATGCCGACTGACTTTCAATCACAGGACGCCCATGCAATGCATGCATACATTGCACAGTACAACACAATCGTATATACTGGGTAAATTTGTACACTGTGACTAAACACTGGAAAAAGAACTAGATCCTTCAGCAACTGATCGCTATTTCTAGACAGAGTAGGCCTAGGCTAATTCTTGGTAACGGCTGATTGAGAAATCATGCGAAGTGCAAACATCGAATAGGTGAGATCAAGTTTACACAAGCAAGGAGCCCCTATTATGCGTGCGTTACCAATCATAAACCTATTACCAATAGAACGCACATCCCATAACTCGACTATAATTATAGCATAATAAGACAAGATGGGTGGCCCCGATCATTTGCATGACGTGAGCACGTGAAAATCTAACAAGCACGAAGTCTATTGCGGTAACTGGGCATAGATAGGAGATCAAAAACGCCGCTAGTTCCACGGGTTAAAATGTGAAACCAAATTTCTTGTATTTCCCTTTAGACCTTAAAAACAGACGGTTGGAGGCCTGCCCTCAAAATTGAACTGCATGCATGCATGTGCCGTATGATAGGTTTATTAACTCTAAAATGTTTTCAATGTCGTAACAATTACACATTGAGAAATGTTTATTTATTGCCTATTTATTCATTTTATTAATTTCTCGCATTACTACAGCGCCACTTCAAGCTCCTACTCAGAGTCGCTCCCAACTACAGCGCGGGCACTGCAACGGGGGTTTCACGCCGAAGTGCATGAGTAATCACGAATGAAGGGCTTGCTCAAGGTCGTTACGCGGCGACTTGAGGTGGATTCGAACCTGGAACCCTCCGGCTCCAAGACACCGAATCTACCACTTCATCACCGCGAACCGGGCCTACACTATAGAGTCACAATTCAGACTGACTTCTTTGAACATTTGTTGCATGAAAAAAGTCAAATTTGCTGGCATTGACGCAAACTATGGTGACGCTGTCTCCCAATATTTTGTCTGCTTTGCGGATCTTATGTAATTTTTTTTTAAACATTTCGTATATTTGTGGAAATTGTTGGTTTCTACTAAGAATAAGCTTATAAGATCACACAGACATTGATGGGGATGTCAGAAGATAGCCTACAGGGGGTTGAAGATATAGTTTGGAGTATTCCCACTGCATGTATTCGCAATAAGGTTTTATGGGTCATGCAGGTCATTAAAACTTTTGTTTTGAATTATAATTGAGGTCAATGCATTTGACCAAACAGAGTTATAAGGAGAGGATGAGTGCAGCACCATGCATACCAACTATATGTAGGCATATAGAGCTCGTGACCTCGCATGCTACTGCGATATTTAGCCTATGTTGGAAGCGTTGAAGTGATGGGACACGAGATGACTGAGCAATAGAAGCGGGATCAAACATGAGAACAGGTTGTTGTTGCATTTGACACATATTAGTTGGCATTCACAATTCACATTATGTCATAACAGAAGCGCCATGTCTAATAGCATATGCTGTAAAAGCCAGGATAATAGCAGATGCTTGTGACATTCTTAATAACAGACCGAATAGTAGGCCTATAAAAAGAGGCTTGAGTTTTTCGTATTCGAATTAATTGTTATACATCCACGGGATCACATATTGTGATTCATATAAAATGAACGCAGTATATTGGGGGCCCACACGCCACAAGACCACTTGTTCGTCACACAGCTTATTATACATGCATTCACGTACGAAAGGCATAAACCAAAAACAACTAAGGACAGCTGTAGTCTACAAATAATTATTGTTACACACACACGCGCGCGCACACGCACACACAAACACACACGCACGCACAGACACACACAGACACAGTGACACACACACACACACACACGCACAATCAAAGGGCAACACAGCAATGCACAGTTGCACACTCGTTCAGACGCGCAAACAGAGAAAAATACTAGGACTCACAATAACGTATAGCCTACGCAAAAGTACGCATCTATATATGTGCCATATTATACAAATATATACATACACTAGGACCTATGTTTTATTGCAATGCAGTACATAATATATATATATATATATAGGCTATATATATAGTCCTATATACTGCCATAAAACTTCAAAATGGCAGCTTGTCATAATCTATTCGTATGAATACATACAGGAGAGTGCGCGCTTTGGTTGTATAAAGATATGATGAAATTTTATGTAAGATGAGCTGTTTATAGACGATCAAAAGTACGGCTGCAATAATCGAAGAAATAAGTGTGAGCATGACTTTGTCAACACCATAGAGGCCTACACAATACACACATGGGCCAATGCTCTTTAATTCATATCGTTAACGGTCAGGCAATCTTCTCTCATGCATGCAGCAGGTATACAATACACCATGTTGCAAATTAAAGCAAACATCATAGTGACATAAATGCATCGATTTCAATGCTTAGATCATCTTCGTCCATCGATTTCAACGGAGATTATAATATACTACAGAATGCTGCAACGAAACATTTCACGTGCAGTGGTCACGATCGTCGAAATAAAAATCTAACAGAATTTTTATAGGTTTTCCTTCGCGTTGCACACACACACACACACACGCGCGCACACACACACACACACAGACGCACGCACATACACAGTGCACACACACACACGCCCACACATACACACATGCACACGCGCGAACACACAGGGCCGGATTAAGACATGTTCAACATGTTCGGTCTAACAGGGCCCCCACACTTTAGGGGGCCCACACATGCGAAAAAAAGTTGGGAGTAAAAAATTGGTACCCCAATTGCTGTACCAATTTTTTACTCCCAACTTGATCTATAGATCTATATTGCGATGAAATTTCCACCAAACGAATAAAAAAGGTCATCAGCTATTTTTGGCAAAAAAAATCCGTTTATTCTAACAAAATTTTGACCATACGACTAAAAAAAGACCATCAGATATTCGGCCGAAGATTTCCCCCCCAAATTTTTCGAACAGGGCCCCTACATTTCTTGATCCGGTTCTGCGCACGCACACATGTATATTTTGTAAAGGCGCCCTTGTAACGGCATTTATGCTTGTTACAGCGCCATGCATAGAAAAAAGTTATCATCATTACATTTACATTTCATATAGCCTGCAGTTTTCCTGTTAAATTATAATATGACTGAACAATATTATTTTAGAGATGAAGTAAACCCATTCTCAACATTTTCCTTGTGATGATAACCGGCGTTTTTATGGACTGATATGCATGGCCTCATCTACAGTGTGAGATCAGACCCAAAGCATTATGGAAAGCCAATCTCTCAGCGATGTATACAGTTTCTTCGTCAAGGTCGGCGCTTTACTCACTCTGTGCCTCCTGCTCTGCGGGTTAAAATTAGTATCACATCCGGGTTTGATTTGCATATACATATATATATATATATTATATATACATATATATATATATATGTAGGCTAACTGAAATATGTAGTAGGCTACCACGCAAAGTCAAACGTGTACAATACAATACATCCTGCAACGTCCATAATATAGGTTAATAAAAAGCCCGCCACCAAATTGCAATTAAGCAGTATTCATGCTGTTCAAATAGGCCTACTACAATATGACCTTTATTATTGCACAACACTGTCGCATGCATGGGTAAAATATATGGGTGTCAGCGTAATTATGTGGCAGTAATATGAAGCCCATTATTTTCTGGATAATTTTTTATGCCTACTGTGTGGGTGCATGCATGTGAGTGATAGAAACAGAGCTAGAGGGATGAAACAAGGTTCGTCTCGTATATACAATACATACAATTGGGGAAAGGCTTAATTGTGTATAGGCTATATGGGGGGGCCACGACTATTTCTCCCGTGCACCTATTCATGACTGTTCAAACACCGTGGCATACTTATTGCTACACAACTGCTAAATGGATGGATTTTTAAGGTATTTCATAAACGTTTGGCTTAAAACGAGGCTAATTAAAATTGACTTATCTTCAACTTCGGAATCATTTAATGGTATTCCGGTTTCTTCTTTGGCTGTTGCACAGCGTGCACAACAATAATAAAATATAGACATACAGACAGAAGTTGTTGTTGTTGTTAGGCTACATGTTTAACGGCACTGCCATAATCATATCAAAGATGATTAGTGTCGCGACGCCATTTTGGTCCCCGTGGTCGGACCGTGCTATAAGCTTAGTCCAAGATTTTGAATCTCTGAATTAACCACTTTCGGGAAGCGAACCGCGGCGCGCGCAGGCTCTCTTTCACAGAGTTGCGTACAGATGCGCGGCCAGCGCGCTTACCGATGTAGCTAAGCGAGTCAGTTATACCGACAGAATTAAGCAATAAGCAGGCGGTCTATATATATATATATATATATATATATATATATATATATACTGAGAAAACCTGGTGCTACGAAACGACTGCAGTAGGCCTATATAGGGCTCTTGTATTTGTTTATAGTATAAACGTACCCACATGCAACAACCCTGCACGTGAACATCAATCATCAATAGAAACTAAGTATCAGGAAGCACAATGGTAGGCTATAATAAAATATATGTTTTATATAAAGTATATTTAGATATTTAAATGCAGTAGGCCTATATGCATGCAATATGAGAGAAATTAGGTTTACATTCAGCTGTCCTTGGACGTGTATAATTATGTAGGCTATAGGCCTATGTATACTGCAGACCTGAATGCCTTTTTATATGTACGAATACCCATTATTTATGTATTCGCTTTTTGTGACCATCGAAGCAGAGATTCCAGTCATCCATCGTTGATCATCAGCAAATATTATAGTCGAGAAAGCAAAGCAATTTGCCATGCAGAGCCGTTGTTAAGTTATGACGGTTGGAGGTTCCGTATAGTTGTGATTGGGCTTTTCAGGGCTTTTTTAACGTGCAGTTGTACACAAAATGTGCAGTTCTAAATGGATTTGTGCAGTTGTAGAAGCACTTCTGTACAGTTAAAACTAGCAAAAAACGGTCATTATTTCCCCGATTAGAAGTAATTTACCATGGAGGATGGGAAGGAAAAGAAGTTGTGCAGTTCTAAAATTCCTTTAAAACAGCCCTGGGACTTTTCATGGGCGGAGACTTGGTCTACAACATGCGGGGACGAATGAGCGACCGAAGGAAGGACGCGAACATTTTTGGAACGAATAGCTGACACATTTTTTGTAGTCATTTGGCCGAAATCTTCAGGAAATATAACATTTTTTCTCTGTAAAAAACTGATGCCTTTTTAAAAATCATTTCGTAATTTGTTCGAAGATCTCTTCTAACATTATAACGTCACCAGTGTGTTCATGAAGTGTGCATTCCTAGCACTTAACACTTAACGATTGGGGGGGGGCCCGAGGGGACAAATGCATGGGCCCTCCTCCACCACAAACATTAAAGAGTACCGTCCCCTCTGCCCCTAAGTCTCCGCGCATGGGGCTTTTTGAACGTTAGTGTTATTCGTCACTGACTTTAATATTTTTTAAGACTAAATTCTTTTATGTTCGGTCTATGATATGGTTCAGGGCTTTTTAGCGTGCAGTTGTACACAAAATGTGCAGTTCTCAATGAATTTGTGCAGCTGTAGAAGCACTTCTGTGCCGTTAAAACTAGTTTTAAAAGATAATTTTCCTTCGTTTTGGAGTAATTTACCATGGAGGATGGGAGAAGAAAGAATGGGTTGTGCAGTTCTAACAGTTCCTTAAAAACAACCCTGATATAGTTTTGTGTTTTCTCCTAACTAAATTCTTGTGTGACGTTCATAAGTAATTTAATCAGAGATTTAGATGAATTTGAACGGATTTGCACATTTCCCAGAATACGACAGCGATAGGCTATGGAGCTGTGTTTTTTAGGCCTACTTGAAAGTTTGATTTGAAACTGCTCGAAAAACCGTTCGAAAAAAATCATTCCAAGAACGCTTTACAAAAACATGACTTTCAATATTTAAGTTAAACAGATAGGCTACATGCTATGCTTCCTCATAGACTATTCCAAATCTGCTAAACATTAGAATAATTATTATAGAACTATATCTGTCAGTATATTCTATATATTACATAGGCCTATATAAAATAAGCACAGGCTATGCTATTTGCAGAGCGCATTGAACAGATTTTCCCACAATGGTAAATATTAGAACGGACTCAAAATAATTGCAGAAATTTGAACAAATAACTGCAATACTGACTCAGTATTATTGAGAATGACCGCATCATCTGTTGAAACAGATGAACATTATTCTCATAAGCAGACACAACAACGCATAATAATAATTATGAGTTATATATGTACATTCGTCAGCAAATGATTATTAGGCTACTTATTATTAGTCAGCTATACTAAATTTTAAAGGAGCATTTCTCTGACTGCACAAAATTGTTGCCTGTTACATTATATGAGTGGATGCGGAAAGAAGTCTTTCAGTGGATGCGGCATGACTTACCTCACATAAAGAACCATCAGAGCATGACAGATATAATTCCTTCATCGAAGTGATTCAGTCTCTAAATGCATCCAGATCAGCAGCAGCAGCAGCAGCAGCAGCAGCAGCAGCAGCAGCAGCACCGACAACGGATGATCTTGTCGTCTGTTTAGAGTGCAACGGTTCTAACTCCAATGCATTTAGCCATGGAGTTAGCACCATTGCACTCTAAACAGACGTTGTATACCTCAATCTCTGGTCACTGTATGAGAGGATGCGGCAGAAAGAGGAGGAAGCGACTATGACAGTCAGACTCTCCAGGCGCCTTATCTGTTGTCTCCGTTTACTGATTCCAACGCCAGATCTCGGCCAATAACTCGACCCACCACGGCACCACACACGCATACACGCACGATTCTCCCTCAAACACGGCCCGCCGCTGCTATCTGGAACTGACACGTACTATTCTAATGAATCGTGTTGCATTGGAACTGCACGCAGAGGGGAGGTCACTCTGCCTGACGGGCCTTTGACGGCCTGCCTGGCTCCTGGCTACACGCGCTTGATCGCCGATGAGCAAGATAGCAAGCACGCCGCCGCCGCAAGAATACTCGGCCGCCGCCCGCCGTCTCCGACTGTAAAAAGTCGCTTTAAAGGCTTTGCTGAAGCTGACCAACCGCGTGGTCGGGCGAATGACTGTGCCCTGCTGTGATTGGCTAAAGCATCATTATGTAACTTTCACAACATTAGCCTTAGAGTCTGCTATAACTTTGTATGTATTTTCACTATAGCCTACATAGCCTACAAACATTAATATACAAAGTTAAACTACATACAGCGGAGTTAAACGGTCATTAGCTTTTGGGCATCACTATAGCATATATTCTAGATTCTAGAACAACAATCACCCATGAAATGGCCAGTCATGAATTTTTCTCGACAGTTTAGATACCTGATAGAGGCTGAAGAGAAGATAAAATACATTTTAAAAACAAAGTTAGGTCTATGTAACATTTTCAATTAATGAATTACATAAAGCCTATACAATTATACATGCACGACACAAATAGAACAGGCGCGTATTAAGCCTTGGATCTATATCTCAACGTAAATTATCGTCCTTTTTCCTCTGGAGATGCCTGCTACATCTTTCGATGAGTCTATTTCCCAATGCTAGAACTAGGCCCAAGGCAGAGTGTAAACGTGCGCTACATGTAGGTCTATACAGGCTGTGAGGACCTGGTTTGGCAGCAACTCGTAAAATAAAACAACTCGAACGTGTTTTAAATGAAATATATATTCTTTAACTTCTCGTTGTGTTTCATGTTTTTTCAACTACCTTCAAGTACAAGAACTTTAACAAGAACTACGACCTCTACTGTCTCCCTACTATACATAAGAGCTATTACTATACACTGGTACACTGTCAGCGATTAAGCGGTAAGCACTGTCCTGACATACGCCCATCTCATTTAAGACAATGTTCTAGGTAAAAGTATCAAAATTTAAAATACAGTAAAATTAGAACATTGGCTAATAGAGTTCCAAGCCTAATAACAAATCACACAATCACCGAAACTAAACTATTATACGAATTCACTATATATATACATCCTGGGGAAAACCAAGTTTTAACAAGTCAATCTGATTGTCCTCAGATGTAAACAATAACAAAATAAGCATGACTTAACTAAATCTTATACTAAAGCAACAACTACACAAGTATAAACCAGTCACTGGCAAATCAAAACTGCCAAAACTAGTATAGTAAACAAATACCCAAATCTGCACTAAACACTTTACCTTAACTACAGCATTATGCCTTAAAACAACCTAGAAAGTGCATCACAATTTTTATTCATAGAACCACTGCGATGCCTAATCTCAATGTCAAACGGCTGTAAAGAGAGTACCCAACGAGTTAGTTTAGAGTTATTCGGAGCACAAGCTGTTAGGTATTTCAATGGGTTATGATCACTGTATAACAGGATTTTAGCTCCCATTAAAAAATGCTCAAAACGTTGTAATGCAAAGATAACAGCATAACCCTCCTTTTCTATGGTACTCCATCTCCGTTGAGTGTCCGACAACTTACGAGAAGCAAAGGCAACCGGCCTTTCACAACCCTCCCTCAATTGAGCCAGACACACCCCTACTGCATAGTCAGATGCATCAGTTTGAACAATAAATGGTTCACGAAAATCAGGAGAAATCAAAACATGAGAACTCATCAAAGACTGTTTCAAAGTCACGAACGCATCATAAGCTTTACTCGGATAGTCCAAAGAAAACCTCGTATTCCCTTTCGTTAACTCAGTCAATGGTAATGCAAGCTCTGCATACCTGGGAATAAAAATTCGATAATACCCAGTCAATCCTAGGAAATGCCTAAGCTCTTTCTTGGACGTTGGGAGTGGGATGTTTTGGATAGCCGCTACCTTATCCGGATCCACCTCCTTAATCCCAGAACCCAACCAATGTCCCAACCATTTAACCTTAGCTTTTCCAAACACACACTTGGAAAGTTTAAGCGTTAAACCTGATTTTTTAATAGAAACCAGTACACCTTCTAAATGTTTCAAATGTTCTTTCCAGGATTTAGAATGAATAGCAAAATCGTCAATATAAGCATCTGCATATTCAGAATGTGGTTCCAAAATTTTATTAGCTATGCGCTGATACGTAGCAGAAGCACATTTTAAACCAAAAGGCATCCTTAGCCATTGATACATTCCTCTATGCGTTACAAAAGCAGTCAGTTCCCTCGAATCCTCCTGCATGGGCACCTGCCAATACCCAGCTGAACAATCAAGAGTGGTAATGTAATTAGCACCAGCCACTTGATTAATTAGGTCTTCAGACTGACACATAGGAAATAAATCGCATTTGGTAAATGAGTTGACCTCCCTGAAGTCACAGGCTAGCCTCAGACTTTTCCCATCAGCCTTCCTCACACAAACAATAGGATGAGCCCACGGACTGTTTGATTCCTCAATCAGTCCATCAGCTAACAGCTGAGTAATTTGACGGTCAACCTCTTCTTTGAACAACTGGGGTATACGATATGGCTTTTGCCTTCGGGGATGAACCTCCCCTTGCAATTTTATTGAATGCGACCCCAAGGTACATAATCCGGGCTTATCATCAAAAACAGATGTAAACTTACGTAAAAGGTCCTGTAACTCTTGTTGTTGACCCAAATTTAAATGCTTAAAGTCAATTTGATCCAAAATAGCAGTCCCGTCAGTCCTCTCAGTCACAGTCCCTGGCTGACAGTCCACGAAACCAAAATCCTCCTCACCCTCACATATCAATCCAACCGCACTCACTCTAGGATTAAAACATCTCAAGAAATTAGCATGTAATGTTCTCTCGCCTCCATCCGGCATTAGAACTAGATAACTGTATGCTGAAATCTTCTTGGTGACTACCCCTGGTCCCACCCAACCAGAACTCAATTTATCAGTGCAATCCTTCTCTAGAATCACAACCTGATCACCAACCTCAAATGTCTTGTCTTTTGATCTTAGATTGTAGTAATGAGCATAGCTCCTTTGTGCTTCCTTAGTATGCTCCTCAGCTATGTCTTTGGTTAACTGCAGCTGCTTTCTCAATCTTTGCATGTACTTACTAGTATCCGCTAACTCCCATGGAGCAACTTGGTCACCCGTCCACGTTTCCCTCAATATGGTCAACGGTCCTCGACCTAGCTGTCCATAAACCATCCTAAAAGGACTTACCCCCGTAGTCGCGTTAGGTAGCTCCCTGTAGGCCCATAGAAGAAATGGTAACTCTTTCTCCCAACCTTTAGGTCTTTTCTTCACCACTTGATGTAACATATTCTTCAAGGTTTGATTAAAACGCTCCACAATCGAATTCCCTTCCGGATGATAAGGAGAACTAAACCTGGGGGCACATCCCAGCCGCTTTAGAAACTCCTTCATAAGCTTACCTCGAAAACTCGCCGCTCTATCTGTGACTATAACTCTGGGCACACCGGTATAAGAAAACATCTCTAGTAATGCCTCACAAATAGCGTCAGCACTAATAGTTCTCAATGGTCTAGCATCCGGCCATCTTGAACACTGGTCGATTATACACAGTACGTACTTAAACCCTCTGGAAACCTGTTCAAATGGTCCTATAATGTCGCAGTTTACAATCTCAAAGGTGTTAGTTGGTCTGACCACTGGTGTAATTGGTACTCGATCTTTTACAGTTTTTCTTCTTCTCAATTGACAAGCCGTACAGCTTTGACAATACCTCTGGACTTCTGTACTCATTCCAGGCCACCAAAATGAAGATTTGATTCTCTGTAAAGTTTTCCTTGAACCATAATGTCCACCCCACGCACCGTCATGAGCCAACTCTAAAATCTCTCTGACTTTACCCTTAGGTACTACTAACTGTTGAACAACCTGCCCTCCAATGCTATCTTTATGGAATAGTACTCCATCCACTGCTCGGATAGAATAACCTCCTTCCTTACCCTTACCTTTGGCCCAACACTCCTTGAGTCCTTCATCCACAAGCTGTTCCATTCTCAACTGCTCAGCTGCCTTGACTAACTGTGGTGTTTCATCTAAATCATCAGACCCTACTGTTGTTTGGTCAACCGCAGTTGCACCAGACATGTCCATCATAGGCACTCCTCCAGTATCCTCTTCCACCGTTGAAGTTTCACTATCGCTTGTATCTTCAACCTGTAACACATGTGTCATATACAAATCATCAGATCCCCCTGTACACAATTCAGTGTCAGTCAATAGGTCTGATGTCTGTCCTTTGTCAATTTCGATTGCACTAGCATCGAACTCCTGACTCTGCTTTAATGCTTGATAATCATCTAAAGTCAATAAACATTCCATATCGGACATTAACTCATCAGTAACTGCACATGTGAGCAGTACTGACAACTTGTTGTTCTGTCCTTCATCAGATGTTAGCACACAAGGCAAATGCATTAGGTCAGCATCACTTTGAACCCCAAAAGCACCCCGCAATTTCACCTTGCCCACAGGTTGACAGCCTCCGTCCCCCTGCTGTAACATCCGCTTGTTTACAACCGTAATTTCACTGCCAGAATCCACAATAGCAGTACACATCACCTTACCAATTTGTAAACGTACTCGTGGTATGCTGGATAGAGTCACACATGAATTAACTGCAACAACATTTTCAGCAGAAACAACATGTTCAGCAAAAACATTCAATGTGTCATACTCAAACAATGAGTTTAATTCCATCTCCACCACATCTTCCTGCTTCTTCTTTGCTCTCAACCCTTTGAGCTCAACATCACGTTCTTCCAGACCATACACTGGTTCCTTACAGTAATCATAAGGTCCATACTTAACCTCCCATGAATTACAAAAACCTTCACGTTCAAACCACGCATCATCCTTACGAACCTCGTCACACTTGACCAAACACACATTGGCTTCCCTTACCTCACCTTCGACATCCACATAGTTAACCCTAGCTTCAAATGGTTTAGACTTAGCCTTATTCCTTGGGCATGCAGCCTTAAGGTGTTGATCAGATAAGCAGAGAAAACATTTGGGCTTCTCAGATTTTCCCGACACATTCCCCTTGAACCCCCCAAAAGAATCACCTGTTCCTTTGACATCGAATTTAGAGAAATTGGGCTTCTTTTCAAACTCTTTGAATTCTTTCTGAGTTTTCTGAAATGATTTTCCCTCCCCAGATTTTGATGCAAATTTGAATTCAGTGTCCTTCAAATGGTGGTATTCCGATAAATTAATCGAAAAAATGTCAGTGATTTCTGCCAACTTGATTGGCTCCAGCCAAGCATCGCTTTCCTTGGCAATCACATGCGATCGAATCACATAGGGCATACACTCTTTCATTTTGTCAGATACCCACAAATCCTGTAACCTTTGGAAGTTATCAACCTCCCTAGATTCAAGGTAAAATCTGAGATATGTTCGCAACCGGGTTGCGAACTGCATCCATGATTCGCTAGCTAGCTTTTCAGCTTTCATGAACTGGCCCTTGTACTGTTGTGGCGTCAACCTAAATTCACGCAACAAAGCCACCTTCAATTTCACATAAGTATTCAGCTGATCTACTGGTAACCTACGAATCAACTTTTTAGCTTTTTCAGACAAGAAAGGCATTAATAGAGCACACTTTAAATCCTCTGGAACCAAATACATAGCAAACAAGCTCTCTATTGATTCTAGATAAAGCGGCAACTCAATATCTTCAGTGGGCATTTTAGGTAATACATTTTTCAGTATATCCCCAAATTTTTTGATCCTAGCCCCTGTAGACTCTTCTTCCTTAGTCCTTCTTTCTCGTTCTTTTTTCGCCTCATCTCTAGCCTTCTCTTGACTAAGATTTTGGCTACCCAACAACTTTGCCTGCCACTCTCTTTGCTCCTGCCTCCTTTCTTCCTCCTTTTCCTCTTCCTTTTCCTGACGTGCCATCATAATCTCCATATGTTCTTTCTTCAACCTTTCCTCGCGGTCCATCTGCTCTCTCCGCAGATTTTCCTCACGTTCCACCATCAATTCCCTCTGTTTTTCCTCTCGTTCCATCATCATCTGCATCATCTCAACCATTGTCATCTCTTTGACCACTTTCTTAGGGAAAACTCCCGCCTTGAAACCCTTGGCTACCAAACACAAATCAATAAGTTGTTCCTTATTCAAATCTAGAATAGACTCAACATCCGCCCCTGCCTTAACTAGCAGACCAACTAGTGCATCAACACTAAAGAACTTTAATTTTTCCTTCTCTTCTTCCATGTTTGTTAACACACACAAACAACCAACACACCAAGCACACAAGTAAGAGTAAACAATACCACCCAAACCACTGTAGATTTGCAAATATCCCTGTCCTGCCTCCAGTCCTGACCAACACAGAAATTCCTTGCTCCAATGTCGATCGGCAACAAGTTCACCAGCAGAAAAAGTTCAGCCAAACCACTGCGAAGACGAAATTATCTCTGTATTGCACGGTAAACCACTGTCCCAGTGTTCCTCGGCAACAGAAGCATCCACAGAAAAAGTACAGCCAACTCACTGCGAAGAAGAAATCACTCCTGCATTGCACGGTAAATTACTGGTTCTGCGAAGACGAAATCATTCCAGCATTGCACGGTAAATTACTGGTTCTGCGAAGACGAAATCATTCCAGCATTGCACGGTAAATTACTGGTTCTGCGAAGACGAAATCATTCCAGCATTGCACGGTAAATTACTGGTTCAACGTTCACCGGCAACATATGCACCAGCAGACACAGTTCAGCCAAAACCTGGCGAAGTCGAAATAACTCCTGCACTGCCCGGTAGACCACAGTTCCAACGTTCATTGGCAACCAAAGCACCAGTAAACACCATTCAGCCAATACCCAGCCGAACTTGACGAGAACAGGAATGACCTTCACCGACCTTCCAGCCACGCCACGCCCCCAATAGCTTGCGCGTCAACGTCCGAAAAAGACACCTTTTCGCCGGCCAGAATAATTGAAGACGACCTCGAATAGTTCCGACAGGTCACGGCACCATGTGTGAGGACCTGGTTTGGCAGCAACTCGTAAAATAAAACAACTCGAACGTGTTTTAAATGAAATATATATTCTTTAACTTCTCGTTGTGTTTCATGTTTTTTCAACTACCTTCAAGTACAAGAACTTTAACAAGAACTACGACCTCTACTGTCTCCCTACTATACATAAGAGCTATTACTATACACTGGTACACTGTCAGCGATTAAGCGGTAAGCACTGTCCTGACACAGGCCTATTTTAATTATAATTATAAAATTATAAGGTCGATGAAGAAAACAGTGTCATCGAAACAATCCGTTAAAGAAGTCTACAATTGCCGGTCAGCCGAGAGAAAGAGATAGGCGTTAACAGAGTCTAACTCACGACATAATTATAGGAGTATATAGGGCCTAATAAATTTATTACAAGTAGGCCTACACGTCGTACCTCGATGGCACAATATGTTTGAGGAAGAAGGCAGAACCTGAGATGATTCTCTATATGACTGCAGTGGCAGAGGACTTACGATACGAATCCCATGTCTCCAGCAGAATCTGTTTATGATCACCTATGACACCTTTATTTGGGATATATGGTTCTGATGGTCAGTATCATGCACTCTCTGTGGTGTGCGTCAATATATCACCGTGCTCTATTTCGGTCGAAGCTCTTACGCAACAACGGGAATTATTATGACGCCTTGCAGTCCTGCACTCACGTAAGCAGAGACCCCCATAGAGGGAAGGGGGAATTGGACGCAATCAGAGGGTGGAAATTACACCCCCATAATATAAATGAAGACAGAAAATTCCTGGGAATTCGAACCCCATGCACTGACATTAGATGCTGCTTTACAGGTTTACAAAGCCCTCTCCCACAGCAGTAGGCATATAGGCCTATATCCTAAGCAGACTCATAAACCTATATATAAGTCAACAATTGTACCATTTGTACGTAATGTACAAGCGTACAGACTATATCACGCGCGTTATACCTATATTATATTTTAATGCACATACATTATGCATATACAACCATAGAATGGCCTAGAGGTTTATTCCTGACTTAGGCAATAAATGAGGTTTCACTATGCGAACTGTATGGACATCTAAAACGCAGCCAACATGATAACCCTCGGGCTACCAGGGGGGGTGGTGGTATCCACCCCCCTAAGTTTTTCCCAAATCAAACTTTTTTCCGTTAGGAATAAAATTTTGACGTTTTATGTAGCTGTAGAGGATTCATTTGCACACATTTTGAGCTAAAATGTGTGATGATAATTATACCATACCATTCAAAAGTTATACCCGATATACCCGAGGCACCAGAGGGGTGGATACCACCCCCCTTAGATTATCGGCTGTATCTTATCCGTCCTTTGACATAAAGAGACACCAATTACACCATTCTGTAGAGGGAATGTGGGGCTACATTTCCATGCTCAGTGAGTTGTCGTTGGACAACCGGAAGTGCTCAAAATAAATTAAAATATAAATAAAGGTGTTTTATTTTTTATAAAAGTTTCATGTTTTTCCTATTAAACATTATTCATAATTTATTTTTCAAGAGAAATAAATTATGTCATTCTATAGAGGGCATTTAGGGCTATTTTTTACACCAATTAATTTGATATTTGATGACCGGAAGTGCTCAAAATAAATTTAAATGTGTAAAAATGTTGGGTTTTTTTACATCGCAAACCGGTAAGTCTGCGTAAACGTTTTTCAGCATGTTTTACATGTTTTTTCTCTTTTTATTGTAACTAAAACTAACTTATTACTAGTTTTTATAGTTGAATATTGGACTTTATTATATGTAAACTATTTTTAATTAAATAAATTATGTTAAAAACACACAGAATCTAATATTTTGCTTATGCGAAAGTATACATTTTGTGGAATCGACGGGTGCCTACGGTAAAAAATTCATAACTTCGGGGTGCTTTCATATATTTTAAACCTAAATATACCATTTTGTGCAGAAATGAATGCTGAATCCATAAGTGTATTGCCAGTTATGATATCTCAAACCAAACCCAAAATCCAGGAGGGGGGGTGGTAACCACCCCCCCTTGGTAGTCAGTGTTACAAAAAAAAGCTTGGTAGCCTGAGGGATAATATGGAATTGATTACATTATTACATTCGAGTTCACACATGCATTAGGCAAGTTAACGTGCAAAGTCAGCTCCCGCAAGAGAGCCTTGACCAACCGACAGTTACCGACTGACCAACCGACAGACTGCGCCCTACCTCTCCTGTCGATTACGACATTCGACCCATAGACTATATATAGCTAATTTCAGTTTAATGGCGTTGATCTATGGCCGCGATTTAAATGCGAGATCATTGAAGAATTCTTTGAAATGAAAGAGAACTGTGATACATACTATACATGGACCTCATTATAAAAGAGGCACTGAGTGTTGGGACAATTCTTAAGCAGCTTAGATGTCTTTCATGTGGGCCATAATTATACTATATGCAAAGCGGTGTCTTGCTGCTGTTGCGTGAACTAAGGTGGTGTCGTATTGGGAGCATAATTCTGTCAGTTTCAATCTTTCGTTTTCGCAGACAAGGAAATCCCCGAGCGCATTAGCACTCATAGCCCGTGGGCACGATAAGTGTTAATTCAAGTCATTACTGCAACAGAGACATTTGACTAGTCAGATGCATACCTTAGCTGCGTATAGGGCCTTCGTGTGTGTGTATGCTTGCATGTATGTATGTGTATATAATATATATATATATACACATAGGCCTACATACACAAGTTTTACAATCAAATGTAGGCCTATGTTACATTGTTACAGTATACGTATTACGTATGTGTGTATGTTACAACCAGTAAAAATAGGCTATCCGATTGCTAGTAATTTATTATGGAGACTGGAAAGGGGAAGTAAGGGATTCGCCAGTTCTAAAAATTTCTTTTTAAAAAGCTTGCTTTCAAACATCTAGGCTATAGGAGTATAGGTGGTCAACACGGGTGAGCTGCTCAAAACCATTATTGATCTCCAGAGTATTCACCTATAGATCGGACTTCCTGGACTTCATAACATCGAGAATGAAGGCCTTATAATAGCCTATGTATAAAACGGACGATGAGGCTCAGGGCTGTTTTTAGGAAATTTTTATAACTGCACGACCCCTTCTTTTCTATACGATCCTCCATGGTAAATTACTTCCAATCGGATGACAAATTACAAATTGACAATGGCTTCTTTTGCTAGTGTTAAACTGTACAGAAGACTTGTCAGAAGTCCTTCTACAACTGCACAAATCCATTTAGAACTGCACATTCTGTGTAGGCCTACAACAATCACTGCACGTTAAAAAAAGCCCTGATGAGACTTGCAACACGCAGATCCAACACCAAGTATAGACGCTGGACGGGGGCTGCATCGAGGCATGTATATAGGGTGTCTCGATAGGTCGTGAACGATTTTGAATGCAGACAAATATATGTTATACACAATATAATGTGGAAAGTTTTATACTGGCGGATAGGTTATTCAAATGAAAATGTTAATATAAAAAAATTAGATCACTAGCTCACTTAATAAAATTGTAGCGCCCATATCCGTGACGTCATCAAATTCGTGCTAAGTAAACGTCAAGTTAAGCCGCAAACAATATTGTACGACCATCATTGTTAATCCACACATAATTAATTAATACAAATTAGCATTTAGTATTTAATAATGTTTCCTTAACTATTTATTACAGCCTCAAGTCGATTAGTCATCGAGCAAATAGATTTTCAGAGTTGTCAGAGTAGGCCTATAATTGATGTCCATGCCTTACAAAGCCGACGTTTTAAGGTCGTTTGGGGTTCGGTATCGGCATAAACAGTTGCCGCCATAATAATCCAAACTTTTTCCATTGGTGACAAATCCGGCGAATTAGGCGGCCAGTCCCTAATTGAGATGTAGGCTATCCATTGATATCCTTGTTCAACCATTCGACTGAAGCCTTTGATGTGTGTGCACGTGCACCGTCTTGTTGAAATAATCCTTCGCCGTTATTATGAAACATTTTTGTGGCTGTGAACTGAGCGCATAGGCTACTGCACTTCGCTGGAATGCGGGTTTGACCTCTTTCTCCTGTATCTCATTGATGTAATAAGTCGAAGTGACTGAAGTTTTATTTGGAATGATATGAGGGTTTTGTTAATCCAACTGTTTATGCCGAACCCGAACCCCAGTCACTGAACACCTTAAAACGTCGGCTTTGTAAGGCATGAACAACAATAGGCCTACCTCTGACAACTCTGAAAAATCTATTTGCTCGATGACTAATCGACTTGAGGCTGTAATAAAGAGCAAAGAAAACATTATTAGATACTAAATGATAATTTGTATTAATTAATTATGTGTGGATTAACAATGATGGTCGTACAATATTGTTTGCGGCTTAACTTGACGTTTACTTAGCACGAATTTGATGACGTCACGGATATTGGCGCTACAATTTTATTAAGTGAGCTAGTGATCTAATTTTTTTATATTAACATTTTCATTTGAATAACCTATCCGCCAGTATAAAACTTTCCACATTATATTGTGTAGAACATATATTTGTCTGCATTCAAAATCGTTCACGACCTATCGAGACACCCTATAGTAGGCCTATAGCTAAGCATTGTAAGCAAGGAGATCATGCTGGTTCGAAGAACTATGGTGGCACGATGATCAAATATAATACACATCGGTAGGCCTAATCGTAATCTCCAAACCTCCAAAGCGCCAAGCGCAGATAACTGCAGCTAATTCACGAGTGCTGGGTCAAGTCAGAGGGTTGTCCAAACTCAAAGGGTAGTCGGAAGGTGGTCAGAGTCCGTTTTACAGAGGATCAAAAGGGGCAGATCATAGCCATGCATGTAGACGTATACATGTTAACGTTCACGTCTCCACGGGTGTCGTTTAGGTCGAGAATTCGATGATTTTTATGGGCGTTCAAGTGACATTTCTGGCAATGGACGTTTTTATTATATATTATAAGTTGGAGACGCTTGAATTGTGTCGATTAAAAAGTTGTGAGAAAGTGAATTATTGCAGTATAACAGTCGCTAATAGTAACTTCATGTTTAATCATATGTCGATTAATTTTCCTCATTAAATTTTAGATCAGACAAGTCCTTCATGTCATCGTGTGTGGCACATAATCTGGGTCGTTGTCTTGGTTTATTTACCAACAGTGACACACTGCTCTGCATTGTATACATGCGGGCCCACAATTTACAATTCTCAGTCAACACAACAAGCAGGTCATGTGATCATGCTAAGCGCAAATTTGACGGACGCTGCTGACTTGCAAAGTCTTTCATGTTTGACCGATTACGTCCGTGTTATAATTATCAACTTATTTTGTCATTTTAATTAAACAGCCGCTGATGCTGGTGTTTACAAGTAAAATTATGGTCCAATAATTCCACGAAATATTCACAGGTTACTGAGATAAATGCGAGTATCGACTGAGTGTCTATGACTAAACTAGACCTCACTGACAGGTCACCATTAATTTGATTACTGCTTGGTCTGTGGTTTGCACTTTTACAATAATTGAGCATTTGAGCGTGTAGCCTAGTCTATATTGGTTTCTGCCTATCTCTATGTGTATATATAGGCCTATATCTTTCGAAGCATGCACTTTAGTTGAGCCAGACCCAGAGCAGATCTAATTATTGGCACTTTTATCATCATTTAGATTATAATATCGATTCACGACGGAATCTTCACGAACACCAAAACGCAGTTAGAAGTTGGGTTAGTCAGTCGCTTGTTATAGTTGGTCAATAAAGGAAATAGGTCTACTTATACTAACCTACTTCATTATATCATCATTTGCTCATTTATCGTATAAGTCTATGTATAAGTCCTAGAGTATAGAATGACCGTACCGACCGTATAATTATATTATATACTATAATAGTAGGCTATAGTTATAGAGGAGAGACTCAATTACGAGAATTGCCATTTAGGGTTATTTTACGGTGATGATCTCTTTTGCTGCATTATAGAATAAGCTTAATCATAGGGGACGTCATACAATGTACAGTCGAAGTTAAAGGATGCTGCTGACATCTTTCATCTGGCAACGACAGCAGACATCGCTGTTGTCGCTGATCTAAACTTTAAGACACACATAATATGACAACTGTTATGCTATGGTCCAGTTCACACATGACAGTTGAAACGTTGTTCCTCGTTGTAGGCCTACATCTGATTGTTTCAGAGTTCACAACGAAAATACGCATAACAATTAGTCGACAATGATACAATTCTACAGAGGCCTCATTGGCAGATTATCATGCGCAGAAGAGCCAAAGATGTGAGTTGAGGTGTTATTAACTTATTAGTGAATTCGACAAAAAATTAATGTCGTTGCTTAGGGTGACACATCAGCGATGAACCTCAGCAATGTCTTCTCATGCAGTCGCATTAATTTGTTGTCGTTGAAGCGCCAAGTCTACAATCAACATACATGTAAAGAATAATAACTCAGCGCTGAGACTGCAGCAGGATACTTCTTACCTCGGGTGGTCCACTGGGCGGTCCGTCGGTCGGGTGGTCCACCGGGCGGGCAGTGTCCACTGAGCGTAGGTGTGTACGCCCTGGGTCATCCGCTGTGCATGGAGATATATGGCTGATTGAGCGTGCTGCTACAGTCCAGTGCATTTGTAATTGCACAACGCGCAATGTATCCATGGGGTCAGTACAGACCCTGACCGGATGAGCTAATCGCCTGTCCATCTCCGGACAGACCACAAAAGAACCTCTATGCCCTCAACGGAAGTTGCCTCCACGGCGTTTAAACGCGTAGTTTCCCTCACAAAATGATCAGGCCAACCCATGAACCACCCCCTCCTTCCCTCCCACTCACCCTTCCCTCTTCCTATTACCCGCCACTTAATGGTGGACCTCCGGAGTGTAGCCCAGTCGACGTCGAACTGGGCGGCGGGGGTCAACCCAACGGCGCTATTACCGGACACCCCCCTCACCGCAGTCGTCTGGCTTTCTGTGCAATGTGCCATATGACTCTTTTATGACTCAGGCAACGAGATGAGATATTGATTGGATTATGAGCGTTCTTCTGAGCATGGAGAATATGACTGAATGTAGGCCAACGCTAACATCTTTCGCCACTTTAACGTGAAGCAAAATATTTAAATGTATGATGTCATCTACATGTCATGGCACTCATGTGTGAACTGTTACTAGACGCTGAGAACCATTGAAATTTTACAACCAACGTAGGTCCCTATAATTATATAATTTATATAACCCTGATAGTTTTCGATGTTTAATAGAGTACATGTTTCACACCTGTCCTGGCAAAACAATAGTGACCACTTTATTTCAACTTGTAGCATATGAATAAACGATCTTTAGAGAAACAAATATCTACAGATTGTAGTAATCGGGGGTCGACGTATAACACCGTCTCACTCAAATGGGCGGAACAGTTACCGAAGTACTAGCCATAGAGGAGGAGGAAGACGACGAGGAAGAAGAAGAAGAAGAGGAAGCGGCCAGGTGGTCAAGTGGTTGCGATGTCGGTCTGCGCCCTGCTGAGCTCGACACCACAAGAGGCCTTTTGAAACAGAAATAGGTCGCATCAGCGGTTAGCATCCACCCATACATAGGAGCTACATTGCTACAAGTGCTTTTCCTTGATTCCTCTTCACTGCCACTCCTTTTCCTTTCATCTAGAGCGGCAAATAAGTTGATTGGGCAAGTGTTCGTTTTTAGCTGACGATGACGCCTAATACGATTGTCATCATCATCGTCATCATCATCATTATCATCATCATCATCATCATCGTCGTCATCATCATCATCATCGTCGTCGTCGTCGTCATCATCATCATCATCGTCGTCGTCGTCGTCATCATCATCATCATCGTCGTCATCGTCGTCGTCATCATCATCATCATCGTCGTCATCGTCGTCGTCGTCGTCATCGTCGTCGTCGTCGTCATCGTCGTCGTCGTCGTCATCGTCGTCGTCGTCATCGTCGTCGTCATCGCATTGATCGCAACCACTAGATCCGGACGCCAGCCATTTTTTCTGCGGCGATAGATACGAATTCATGATCCTCAATCTCTTGGGTCCCTTGTTTAACTAGGATTTTTCATTCACATGCAATTATAATTATAGGTCCAACAGCATCGTTTTAGCAACACAGTATAAACTGAAGATTATAGCACGAATAACTTTTGTCCAATCGAAAAATCCAACCCAATGGAGGTAGACATGGGGTCACGAAAGAGTAACGTCCGAATGGCGTGGCATCCAGAGTGATGCTGAAATCTGTTTATTTATTATGACTGCATCATCGCTGCAGCAGCGATTTGATATCAGCAGGAGACCGTTACCAACGAGTTATTATCAATGCCATAGCAACTTTCAATTGTCTATGACAACAAATGGACTTGGCATTCAACTCTCCATTTAAACGAATTAATCTGTAGTTAGTTCCGGACATTTTGTTTGAACAGTTTATACTCAACGCTTTGGTATCATCTCTGATAAATCTGCTAAGACCAGCTATCTGGGTCAATACTATTATGCAGATGTCCTTGCTTGATGCTATTATTGCTATAAGGGGCACGGCAGCCTCCTCCTTGCTAGCCGCCATATCACCTTGCAGGTGCTGCTGCTGCTCCCTGGTGCCTGTGTTATGCCCGAATGCACCCGCAGCCAACCTGTATCCAGGGCCGTCCGTCCGTGCGTGCGTTCGTGCAGATCGCCCCTGGCAACGACGTCACATCGCATGCATTGACCAATGACCACTCACACTCACACTGGCATGGAGTCATGGACAGCGCGGGGTCCACGGTGGGTTAAACTCGAGCCCTGAGGAATTCACCCTCCATTCATCCCTCCGTCCCAGTCCAACCGATGGAGATAGAGACTGATGTGTGTCTGTTGTGTGTGTGTGTGTGTGTATGTATGTATGTGTGTGTGTCTGTTGTGTGTCTGTTGTGTGTCTGTTGTGTGTGTCTGTTGTGTGTGTGTCACAGTGATGAATGTCCGACCTTGCTCCAACTGCGGCTGACGGAGAATGATTGATAACTGACCGCTTGACCGGCTTAATGACCACCGACGAAGTAACCAGAGAAATCGACGGACAGATGGACAAACGGAGAACGTAATAAGAGAGTCAGACACAACAAGACGCATATATAACTGGAAGACACAAGTGATGAATACAAACGACTAATTATAAATATCGTCTGTTATTTCAAAACCGAACAAAAAACAGTAAGATTACATGGCATGTATGAATGTATGTATGTATGCTTGAGCACTTGTTATAGCGCCACTTCAAGATCTATTCAGAGGCGCTACTCTACATCGCGGACACTGAGTCGGAGTTTCATGCCAATGCGCATGAACAATTGAGCGAATGACTTGCCCAGGGTTCATACCCGGCGGTTTCATATGGATTCGAACCTTCAACCTTCCGTCTTCAAGACACCGAACACACCACTACTGTCACTACACCACCGCGTGCCATTAAGACATAGTAGCGACAGTTTAGCATAAGCTTAAATCAGCTGTTTGTCGGTTTTCAAGTCATATAATTATTTGTGTAGATTGTTACATCGTCATGAATGGTGTCAGGAAACTAGATTTTCCTATTTGCACCGTTAGCCCCATATACTTGCAAACCAGCATTTTCTTTATAGCCTACAGGCGACGACCTTGTATCATGCAATGCACTCCTAGTCACGTAGGCCTATAGGCTATAATTGCTTTTGTGTCCTCGAATTTCACAGCGTTCTATTTTCATTCTATAGAATCGCATAGGCTATAAAACATTTTTACAATTGCTGCATTAAGGAAAGTATAGGCCTACCCAATATTAGGACATAACTACTTTTAAGCGATAGAACAGGAAAATGTCTCCATGAAATGAATCATAATAATCACACACAAATGTTCAATATTTTGTTCACTGCCATCACTGTTTTTGTGGCTGTTCAGTAAATAAATTGAGTTGAATAGAGTTGAATATAAATACGATCATGTCAGACTTGGCTTAAGCAGGTACATAATACAGAATTATGGCTTTGTTCTTAAATGCTAATTCCTGTTCGTTGATAATAAGACCTTCTGGATTACATGCTTGGGCTTATAGGAGGTAGCCATGGACTTGCAGACTTCTGAAATAGGAATGCAACTGATTCTACAGCGGCAGCTTCACTGTAGGCTACACAGTGTGCAGTGTACATCTTTGTTGTCTATAATTGTGGGATGTGACTAAATTTTAATAGTGTTGGGCGTCTCGTGCTGCATTGTAGTTTTCCACTTTCTTTTTCTCCTTTCCCTATCCAATACCAGTAGCCTATAGACTCATTATCCTCTTAGGGGACCACCGACGCCTGCTGTGTTGAGAGTTTAAACCACCAACGACTCATTGACACCCACACATTACCCCCCCCCACCTACAACCTTCAAAACAATATCGTCGCTGCATCAATTCACTTATTCTAATGAGTGTGGCTATCTTTATTCATATACAATTATATGTCTGTATTAAATATATAGGCCTATATTAAAAAAGGTCATAATGAGTATTATATGTAACTAGCTGGGGTACCCGGCGTTGCCCGGGAAATTTAGGATTAGACCCGCTCAGGCCACAACCAAACCACACCCCACCTCCACCCAACCCCGTACAGCACCTCTTCCATCCGTTCCCGCTTCACCCCTCCACCCCATCCTCACCACACCCCCACCTCCACCCCAAAACCCCCACCCCACCCCGTACACCCACACCTCCACCCGCCCCCGCTTCACACCTCCACCCCACCCACCCCCACCCTCACCACACCCAGTTCACCCGCCCCATGCCACTCATTTCACCCACCCACACCACACCTCCACCCCACCTCGTACATCCCACCCCCTTCCATCCGCCCCGCTTCACCCCTCCACGCCACCTCCACCCCATCCTCACCACACCCCCACCTCCACCCCAAAGCACCCCACCTCACCCACACCCTGCACCCGCCCCGCTTCACACCTCCACCCCTCCACCTCACCCCACTCCCAACCCTCACCACACCCCGTTCACCCGCCCCATGCCACCCTTTTCACCCACCCACACCACACCTCCACCCCACCTCCACCCCACCCCGTACACCCCACCCCCTTCCATCCGCCCCCGCTTCACTTCTCCACGCCACCTCCACCCCATCCTCACCACACCCCCACCTCCACCCCAAAGCTTCCACCCCACCCCACCCACCCTTCCACCCGCCCCGCATCACACCTCCACCCCTCCACCTCACCCCACCCTCACCACACCCTCACCTTCACCCCACCTCCACTCCTCCACCCCACCTCCACCCCACACTCTCACCACATTCCCACCTCCACCCCCGAACCCCACCCCACCCCGTCCACCCCACCTCGTTCACCCGCCCCATCCCACCCCTTCCGCCCTCCACCTACCACTTCCACCCATCCTACACTCACCCCTACCCTCCACCCCACCACCCGAACCCCCAGCCCAAGCCAGCTCCCACCCCACCCCACACCCTCCACCAACACACCCCAAACTCACCCACCCGACAACACCCCACCACACTCTGACCTCTCCACCTGTACGCCACCCGTGAAATTAGGGTTTAATGGGACGAAGAGGGTGGGGAAGGAGCGGAGGGGAGCGATGGACGTGGGAGGAGAGGGGGAGGGGTAGGGGGTTGGGAGGGGTTGGGGAGGGGTTGGAGAGGGATCGGAGAAAGGGGATGGGCAGGGGAGGAGAGGGAGAGGAGAGGGGAGGGGCAGGCGAAGGGGGAAGGTTGGCAGAGGGAAGGGGAGGGGTGGGTGAGGGGGTTGGGAAGGGGGAGGTAGGGAGGGATGGTTGAATGCTCTTTTCAGCCACAGCAACGCGTGGCCGGGTTCAGCTAGTTGACTATAATTATAGTAAGACTTTACAGCAAAGCGGATTGGAAGATCATTGAAATGAAATGTTCAGGGCTTAACGACACTGTTTCATATCGAAGATGATTAGTGTCGGAGGCAGAGAACAACCTCACACTCCACGTTTATATTGCGACCGAGCCACCCGCTGTAAAGATCCGACCGGGAGTTGAACCCGCGCCGCCAGCGCGGCGAGCGGGCTACAACCCACTCGACCACGCAGGATCTTCAGAAGATCATTTACATCAGCTGCGTTTATATAATGACCATGCAAGCGTTTAAAAAGGTGTTTAATAAACTTAGGGTTATCGCCCCCACCGCGGCCCCTATGGTGGGGGAGATTCGCCAACAACTCCACTGGGTGGTTCCGATGGCCCTCTGTCTAGGTGCAAAGTTTGAAATCAATAGCTGCGTTTTATTGAAAAAATTTTTTGGGGGTTTCGCCCCCCACCCTGGCCCCCATGGTTATAAAGAATCGCCAACCCCTCCACTGGGTGTCCGACGCCGAGATGGAGAGAGTAGTGAAGGTTTGGAGCGAAAGGGTCAACAACTGTCGAAATGCATTCCGGTCAAACACACAGACAGACAGACACACAGACAGACAGACAGACAGAATCCTCTCTTTATTAATATAGATATGTAAGCATGCATATACGCTTCAAATAATATATATTGTTGAGAACCTGGGATTTCCCTCCTTAGGCCATGTTCCATAGGCTCCGCCCCCTAGGCCTTGTTCCCCGCCTCCTAGGCCATGTTCCGTAGGCCATGTTCTGCTCTGGGCCTTGTTCCCTAGGCCATGTTCCCTAGGCTCCGCCTCCTAGGCCATGTTCCGTAGGCCATGTTCTGCTCTGGGCCTTGTTCCCTAGGCCATGTTCCCTAGGCTCCGCCTCCTAGGCCATGTTCCGTAGGCCATGTTCTGCTCTGGGCCTTGTTCCCTAGGCCATGTTCCCTAGGCTCCGCCTCCTAGGCCATGTTCCGTAGGCCATGTTCTGCTCTGGGCCTTGTTCCCTAGGCCATGTTCCATAGGCTCCGCCTCCTGAGCCTTGTTCCGTAGGCCATGTTTCATAGAGCTCCGCCCCATGGGCCTTGTTCCTCGCCCTGTAGGATATAAATAGAGGGAGCGTGGAGTAGAGCAACGTCCAACGTCCAACGTCCGAAGAGCTGGAATAGATGTAGTTGGGACCACGTCAGTAAGAGGTAGTTGAGGAGAGAAGTAAGACCGTCAGTCTGTCAGTCAGGGGTTCAGTGCCGTAGTAAGAATTAGACAGTCGTTGTGTGCTTTGATTCTGTGCTGCGATCGTGACGTTTAATAAAGAGTATCGAAAAGAACTCTGTGTCTTCAGCATTTCTTGTGGGAAAAGACGTTCTGTGACTCTGGTTCGAATCGCCGTCGGCAGAAGTGTAGTAAGTTCTTCGAAATACCACGAAGGCCGAACTTACGCTCCCGGGGAGCGACACGCGTGCCTTACCACCGACCGGCACATCCTGATTCTCGTTACACTGGTACCAGCGGAAGTGGGGTTCTTGAGGTTCTGCCGACGACAACCTGAATCATCCGAGAATGCTGACGGAAGACGACGAGATCACGATCCAGTATCCGAGGCCGTTTGAGATCCGCACGACATCCGACTTGTCTACGCCTGCCGCCCGCAGATCGACAACGGACCCGAACGTTTTGATCGAAGAACTCGGTTCCGATGACGACGACAGACCGGCGACGACGAGCTACCGAGAAAGGACTGACCTACTGGTTTCGAGGTCAGAATTGGAGGACCTGGTCAAACTGCTGCGTAGCCGACCAACGCCGATGAAACCCGGACGATTTGATGGGACCGGTTCGCTGGAGTCATTTCTGGTGCAATTCGAAGTGTGCGCCCGATACAACAAATGGACAGCGTCGGAAAAGGTCGACCAATTGCGGTGTGCGTGGGAAAAGGCAGCGACGCAACTCCTCTGGGACTTCGGGGCGCAGCCGAACGTAAGTTACGAGAAATTGGTGGAACGTCTCCGACACAGATACGGGACAGAGGGTCAGGCTGAAACCTTCCGTGCCCAGCTGTATTATCGTCGTCAACGAGCAGAAGAAAGTCTGAGTGATCTGCTTCACGAGATTCGCCGTCTCGTCGTTTTGGCGTATCCTGTTCCATCGAATGAGACGACCCAGATCATCGCGAGAGACTCTTTCCTTGAGGCCATGCGAGACCGTGAACTTTCGCTGAAAGTTCGAGAGAGGGAGCCAAAGACTCTCGATGAAGCTTACCGCACCGCGCTTCGTCTGGACGCCTACCAGCGGACGAACGACTCCGACGACCGCAGAAGGCCTTCCAACCGCGTCAGGGGTACTCAAGAAACTGACGTGAGTACCCAGATCCAGTCTACGCTTGACCGGTTCCTGGAGACGCAGCGAGACGACCAACGTCGATGGCAACGCGAGATGGAGAGACGGATCGACCAACAGTTCCAGGAACTGCGAGACCGAGCTCCTACCGAGGACGATTTGGGGCGCGACGATCGCCCCGGAAACCGCAGCTTCAGCGATCCACGCCAGGAAGGTTCGAGACGGGGTGTGACCTGCTATAACTGCAACCGAGCGGGTCATATCTCCCGCAATTGTCGACAGCCGCGACGCCCTCCCAATCGCCGGAACGACGCCGGAACGAATGGAACAAAGGAACCGACGTCACCGGAACCGCCGGTGGCCATGAACCACACGACACGTCCGAGGTTGCCGAACCGCGCCAGTAACAACGCCGTTTACATCCGAGGGACGATCGACCAACGACCGCAGCTGTGCCTGATCGACACGGGATCGGAAGTCAGCCTGGTTCCTGCCTCAACTGTCGAAGGGTTAGAACTACGTTCATGTAATCGTTCTTTGATGGCTGCTAATGGGTCTGATATTAGGGTCCTTGGAGAGGTCTTGGTCCCCATTAAAATTGGGAGAGGTTTTGATATCCCGACCACGTTTCTGGTATCCGACCAAATTACTGAGCCCATGTTAGGCATGGATTGGCTCAGGGAGCACCGCTGTAGAATAGGATTTGGTGTCGGTGCCTTATTTGTTGGACGTAGGCGCATTTCTTTAGTGCGGGGAAACGGCTCGACGTGGTGTCGCCGTGTTATGGTTGCAGAGGAGGTCCTGGTGTCGCCCAAGTGCCAGAGCGATATTCCAGTGAAAACTGTGTATGGAGATTTGACCACGGTCGCTCCCGCTTGGATAACGGAGGCCCAAGAGGTTAAGCCAGAGGTTCATTTTGCCCGTGTGGAGGTAGGTGCTAAGACTAATACCCAGGTGAAAGTAGTGGACTTGGTTAATGAGGCTCCATTTAGTGAGGCATTGTTAGCAGATTTGCCGGAAGAGGTATCTTCTGAGACCCAAGAACAGGTAAGGGAATTGCCAGTTAATTCTAGAGATGCTTCGGTAAGCGATAGTGGAAAAGCGCCTGCGCTTGAGAATAGACTTGAGACTGGTGATAGGTGGTTATTTGTGGACCCGCCCGTAAGGCGTAAATTACTGCCGCAGAGAAAGTCTGTGGATGGAGATTTGGTTAGTTAACCGTCGGCCCTGGTAATGCTTATGGTTTTTCTGAGCGTAATTTTAAGTGGTTCTAAGTTAGTGGAAGCCGTCCCGATGGTTAATTTAGGGGCTATTTCTGTTGCCCGAGCACTCTTGAATATTGTTATTGTCAGACACGGAGCCCATTTACGAATCTATTTGTATCCGGGAAAGAAATTTGTGGGGATCCTTTTTCGAAAGCGTTGCAAAATTCTGGGGAAAGTTATGTACAGCCATCAGGGAAGTAGGGACGAGGGACGGGTCAACAGGTCGACCCGATCTATGGACGATCCGGAGCTATGACCGGGCGGAACCACGCCCGAAGCGGACAGTGCGCAGACCTGCCCGCTAACCATACTAGAAACTTACTAGGTTACGATGTGCTTTGCTTTAGCCCGTTGGCTATTTGTTTATGTCGAATTATGATTGCGATGATTGATACTGAGACATTTTGAGAGATTACTTAATGATCGGGGACATTTACAGAGACTTAATCTCAAGTGGAATTGGCTCGTTGGTCACGTTTTAGCGGAACAGTTTTGTTAAAGAGGTCGAGGAACGACCAGGGACTTTATGGAATTGGCTCGTTGGCCGCTTTAGAACAGTTGAGACTTTTGGCCCGTTGGCCGTTTTGCGCTTTTGGAACTGTGGTTGTTGAGCCATGTGGCTCGTTATTGTTTCAGTTCTGGGAATGGGACATCCCCAATTGTACTGGGAGGAGGATGTTGAGAACCTGGGATTTCCCTCCTTAGGCCATGTTCCATAGGCTCCGCCCCCTAGGCCTTGTTCCCCGCCTCCTAGGCCATGTTCCGTAGGCCATGTTCTGCTCTGGGCCTTGTTCCCTAGGCCATGTTCCCTAGGCTCCGCCTCCTAGGCCATGTTCCGTAGGCCATGTTCTGCTCTGGGCCTTGTTCCCTAGGCCATGTTCCCTAGGCTCCGCCTCCTAGGCCATGTTCCGTAGGCCATGTTCTGCTCTGGGCCTTGTTCCCTAGGCCATGTTCCCTAGGCTCCGCCTCCTAGGCCATGTTCCGTAGGCCATGTTCTGCTCTGGGCCTTGTTCCCTAGGCCATGTTCCATAGGCTCCGCCTCCTGAGCCTTGTTCCGTAGGCCATGTTCCATAGAGCTCCGCCCCATGGGCCTTGTTCCTCGCCCTGTAGGACATAAATAGAGGGAGCGTGGAGTAGAGCAACGTCCAACGTCCAACGTCCGAAGAGCTGGAATAGATGTAGTTGGGACCACGTCAGTAAGAGGTAGTTGAGGAGAGAAGTAAGACCGTCAGTCTGTCAGTCAGGGGTTCAGTGCCGTAGTAAGAATTAGACAGTCGTTGTGTGCTTTGATTCTGTGCTGCGATCGTGACGTTTAATAAAGAGTATCGAAAAGAACTCTGTGTCTTCAGCATTTCTTGTGGGAAAAGACGTTCTGTGACTCTGGTTCGAATCGCCGTCGGCAGAAGTGTAGTAAGTTCTTCGAAATACCACGAAGGCCGAACTTACGCTCCCGGGGAGCGACACGCGTGCATTACCACCGACCGGCACATCCTGATTCTCGTTACACTGGTACCAGCGGAAGTGGGGTTCTTGAGGTTCTGCCGAGGACAACCTGAATCATCCGAGAATGCTGACGGAAGACGACGAGATCACGATCCAGTATCCGAGGCCGTTTGAGATCCGCACGACATCCGACTTGTCTACGCCTGCCGCCCGCAGATCGACAACGGACCCGAACGTTTTGATCGAAGAACTCGGTTCCGATGACGACGACAGACCGGCGACGACGAGCTACCGAGAAAGGACTGACCTACTGGTTTCGAGGTCAGAATTGGAGGACCTGGTCAAACTGCTGCGTAGCCGACCAACGCCGATGAAACCCGGACGATTTGATGGGACCGGTTCGCTGGAGTCATTTCTGGTGCAATTCGAAGTGTGCGCCCGATACAACAAATGGACAGCGTCGGAAAAGGTCGACCAATTGCGGTGTGCGTGGGAAAAGGCAGCGACGCAACTCCTCTGGGACTTCGGGGCGCAGCCGAACGTAAGTTACGAGAAATTGGTGGAACGTCTCCGACACAGATACGGGACAGAGGGTCAGGCTGAAACCTTCCGTGCCCAGCTGTATTATCGTCGTCAACGAGCAGAAGAAAGTCTGAGTGATCTGCTTCACGAGATTCGCCGTCTCGTCGTTTTGGCGTATCCTGTTCCATCGAATGAGACGACCCAGATCATCGCGAGAGACTCTTTCCTTGAGGCCATGCGAGACCGTGAACTTTCGCTGAAAGTTCGAGAGAGGGAGCCAAAGACTCTCGATGAAGCTTACCGCACCGCGCTTCGTCTGGACGCCTACCAGCGGACGAACGACTCCGACGACCGCAGAAGGCCTTCCAACCGCGTCAGGGGTACTCAAGAAACTGACGTGAGTACCCAGATCCAGTCTACGCTTGACCGGTTCCTGGAGACGCAGCGAGACGACCAACGTCGATGGCAACGCGAGATGGAGAGACGGATCGACCAACAGTTCCAGGAACTGCGAGACCGAGCTCCTACCGAGGACGATTTGGGGCGCGACGATCGCCCCGGAAACCGCAGCTTCAGCGATCCACGCCAGGAAGGTTCGAGACGGGGTGTGACCTGCTATAACTGCAACCGAGCGGGTCATATCTCCCGCAATTGTCGACAGCCGCGACGCCCTCCCAATCGCCGGAACGACGCCGGAACGAATGGAACAAAGGAACCGACGTCACCGGAACCGCCGGTGGCCATGAACCACACGACACGTCCGAGGTTGCCGAACCGCGCCAGTAACAACGCCGTTTACATCCGAGGGACGATCGACCAACGACCGCAGCTGTGCCTGATCGACACGGGATCGGAAGTCAGCCTGGTTCCTGCCTCAACTGTCGAAGGGTTAGAACTACGTTCATGTAATCGTTCTTTGATGGCTGCTAATGGGTCTGATATTAGGGTCCTTGGAGAGGTCTTGGTCCCCATTAAAATTGGGAGAGGTTTTGATATCCCGACCACGTTTCTGGTATCCGACCAAATTACTGAGCCCATGTTAGGCATGGATTGGCTCAGGGAGCACCGCTGTAGAATAGGATTTGGTGTCGGTGCCTTATTTGTTGGACGTAGGCGCATTTCTTTAGTGCGGGGAAACGGCTCGACGTGGTGTCGCCGTGTTATGGTTGCAGAGGAGGTCCTGGTGTCGCCCAAGTGCCAGAGCGATATTCCAGTGAAAACTGTGTATGGAGATTTGACCACGGTCGCTCCCGCTTGGATAACGGAGGCCCAAGAGGTTAAGCCAGAGGTTCATTTTGCCCGTGTGGAGGTAGGTGCTAAGACTAATACCCAGGTGAAAGTAGTGGACTTGGTTAATGAGGCTCCATTTAGTGAGGCATTGTTAGCAGATTTGCCGGAAGAGGTATCTTCTGAGACCCAAGAACAGGTAAGGGAATTGCCAGTTAATTCTAGAGATGCTTCGGTAAGCGATAGTGGAAAAGCGCCTGCGCTTGAGAATAGACTTGAGACTGGTGATAGGTGGTTATTTGTGGACCCGCCCGTAAGGCGTAAATTACTGCCGCAGAGAAAGTCTGTGGATGGAGATTTGGTTAGTTAACCGTCGGCCCTGGTAATGCTTATGGTTTTTCTGAGCGTAATTTTAAGTGGTTCTAAGTTAGTGGAAGCCGTCCCGATGGTTAATTTAGGGGCTATTTCTGTTGCCCGAGCACTCTTGAATATTGTTATTGTCAGACACGGAGCCCATTTACGAATCTATTTGTATCCGGGAAAGAAATTTGTGGGGATCCTTTTTCGAAAGCGTTGCAAAATTCTGGGGAAAGTTATGTACAGCCATCAGGGAAGTAGGGACGAGGGACGGGTCAACAGGTCGACCCGATCTATGGACGATCCGGAGCTATGACCGGGCGGAACCACGCCCGAAGCGGACAGTGCGCAGACCTGCCCGCTAACCATACTAGAAACTTACTAGGTTACGATGTGCTTTGCTTTAGCCCGTTGGCTATTTGTTTATGTCGAATTATGATTGCGATGATTGATACTGAGACATTTTGAGAGATTACTTAATAATCGGGGACATTTACAGAGACTTAATCTCAAGTGGAATTGGCTCGTTGGTCACGTTTTAGCGGAACAGTTTTGTTAAAGAGGTCGAGGAACGACCAGAGACTTTATGGAATTGGCTCGTTGGCCGCTTTAGAACAGTTGAGACTTTTGGCCCGTTGGCCGTTTTGCGCTTTTGGAACTGTGGTTGTTGAGCCATGTGGCTCGTTATTGTTTCAGTTCTGGGAATGGGACATCCCCAATTGTACTGGGAGGAGGATGTTGAGAACCTGGGATTTCCCTCCTTAGGCCATGTTCCATAGGCTCCGCCCCCTAGGCCTTGTTCCCCGCCTCCTAGGCCATGTTCCGTAGGCCATGTTCTGCTCTGGGCCTTGTTCCCTAGGCCATGTTCCCTAGGCTCCGCCTCCTAGGCCATGTTCCGTAGGCCATGTTCTGCTCTGGGCCTTGTTCCCTAGGCCATGTTCCCTAGGCTCCGCCTCCTAGGCCATGTTCCGTAGGCCATGTTCTGCTCTGGGCCTTGTTCCCTAGGCCATGTTCCCTAGGCTCCGCCTCCTAGGCCATGTTCCGTAGGCCATGTTCTGCTCTGGGCCTTGTTCCCTAGGCCATGTTCCATAGGCTCCGCCTCCTGAGCCTTGTTCCGTAGGCCATGTTCCATAGAGCTCCGCCCCATGGGCCTTGTTCCTCGCCCTGTAGGACATAAATAGAGGGAGCGTGGAGTAGAGCAACGTCCAACGTCCAACGTCCGAAGAGCTGGAATAGATGTAGTTGGGACCACGTCAGTAAGAGGTAGTTGAGGAGAGAAGTAAGACCGTCAGTCTGTCAGTCAGGGGTTCAGTGCCGTAGTAAGAATTAGACAGTCGTTGTGTGCTTTGATTCTGTGCTGCGATCGTGACGTTTAATAAAGAGTATCGAAAAGAACTCTGTGTCTTCAGCATTTCTTGTGGGAAAAGACGTTCTGTGACTCTGGTTTGAATCGCCGTCGGCAGAAGTGTAGTAAGTCCTTCGAAATACCACGAAGGCCGAACTTACGCTCCCGGGGAGCGACACGCGTGCCTTACCACCGACCGGCACAATGGGCACATCCTGATTCTCGTTACAATATTATATAATATATGATTATATATGTTAGGCTATTTATGTATTATATTTAATTATTTATGTCATAGTATGAATGTGTGATGCTCGAATGTATATTTTCACGAATAATAGCCTAATTGGTATAAGAGAAATTTCTTTTCTCCGCATATCAAATTAAAGAGAAAGTATACGGACTTCGTAACAAGATAATTTCATAGGGAAGCCAGAGACATTCAGCCCAAAAGGAAAATCCAAAGAGGAGAGGGAAGGAGGGAGTCAGTCCACATTAGGGTTAGCCGAGAGTTGTCTGTCGGTCCTTTGGGCCCAAACGATGTGGATGGGTTGCGGGTAATTATACCAACGTTGAAGCCGCTCTCTCGCTGAGGAGCGGTCAGATCTAAGGTCTGTCCACACTAATTAGGATGAACTATAATTAGTATGGCCGCTATGGCGGCACCTTTGAACTTATAAGAACATAAATAGAAGCCTATAATACATGCAGGTATACGAGTACACTTATAAGCACACGCATTAACTCTTTCCCGCCGGATCGGGTCGCGGGTGACCCGATTAACGCAATAGGTATCGGAACAATTCCGGCGGGAATGAGTTAAACTATCAAGACAAGAATATATATCGAAAGCGCTGGTCTCCAACTGTGTCTGCGGGATTTGAACCCTCCCCACCACCTCCCCACCCCTGCCCACCCCCGTGATGATTGTCCAGTGCGGCACCACAGACCAACGACGTATAAGCTAATAATTCTAAACGAGCGACACAGCATATCGTCTATTAAGGGTAGACCCAGTGTGAAATTGTGGAATAATAGGCCTAACGAAGGCGGAGTTGGACTCTGACCCACTTGAAATTGGGGTGTGAAAAACAGACTTTACTATGGGGGTGCTAAGAAGGACTAGGGGGTTGAAACACCCAACCCCACCAGCGATTCTCACCCTGGGTAGACCTGGATTTAGCTGCAGAGGTGACCTCCATCATAAGTCGATGTGTGTCGCAAACAATTTCGGGTATAGAGAAAATCGAGGACCGTTTTGGCTCAGACAGTCAGACTGTTAAGCATGGCAGCCAGTTGAGAATGCTGAACGAAGCTGGTCAGAATTCTATAGCGCCTATAGAACGCCAGTAAAGTTTCGCAGTGTCTGGACCACTTGCGCCAGTTGCGAAAAGACATAAAAGATGACATGACCCGCGAAGGTCTAACGATCTGCTTCAGACTAACCCATTACAGGTACTAATGCCTCTCTCTTCTTCACGTTCGAAGCACTTCCGTGGAGCACTTCTATGTAGCCTATGTATGCGCACTTGTTATAGCGCCTTTCAAGAATTTACTCAGAAGCGCTCCCGACTACAGCGCGGATACTGAATCGGACTTTCACGCCGAAGCGCTGAGCAATTGTGAGTGAAGGACTTGCCAAAGGTCCATACAAGCGGCGGCTTGAGGTGAATTCGAACCTGCAACCCTCCGGCTGCAAGGCAATGAACAAACCCACTACACCACGGCGACCCACACGCTGCCCTCTATAAGGCAACATGGCAGTTTTTTCGAATTCATTGAACCTTCACATGTAGCATGTAATGTTGCGTCATCTTCACATGTAGCATGTAATGTTGCGTCATCTTCACATGCAGCATGTAATGTTGCGTCATCTTCACATGTAGCATGTAATGTTGCGTCATCTTCACATGTAGCATGTAATGTTGCGTCATCTTCACATGTAGCATGTAATGTTGCGTCATCTTCACATGTAGCATGTAATGTTGCGTCATCTTCACATGTAGCATGTAATGTTGCGTCATCTTCACATGTAGCATGTAATGTTGCGTCATCTTCACATGAAGCCTGTAATGTTGCGCCATCTTGCGATTATTCAACATAAAAAAAAATCGTGTCGGCCTATAGGGTAGGCCTTTAGCCTTGATATTCTCATCGAGTAACCTATGTTGAAATCTGTACATCCAGTTATCACTGCGGACCCATTCCATCGCGGACATATGCCCGGCTTTTGACCACATTGACTTACAAGTCGTTTGTCTCTGAGTGATTGATTGTGTGCTTACGTTACTTTGTCGAGGCGCCCTTGTAACGGCATAATTATGCTGCGTTGCGGCGCCATAGAAGTTGTCATCAATTATCATCATCATCATCATCGTCGTCATCATCGTCATCATCATCATCATCATCATCATCAATCATCATCATCATCATCATCAGGCCTATACGGAGATTGGGACTTAGAGTCTATGAATTGACCTACAGTAACTTTGAGTTGAGAAGACTTTGGTCGTATATGCACACATAGCCTTTCGTAAGTATAAAGAGGGACGATTGTGTAATTTGTACGAAAACAGAGAGGGCCTAGACAGTAGACATAGGCCTATATCGCAAATATGTTTAATTATATGCTTAGGCCCTACAGTAAGAAATATTCAGTGACCTCAGCATTATACACTACGCCTTAGGCATCTGTTAATTGTGCAATGTGTATGCGGAGCATGTGTTATTGCTGACACATGCACCAGATGGTACTGGCCGACTGGCCGACCGGTCATCTCCGATGTGGACAGTAGCTTAGGCCTATACAATACAAACAAGAAGCCTGATGGTCACCCAACAACAGACACCAACAGACAGACAAACAGACAGCAAAAAGAGGTACAGACAAACTTATATTATGGCTAATTTTACAGTGCAGTTAATGAAGCAAGAACATTTTGGCCGCCGCTGTAATCAAAGCGCATATTACTTTAAAAGCAATCACAGAAGTGTGACATAATATAATCCAAAGCAATATATTTTCTCAGGGGGGGGGGGAAAGGATCTATTTCAACGGGGGATCAATTAATTTAATCTCTCACAGATATTTTGTGGAGCTTACGTACGTGTGCCAAGAATAATTATCTACACCGAAGGGTTTAAATGGCGAAAAGTAGGCCTATGTGGATTGGTAAGACCTTGTAAGTAGGCCTACGTGCTACAATTGAGAGGATTGTTGCAGTAGTGCGACCGTCTTAACAATACTCGGACACTGTACGTGACAGGTCTAGTGACAGAACACACCTGAACATCGAGAGATGGACACAATAGGCCAGCCTATAATTATAATATTAGGCCTATGCATAGACCCTATATTGCGTTGCCATCTGTTGCACGACGTGCACGTTATATGTTGTCAACCCCCCCCCCCAACCGGACAGTGCAGCGAGCGAGTCGTATACGTCCAAACTGATGGCGTGTGCAATGCATTGGTCGTCTGTCTCTGTCTCAGATGCAATTTTTTCTTCCAGGAACTCTTTTTGGAGTTTGACCGAGTGAAAAGAATCCGGAAGATCTGCAGAATAATACAGGTAACCTCAACTGATCGCGTTTTATTCGAAGTTCCGACGGCCGCGGCTTTAAACGACTTCAAACTGCACTTCGCCCACGAAATATATAGGTCTTGTCGTCTAGTCTCAGACCCAGCAAAGGTTGGATTAAACAGGCTGATTCAATCAGACTAGCCGTCTGAATGAGGACAAATAGATGGAGCTATCCTATTTTGCTTTCCTAATCTACGCTGTAGGCCTACAGATGTACGGTGCATCTTAAACAAACGATTCATCCTTACGAGTGAAGTATAGGCTACTGCGTAGTGCGTAGGCTAATCCAGCGGTGTTTTCAGCAAGAAAATGGAGACAACTCTCTATGACCTTGAAGATGACGACAGCCAAAACATAGACAAATACTATCCGAGTCCATATTCAGATGTCGACAATGGGCCACTGAACAACAACGATCCCAACACCGCAGGGACGTCCTACCCACCGGAACCCACAGCACGACAATATGAGAACTTCAGTCCAGAAACAAAGGTCACATCTCCACAGTCAGAATACGATGTGCCCATCTCGTTTCGTCATGGCACGGAGAGGTCACCGCATGCATCAGACGAATTCAGAGTACCACCTGAGGTCGGTGGTAGTGACACAATGCACCTGGAGTACGCACTGATCGGACTGTTCGCTGGGATAGTCCTTCTGCTCCTCGTCTGTCAAGTCATCGTCTACTGGAAGACTCGGCGTGGTCGAAATTCCTGGACGATATCCGGTAGGCGGCGCTTCTGCCGGCGTTTACATCGCAGACGAAACTTCGTCTGCAGCGTCACTATCGAGAAGAACCCCGCGGGCTTCAGGGCATCCTCAACAGGCGTCGAACCAGGAGCGTTGGAGTTGGGACACGGTGGCATGCCATGTCGACCGAGTCTCATGTTCAATCCACGACCGAAAATGATCGTTCCGGAGTACGAGTATCGCACTGGCAGCGCCACTTCGAACGCGTCGAGCATCCGGCGGACGCGGAGCAGACCATACCCCCGACCGGAAATGAGACCGAAACCAGGTTCGTCGTCTTCAGTGTACGTTATTGACGCCAGAGGGCCTCGTCTGGCAAAGACGTCGCCATTTTGGCCATACCCTCCACCTGCTGTTATCGGTGGCAACATCATCGACCCTTCATTTCTGACATCGGACAGCATCAACAGCAGTACGACAACAACGACGACGAGTAACAGTAACCACTGCGTCCGTCGTGGGGAGAAGAGACGCCGTAGACTCAGGAAGTCAGAGTCGTGTGGCGCCGTCTGCAGGTTCAACCGTCATCTGGGGGTGATGAGGGTCCAGTCCGACGTTGCTCCGTGTAAGACTAGATGCCATGCAGTGATCGAAGCAGGTTCAAAGGAGTGGTCAAGCGATCCCGGAAGGACAACTTCGGCGTCGAGTACTGGACGACCTCCGTCGAATGGACTGTCGTCAAAGGACTCGTCAGGCGAGGTTGGTGCAGTTCCGTATCCATCGGAACATGAGAATACACAACTCGTAGGACTAAGACCTCCTCCTCCTCCGCCAGATCCACAAACGTCCGTTAAAGCCTGTCCATCTGACATGGCGTTCAGCTCAGCTACGGATAAAACATCTCAGAAGATGGAACTCAAACCAGATGGAGCAGAGCAAATCGACAAAATCCACCAAGAGAAAACATCTAGGGCAAGTAACGACGACTACAGCGTCGATGGAAATGGCAAAACGATGGGTAGATGTGACATACGTAAAGGAGCGGATACAAATGACGACAAGAGTGCAGATAAAGGCAACAATAGCCTAACCACGCGTGCAACTTGTTCCGACGTGAAAACGTGTGAAATCTCTAAAAGTGCTAGCTGTCAGGATAAAGGAGTTGGCGGTTGTAACTGGCAGAAACACTTAGCCGTGAATGAAGGTGACAAAAATATTAGCAGTGCTAGCAGCAGTTTGACTACAGTCAGCAGCTTGCCTTGTGGAAGCTCAGCAAGTTGCCATTAAGTGCATGGACATCTGGTTAAAAGACTATGTTGGTGCTGATTTCGCAGTTACTGATGTCTAAACTCATTGTCAGCAAGCAACTAGTTTTAATTTCAAAATGTCATAAACTGAGAGTTTACTCGTTGTGATTGCTCTCATTTAGAATAATTGAAAGTGCAGCAAGTTAACAGCCTTTAGAATAATTATTAGCATTAGGAAAAATTGCTCATTCATATAGTGCACGAACAGGCTTAATAAAGATAATAAACATGCCATTTTCAATCGCTGTCTACGAAGTTTTCCCCTAATATTTATTGTTTTGTTCCCATATGAGATTTCGATGACCCGTCAAAATGATGTTGTGTAAAAAGGAACATTTTTAAATGCTAAAGAAATGATCGTAGGCCTATAAATAGAAATAATTCAAGGCATAAATTTTAGTATGAAAGTCTGTTATGTCTTTGTGTGGCAGTTAAGTAGGCCCACCTACACAGGTAATGGAGTCTCAAAACCGCAGTCTTGTTCTCCAAAGAAAAAGGTCGTCCTAGCATTGATTTGAAAAGTGTCACTCTCTATTCTATTTATGGACTTATAAATCACCTACAACAGAATAATCTAGTCAAAAATGCTCGAAAGAAGTCTTATATACGATTATACGCAAGAAAACTGGCAGAAACAGAATGACAAGATCCCCCGCACGAACTGTGGCAGAAAGGTCATTCCACAAAGCAAATCTAATCCAATACGTTTTTACAGGAAAATGTTGCTCTACTCTTGCATACACTAATACGGGGGCCAACTAGTAATTATGTATGCAAAAAATGGTATTTTCTACCCCTTCCCTATGTGTACGTATAAATAAGCTTCTCCACCTCCCCTCCCCTACAAAGGGTATTTAGCTAAAGCCATCTATGAAACATGTATTTTACCATAGGCTACTATTTATTTTTGTTAAACATCATATTTACCAGCTAAAATTTTTTGAACTGTTATGGTTTAGTGTTTAGAGCCAAACAGAAAATAATTTGATAATTCAGAGTTATAAATGGGCTAATATGAACATCATGGTTAGACATTTATTTTGCGCACATACATTTTGCCAAGACACCCCCTCCGTCCCCATATGCAAATCGCCTAAATCCCGTGACCCCCCTCATGCATCTGTACAGCAGTAGGCTGGTTAAATTAGATGCACAAAATGCAACATACAGATGATTTAAACATTTTTATTTGTTCTGTGTAACTCTAGAGTTACAAACAAAATCCTTAATATAAAAGTAAATTAGAAATATTAAAAAAATTTTTGGTGACCTGTCTTTTTTGCACCCAGTGATTGCACATGGCACAAATAATTTTATTTTCTGTGATCCAGTAAATCACATGCACTACCAGACAATGCAGTAATCAAAACAATGCTACCAGTAGGCAACCAGGTATACTAAGTTCATCAACCACATCATTTGCACTAATGTCTTTAACAACTAGACTGTCTGTCCATTGTGCAAGGAATTACAATGACCATACATTAAAAAATTTCATAGGTCTGGTTTTATTTTGCTTGCATTGAAACAATCACGGCAAGTCTTTGTACTGTTCAAGCCTTCTGTGCATAATTTCTTCTCGGATTTTTAGCCACGACGGTTTGTACCTCGTCTCACGATGTATCAGAGGAAACGGTTCCTGCTTTGGGTTCGGCTTGAACGGCGAAACCATCTTCAGTTTCATTCGTAGAACCTCTTCGGCCAAATCCTTCTTGTCCCGATAACGATCAAAATACCTGAATCATAATGTATCAATACTTATCAATAACTAACCATAATTACCCTTAAAATACATTAACATGCAGCAGTTTGAACAGTAATGATTGAATGCACTTGACTGTAAAATTATAGCCATTACTATTTACCATAAATTAAGTTTAGCAATTCTCCTTTGGCTAACACGCTGCAATTAAACAAGTTTTTATATCAACTTAAATATTGTGGAACATAGATTTGATTGTAATTCCAAAGTTACATGGAATGAATTAGAATGCTTACACAATGGTCTACGACACGTCACATTTTATGCATCTGAATTAGCCAGATACTGCTCCCCATTATTGTCCATGCTCTTTGCACAGCACTATTTGATGCTAAGAGTCAATACATAAGAATAGTCCTTAGAAGTCTCTTGCTCCAACTAGAAATATTCAGTGTCTTCTTATTTAAAGCTCAATTACGTAATTAACTCTTCTCATAGATTATTTAGTTAGATTATTTATTTAGATTATTTATCTTGAGTGTACGTTAGTTATATCAAAACGTCACTTATTTGTGCATCTAAAAATGCCTAAATTTATTATTATTATTAGACAAAGATCATAAATTTCATCTTCTGTATGCAACAGCATTTCGTTGAATGACCATCTAAAAAAAATGAAACTCCAACCTGTCAAATGGTTCTTTGTGTGGATATTTCCGTGGTGGTGGGTGGTACGGAGGCATGTGAACAAACTTATACACTGGCTCTGCCATATCTGAAATGCACACAGACTTCATCATAACTTCTATCATTTCTATACTTATATATCATCATTATCTACTGATGAATCAGTCAGTGGTGCACCTGTGCATTAAGCAATTCTCAAGCCCTGCCACTGGACAATGTATGTCTTTGTTGGTTTCAACTGGAGATCTATGCATTAAATAAGTAAGTATATTCTTTATTAATCCAACTGCATAACCACTTTGGTTAACATGAAATTAAAATCATAGTCTTTTAACCCTTTACCTGTTTGCCCCGAGAATATTCGCTGAAAACATGGGCTTAACAGGAAAAATGAATGGGTAAAGGGTTAATGGGTGTGCCTAACCTATCAGCCACTTTTTCCAACGTTGCATATCCTATGACTGTAGTTCAATTAAAGACAGACACAGTTCACGAAACATAAAGAAATACAAACCAAGGATGTTGTGGTAAGCATTTCTGACGCTATCATCCCACCGACTCTGGAAGAACGCTAAGCCCTTTGGCACCAGATGACTCTGATGTTCTTTATGGAAGTCAGCCATCTTAAATGTCCGATCTTCCAGACTATGGCTAAATATAAACACAAAAGAGTGAGGTTTCTCAGAAAAACACACATTGGCATACAGCGACCACCTTGTAGTTAACTCATAATGTATACACATTTACCAAAGCAATCTAAGGACATGAGATCCCCTGCTACAACACATGCTGATATAATGTGAATTCAGGCATGGCACAAAGTTTAATTATGCACTGTAAGTTTGATCTAAGGAAAAAACTCAAAATGCCTTGTAGCCTTATTGCAGTGACCTCCCTTTTAGTCATTCACCAGCTGGTAAAAAACGGCTGGGTAGCATACCGACTTAGCAGCTATAAAACATTAACATCATTTAAAAGAAAGATTTTTGCCAGTAAAGAACTTTCTAAGGTACGCAAGACAACTTCTGATTTATCATCAATTTATCATCATCATCATTTGAATAGCTGCATCACCGAAATCATTGACGCAATTTTATTCATATTTATTTCTTGCATTTGCTATATAGCGTCCTATCAGGCTTCTACTCAGAGGCTCTCCCAACTACTGCATTGGAGTTTCACACCGAAGCACACGAGCAAGTGAAGTATCCCTAAATGGTGGCTTGAGGCAGATTCGAACCTGAAACCCTCCAGCTCCAAGGCACCGAACCCACCACAACACCACCATGCCCCACGATTGCTAGACTTGTAGCCAGCTTGTAACTCAGTCACCAGCTCTGACAGGAGCGGTTGTTGATTTGTTCTATACAAGACTTTCATTTAAACAGAATATGATGATCACTTGGAAAGAAGACTGAATTAAATTATATAAAACAGCGATATTCAAAGTTAGGTCACTCACCAGGCACTTTTCAGCTGTTTTTTATAATCAATTTTCTGCGACTGTTCAAACAGGATGAAGACAAATCTGTGGAAACCAGTTCCTTTTGGAGGAATAGGCTGCATGTAGTCCACAAGAACTTCTCCCATGGAAAAATCATTGCCTTGAATGTTGCCACTGTCAACAAAATAAAACAACTGTTAACACTACATTGGTTTTCCAGTCACTTTTAATGCAACACATTCATCGTTAAAGTGTGAAGCCAATTGGTCAACACCAAGTTATATAATAGAGGCGCTAATTTCTCTTAAGAACCTAGACTAGAGCAACTGAAACTATGCATAAAAAACATAATAAATGCAAAGCAAACTCATACTGTAATCTCCCACGCACAAATGTAATGAGCTCTACTACATAAATAGCAGGCAGCCCGTATTAACTATTCACATTGATATGAACCTAGTTCAATGTTTGAAAAAAGCGTAAAGCTGTGTATAATCATGTACAATTGTACATGTATAGATCTATCAGTGCAGTGCATAAACGAATATGTTTGCACGACTATTAAAAATATACAGCGAACGAAGAGCAGTGCGTGCAAAGGTCTCAACATAACCAGCTTTAAATATGAACTTTGAACAATACTCTAAAGTTCAAATGCATGCTTTGTTCAGAGATGACAAGAAGATTGCAACTTCCAAGGACAGTATATATGCATTATATAATTTTTATCTACACGCCATAAGGCTCTTCTCTAAGTTAAAAAGGTCTATCAAACTCCAATCAATACTTACACCATCCAATGGACATACTCTGAAGTTTGATCCGACAAGTGACCGTCTGGATTGGTCAAGACCAATGTCCAAAGCGTATCTTTGGGAGATTCAAATTCAACCAATGGTTTTTTGCTTGCCTAAAATTTTACAACGAGATGTCTTATTCTCATATTATTGCACAAGAAGTTAGTTTTCCTGCCCAAGAAAGTTTTCAGTTATTATCAGAATTATCCTACATCCTACCAATGTGAGCTATTTACCCTGGTCTCCGTTTCCCGGGGCTGCTGTTTGCTGTGCTCAGCTGCCCGTGGTGACTACCATGTCTCTTTTCTTGTGCTACTACCATGCAGCAAAGAGCATTCTCGGTGATGTGTCCGGCTACCTGGATCTGTGGATCTCCACTTGCTTCGGCATGACTCTGCTGGATCTTTCTATCATCTTCTCCAGACGTTTCTTTTCAATCAGGTCTGGGAGCACCTCTGAATAGAAATCTTTAAGAGGCACTATATAGATTTATGTAATTGATTGATTGTTAAAAGTAATGCGCAATTGTGGTCTTACATTTATCCAGCACCATATCACAAATACAATTATCAGGACTCCACACTCTCAACCTAAACCAGATAAATCAAGTGCTATCAAATAGCAACCTAAAGACGTCTGAAGTTAATGAAAATCTGAAGAAATCAGCTTGCACTGAAGACTTAAAGAGGCATGGTATAAAAATCACTAATGAATCCCTAATAAAAGAATTAGTTGATAGCCACTAGCCACATGCACCAAAGTGCACACGTACTTTATTGTATAAATATTGTTCATTGCTCAATGCACACTATTCATTATATTTCATGTAAAATTTGTCAGCACACAATACAAAGTATTGAAGCTTCAAATCAAGTAAAAAATTTATCGCACCCTCTCCTTGGCTCCAGGATACTACAGTTGTTTCAGGGCAAGTAAGATATTTACATGCTCCTTAACAATAACCAGTCTGACAAAATAACTTTGAACACCTAAAGTCTAGATGCTGAATTTCCAGAAGCTACGCTGCATGAGATTCATTCACACATATTTATAAACAAATTTGAGAACAAAATTTTCCTAAATCAATCTTTTCAAGTGATCACAAGAAATGGTGCAAGTTAAAGGTAAGGAAAATTTTACAAAGTTTATCTGAGCCTTCAACCAACCATGCTTGGTGGTATTTTGTTTCCTCTGCACACAGGCATTAAATAGTCATCTTCACATTCATAGTGCACGTTCATGTTTGTTACGGGCATGAAATAAGATCCATTGAAGAGGTCACGATAAATCCCATAATGCTCAGCAGCTGTCCTAGACTGATGTGGTCCCGATTCTTCCAGCCAGTCCTTTTGAACTTCTTCTAATGAAACTTTTACTGCAAAGCACACAAATCAAACTTGTCAGCACTTATTAAAATCAAGAGTATATTTATCGCATGTGTAATGTGTATGAAAAAATTAACAAAATTTCCACTACATTTCATACTTCCTCAGTAAATCAAATACAAAATTTCTACCATTTCAAAAGCAAAAATTGGGGTTCTGCTTTCATACTTACTCACTCACTTACATATGGGGCAGGAATACATACTTGGAACAGCTTAAATTGTGACAGTTGCAAAGATGCAAATCAGCTACAGTTTCAGCAATTTTGGTCCGTGATACATGGCAGAAGAGTTGGCAATATTGTGTCTTCACTCTTCAACCTAACTTTGGTCAGTGATACTGCCATTTTGGTGGTCATTTGCTTAAGCAAAAATGGCTAGAATTTTTCTGTAAATTCTGGTTGGAGAAATATTCTGGCTATTAGGCAGCACCGTGCTTTTATCAGTACTTACAGAGTTGTGGAGCTGTGGGCCCTTCCATTTGGAATGACCTCCCACTTGAGCTCAAGATTTACTTGCGGTCCAACCAGCAGGGCTTAACAGGTTGCTCAAATCATTTTTCTTTAATTGAGACTGAACTGGGAGCGCTTCAGAGAAGATTCTTGACAGGGTGCCATGTAATGCTCAGAATGAATGAATGAATAAGTAATTTTCTTACAAGTCTTGAGACGAGCAGCTTGTTCCAGATCTTTGTTTCTGCGATTTGCAATGACAACACTCGTGTATTCACGACGGCTTTGCTTCACAGGCTTGTACTCCACTCCTATGTTAACAGGTGGTTCTCTCGGCTCCTCATTTTCGTCAGTCAATTCTAATTCAAATGTCAATCAAACATCTTTACTGAAACATCTAAAAGGTTAACAAAACTAGGTTTACTAGCTTCACCAAAATGGTTACATTGTGTTTGTTACAGGTCTAATATCACGGACAGATCAGCACTGCGATAAACTATCATAATCATCATTTGCTGCAATTTACAAATTTATTACAATTCTGTCATGAATATACAAAGCACTGTCCAGTTGGAAATGCTCTTGATGATGAGTTCTCTGCCCAAAGATAGATTCACTGGCTTCATTCCCCTGGGGATGAGATGAGTAAGGTGGTTTCCCATTGCCTTCCTCACAGAAATTTTTTTGGGTGAGCACCTTGTCCAAGGGTGCTCTGCAGTGACTTGAAGTAGGTTCGAACCTGCGACCCCTACGTTCGCTTTATTGCTACAAATTCTCATTTTTCCTCATATGCAGTCGAAGCACGCTCTTCTTAGTTTTGCCTTTTAATCAGGATGATTCACTGGGTATAACCGGAATCCTTAAGCGTTATAGTAATAGCGACGACTTTATTGCCAGACCGATAGATTAGATTAGATTGCATACAAAAATGCCCGTGAAAAAGATCGCGTACTTGCTAATCTCTCTTCAAATGTCTCAGAATGCTCCGGAAATTCAAAACGACCGCTTTTTATTAGCAAGTTTTTGCCACCAAGCCAGTCTGGAGGCTCTATACTATAAAATCTTGCACTGGCGAGATTTTTAAGTTGTAAATTCCGGAGAATTCTCCCAAACGCCATGGCACGTTTCGCCATCTTTAACATGCCGCCAGCGTTGCCACTCTAAAAAATAAAAATAAAACAAGTTGGAGGGTCGAAAAACCCCAAGAAAACCCAAGTTACCAAAATCTTCGAAAATGTCCACAATTCCCGTTCAAAAATTCTGATGACCTAATTATTTTAGTCGTCCGGACCAAAAAATCTTCCAATTTCCTGTCCGAAAAATTCTGATGACCTATTTTTAGTCGTTCGGTCCAAAATGTCCACAATTTCAGGATTTTCCACAAAAAAACCAAGCAAAAAACCCAAGTTCTTCCCAAAAAACCCAAGTTCGGATCGAAAAACCCATAGGAAAAACCCAAGATTTTTTGGTGGAAAAAACCCAAGCAAAAAACCCAAGATCCTCCCGAAAAAACCCCATTTCCCAAGTTCGGATAGAAAAACCCAAGATCTTGTGAAAAAACCCAAGGAGTGGCAAAGCTGCATGCCGCTCATCAACAGAAATCATATAGCGCAGTAACTTTGACATTATTTCAGCGTCCTAGGCTTTTTAGAGCTTAGGCTAACCAATAATTTCTTAATTGATTTCTGATTCAAGGTCAATATTGATATACATTAGTCCTGTGTAATGCATTTATCTTTGGCCCGAGAATGTCATCTAAAAACATGTAATAACAAAATCAGGCAGAAGTACCAGTAGCCATACGGCCCATACGGTCAATTGTGGTAATGTACACCTACGTTGTGCTTGTTTTAGGGAAATAAACAAATATAGGCCCTACATGTAACATGCATACAATGTCAATACAAGATCAAACAAGAGTAAAAACTAGTGAACTGCAAGATAGTGATATGGGCGCTGAGAAATTATCAGAGATTTACATTAGGCCTACATTGCATTCTGTTAGAATAGGCTAGTTACAATCCTCTGCCATTGATGTTTACAAACTGAACAAATCTGCCGAGATGGCGACCAGCAAATATTTAAAACTTAAAATTCTGAAATGTCTTTTTGTCTGCTTTTAGAGTAACGATGGCTTTTATTAAAAAGACTTTGGTGAAGGCATTGCCATTGCAAAAGTGGATCAAGACAGAGGAAAAGTAGGCTATAGGTTGTCTGCTGCAACTATATAAACTCAACCATAGTTATTGTACTAAAAAAATGTATAATTTGTATAATAAAGGAAGGACTGTGTGGTAAATTGTTACAAGGTTTAGCGTGTTTCACGAGTTTAGACTGAAATCTAGGTGTATAACAGTCACACTAGAATGACTAGATAGTTCTCTTACCTTTGCTGAACACATTTCCAAGCTTAGGCTACTTCTTGATCCTACTTCCAGGCTCTTGCCAAGGTGTCTCAGGGCTATTCACGGATACTTATGTTTCATCTTCAACCATTACCTCAATTTTTATGCATTTGTCTGTTCACGGATAGACTACTGTAATTCCAACATTGCAATATCTTTAATACAAACCATTGACAAAGATTCTGAATAAATCACTCTGAAGATGAAACTAGTAAGACAACTCAGAGACACTATTAAATAAGTCTTCAGTCCCAACACAACAGCATCACAGTGTGTATTTGGTAAACAAACACTTATGATAGTGAACATAATCAACAAACTTTCAAACTGGTTATTCAATGTAAAGTTTGTTAAACCTCTAGTGTGGGAGGCTGAGTCTGGCCATGCACATAACAATTTTTATGCAATAATTATTAATACTGATCAGCAATCATTAATAAGCTTGCACCCTGTGCATGGCTTAGAAGTCGGGGTTTATGATTACGATTATAATTACACTGATATGCTATTGCTATACAATGCCGTAATACTGCAACTGACATCCAACTGCAATATCACAGTCATAGCACAAAATTGACATCAATCTACTTTCTACATACATTATAAAACGTGAGAAACGCAACCAATGGCAACCATATGCAATTTTCCTTAAATTTTTTATCAACAAAGCAAGCGATAGCCAATCACATACTTTTAGTATAAGTATCTGTATCAGGTACGTCTTAAAATACAAGACCATCACAGTATGCATTTGGTTTAAATAACACTTGCGATAGTGAAAAGCACAGATGTTGACAGCATATCAAGAACTTGATCACAAGAGATCTATTGAGTAATGTGGCTTGTTGTGGGGTGTGGTGGTGTAGTGGTGGCGTTGTTGCCTTGGAGCCGGAAGGTTCGAGGTTCGAATCCACTTCGCAGTGTCAAGACCTTGGGCAAGTCCTTCACTCACAATTGCTCAGTGCTTCGGCGTGAGACATTTTGATGCAGTGTATGCTCTGCATTCGGGAGCATCTCTGAGTAGAGAAAGATTGAAGGGGTGCTATAACAAGTGCACATACAAACAAAAATAACAGCTACTGCCGAACAGTATTTTCACTTTATCTGTTCTTTCAAGTCAATCAAACATCTGAAGTAATGTTTTATTTAATCGTCTTAACCAACAAACGATTTTCACCTTATCTGTTCTTTCAATTCAATCGACATCTGAAGTCATTATCCTGCATGCAGGACACTAAGATTCTGAGCAGACATCTTTAAGAGATGTTTTATATAATGGTCTTAACGAATCTACATTATCACAATCATTAGCTAAACAACAACTTAATAATTTTAATAATCTTTATGATGCAATAGGAAAACATCTCACAGCCACCATTCGTTAAATTAGTTTGTATACAATCAAGAAATTTACAATTTCAGTCATTAAAATATCTTCAGTTCGTACTCTATCCTAGTCTCAGGTAATAAAAATATTTTCTAAAATATTTAACATAGCATCTAAATCTGTGTAGCTCTACTATATAATCACAATTATAATCACAGGCACTCAGCGGGGATATGAAAGACTTTCTCAGAGGAAAAGGCTCCAAGCACAACCATCTGGAGGGTTGAGCTGCCACGTATGTTTAACAGGGCAGCTGTTTGTCCCACACAGTGCAGACTTAACCAGGCAACACAATTTCATATTAGAACACTGTCATAGCAAATTATAACATCTTGCATTGAAATAGAAAGAAGTACCATAGAATGGTATAAAAATGGCATATATAATAATGGAATACAACAGTGCAGACCTGTTAACATGCTGCTGTGGCAGGAGCACGACAACTGCACCACATGTAAAATAGACTAATGCAGAAATAATCTACTGTCTGACTGAATCTGTTAGCACGTCCGACTGCCCCTGATCCTCAGTCCATTTGCATGACCATTAGTCCTTCCATCAATCCAATGGTCAGTCAGAGGCATTAACATGCGAAGTTATTAGCTTGGTGACTTAACATCACCTCACTATTCAGCCATCCCGGAGCATGTTAACAAATCCACACTTCACTACTCTTAAAGTAAACCATAACAGTAACACTACTTCCTTTGAGTACGATTGCCTACTAGTATGAAATGAAGACCTCTGCAGAAAGTAAACGGAAAAGAGCACTCAGTTATTCTAGAACAAGAAATTCAATACACAATTCAATCTGACTTAACCTGAAACTAAATCAAGTATCAAATTGAACACAAACAACAAGAATTGTCATCATGATTCAGTACGACTATTTAACGAGAAAGAAATCCGTAATACCCGTTTGTAACGACTTGATATGCTGCCTTCTTTATTACACTGTTTCGTTCAGGACTACATACTTTTTTAACAAGAAATGATCACGATAACATCAATAATGGCAGAGCACAGTAAAACAGAAAGCAGGCGATATAAGCGCTATCCATTAATAAGCATATGCTAATATTCTACCTAATCATCCCCCCTCTCATCACCTCCCTTGTCATTTCAACTCTAAACATCACCCACTTTAGCCATCCGTCTTTCTGCCTCTCCAAATCTTGACCCTCTGCCTATCGATTTTGTTTTAATTGAGCGTCTGTAAATAAGCTGGTTCCCGTAATTTCGCTTTTGTGGGCGTTGTAGAAATCTTGGGATTACGATTACGATGTGAAACCAGCCACTTTAGACAACAGACTAGACTGATCCTTTCTGGTATACAAAATTCAATTGTTCACTTTACGAGCTCAGGCTTCCACTGTTCCATTCAAACTCCCACCTTTGACGGATAAATAAGCTTCAAAATATTAAACCTGAATATTATTTCGCTTGCTAAATTACAGGATCTTTAAAAACATAAAACCAGAAAATTGCCACCCAGGCAGACTATCAAAAAACAAACTGGAGTAAATGACAAACAGATCAAATTATCCAGTGTTCTATTCATATATTTAATTACAGAACCACTGAAACACTTTTGCAATTGTATCAGCACCTCACACATTGTTCTGTAACAAACAATTAGACTCACTGGATTATCATCTTGCAGCAAAATACAACAGAAGCATTCGACATATGCTATCGATGCATGACGTAATAATCATGGTAGTACATCAGGACAGCCAGTGGCAAGCCAATCATCAATGACATCCACACAATCACGTTGCCGTACTTTCCAAAATTTGCCGTCAGTATCGCCAGAGGAATCTGTACAGACAACAGTTTATACAATATACATTCAGAAAATATGCTGCTAATACCCAAGGCAGTTTCTCACAACTACCACTCATAACTAATAGCATTTTTTCAAAAACAATATCATAGTTCAGGAACTCAATTAACAGATATATTTACTTACAATAAAGTGCTTTAACTTAAATCAAAAACTTAAATGCATTTGCAACAAAGCGACATACTTTATGATTTTATGATAGATAAGCTTAAATAACAAATGCAAATCTACATAACCAAAGTAAAATTACAAACAAGGCTCAGAAAAACATTGGCTAAGTTAGCCATCGAAAGATCATCATAACTCAGTAAGATATCTTATTTAAATAAGATGTTTATTAATGCACAGAAAAACTTTATGTGACTGGGATCATGCAAGATGCGAAAATCAAACTTGTAGCACATAAAAGTCAATAGAGCAAATAAAGAATTCCCTACCTGAGCAAGAAGCCCCATAAATGACCACATTCTGAACATATGCAATGGAATGCTGACCAAATACTACAATTCAATAATTCACATGTCTGCAGAAAAAGGTGCCATAGCAAGTAAAAAATCTCTGCATGCGCAAATGTTATGGGCAAAACATAGCATTGCTTGAATGAATTTGAAAGTACAACCACCTCTGGATGAAAAAAGGAAAATCAGTTCAACTTGCTTGGCAGCTGAGGAAATGTTTAATCAACTTGCCTAATCTGAATAATAATTAATTGTTCTCCAATTTCTGTTTCTCCACTACTGCACATGATCTTTCACCAGGGATTGAGTATGCAAAGTATTTCACACATGTTTTTACCCTGAACACAATAAGACACCCTATAAACCTCGGGCGTCTAGTTGCTGTAAAATCTAGACACCTCTAACATGTCAGTTGCTGAACAAAGCAAGCACTAACAATAAAACTATAAGGTAAACACCAAGGTCAAAATTCCAAACTCCAAGTTATACGAGAGTTACTATTTTATTGTTTCAGTACATGTCTTTAGTGTAAACATTAAATATAACATCTTTAAAAAGCTGAACGAAGGCTTTTACAATAACATTGAGCAACAACTGAAGACTATGTAAAGCCCAAAGATCTGAATGCTAACACTTTCATGACAAACTGCATCAATTGGTTCCCAGTTGCTTTTAGTAATTGAAGTATTAATACGTCATGAGGAATTTATTCCTTGAACTCAGGTTTTGCAACATTCTAATCTAAGGTACATAAACATCAGTGTCAGTAGACATCAATATTAAGTGTTGCAGATGCATCAAATGATGATGCTCACTTCAAAATAAATCAAAACTGTTAAGCTTCAGCCTCCAGTAATAAACACATACTTGTATGGCTGTATGCTTACCTCATGAAAGAAGGCAGACACAAAGAAGACAATTATGCTGGCCCAAAGCTTCGAGACTCCCACTCTAAGTAGTGGCTTGTACAGATGTCTGCAAGGTAACAGAATCTCTTCGTTATTCAACAACAAAGAGAGTAGTTAACGCTACTTATGAAGTATTAGTGTAAAGTGCCATCATTTGTGGGATTAGCCATCATTTGTGGGATTAGCAATGTCCAGGAAAACGCAGATCATTTGCATAATTAGCCAAAATCTGTTAAATTGCCAAATAAGGTTCTGGCCGTGGACTAAAGTTGCCGAGATCATCGGTCCATCCTAAAGACAACAGCTGCATTTACAAGGTCAGTCCTTTGTTCAATCCCTTGTTCAATTGTTCAGTCCTTTGTTCAATCCTATGTTTAACTGTATAGTCCTTTGTTCAATCCCTTGTTCAATTGTTCAGTCCTTTGTTCAATCCTATGTTTAACTGTATCTATAGTCCTTTGTTCATTTGTTCAGTCGTTTTGATTTCCTATCTGTCTAACCACTGGCCTAGTTAGCTACACCGGTAAGCAAGAGCGGCATTTGTCTGTTGGATACAACGGACTGCGGTTCAAGCCCCGGGTTGGGAGATGACACTCAGAGATTTAGATATCTCGGGCTAGCACGCATGGGACGCGGTGGCACAAGCTGCTGCAGAGCGACCTAGGGCAATTTGCTTACCCATCATTGTCTGTGGGAAAGGCAACGGGAAACCACCTCACTCATCTCATCCCCAGGGGCGTAAAAGCCAATGAACCTGCCTTTGGGCGGAGAATCATCATCATCATTATCATCTGTCTAACCATAAAAAATCCTTGGTATCACAATATCAAATTTTGTCCAGTGACTGTGAACCACTAGTCATACTGCATAGTTGTCTTTTGATCATTTGCATTAGTTGAGTCTGATATACTTATGGGCACGGTGGTGTAAGGGTATGTTCGGTGCCTTCGAGCCGGAAGGTTGTGGGTTCGAATCCACCTCAAGCTGCAGTGAAGGGACCCTGAACAAGTGCTTCACTCGCATACAACTCTAATTCAGTGTCCTCGCTGTAGTCAGGAGCGCCTCTGAGTAGAAATATTCCTGAAGGAACGCTATAACAAGTGCTCACACATACATACATAGTCTATAGCTCGTATTTATTAAGAGAGATCATCAATTTATTTTGTATTACATGTGTATTACCTGCGTGCCCATTTATGAACTGGTATATTCCAAGTTTTCCAGAAGTACTGAATTGTATCTGCATTCCTAGAATGGCATAAAGTGGCAACATCACCTTGTGAAAACAGCTACACATACAATGATGACAACTGTGGACATGAATTTAGAATCTGGAAATAGGCACTAAAAAGATATAACATATACGACAAAACAAACACCCTTGTATCAGAAAATGACATAACCATGCATTATTAGAAACCAAAACGTTGCACAAAATACACTGACTCTGTTTAAACATTTCTTAAGAAACATGCCAACTATTACCGATTGCAAATAAAATAATGAAGACAGTTAAAACAATTACAACTTTTTTGCCAAATATATAAGATAACTTTTATCCAACTTTTCTTGTCGGCATATTCAACTGGCTCTATCCGGTACATCACATTTTCAGCCAAAACCTGCACAAGTTGGGACAATGAAAGTCTAACGAATTACACAAAGGTCGATTCACCATTTTAATGACAAGCTCTAATGTTTTCCCAGACATTCGTAGTGCACTCTCGTTCCTAAAGTGCTATATACTCTCCTGAGGAAAATTCACGAAATTCACCAATGCACCATAATTTGAACTACAACTGAAAAGGTATAATATTTTCAGCTTTTAGCTTAACCTACATTTTATAATTGTTTAGCATTTAAACTATTAAACAAACATTAAAGTTATGTACACAAAAAGATGCAAAAGATACTTGCCACCAATCTTTGTAGAATGTTCGGTCCCCAAAACGAAGAACTTCCGCAAGAACATTGAGGCAGGAATGGAACATCCAGTAGAAGAATATTAACCATATTAAATGGTTTGGAACCTGAAAACGTTCAATAATCAACACATAAAGCTAGGAGCTTAAAAAAATCGTCAGACAATTTCAACTTCTAAGCATTGAGGTGCAAGTGGTCTTTCCGACATCCTCTGGAGCCTCACGAAGCTTCTCGCATGCGGCACAATATCCTATGAAGCTAATTATTCATATTTGGCAAAAATTTAGCATCAGCAAAACATCAGAGTCAAAACTGATATGCAAGTCAGCAAATAGCATCAACAGACACCCCTTACCGCTAACTTCAAAAGTCTTTCAAACATCTGCGAGAAAATCTGCTCCCGGAAAGGCACAAGGGAGTTATTTATTGTAGGGATGATCCACTGAAATAAATACAACCAGAAGAGAATCACATGAAAGTCATTCGTCACCAAGTTATGTAGCACATCAATAATATGCAATTCCTTCTGTCTCATTCTGAATCAACAACGCAAGCAAAGTTGAAACAGCTTTTGAAGGAATTACAGTGCCCTCCTATCTGCCATATAAGGAAGATGATTTATTTGCACCAGCTGCCACAAATACATGATGTTGATCTACTAGCTTTCAAAGTCAAATAATGTTGCACTACATAACACTTGAAGATGCACCATAAGCTATGACAACTAGAAGTATTCTAGAAGATGATTTTTCTTCATCTTTTCAGCTCAAACCCAAGCACACAGAATCTGTTACCTGAAAACTAATCATAGAATGTCAGCTCTTTGTTCCTTTTACACAATTGCAACTATGCAGAATTAAGTCATTTCTGTGGTGGGCTCTGTGATTTGGAATGGCCACTGGCCTCCCAGGACCTACACCTGCTTCCCGGATCTCTTACAGAAGCTTTTTAAAAATAAAACTCAAACCTGCACTTTGGTTGAGCTGGAGTCGAGAGTGCCTCTGAGTTGTCACCTTGAAAAGGTGCTATAGAAATTTATGAATGAATGAAGATGAATAAACAAATGTCAATCAACAAGAGACAATAAAAATAGAATTCATTAGCACATCAGATATGTCAATAGGCAAATTAAATCCTGTTACATACCTGGTACTGGTAATTAGTGGTAAATACTTATTGATATTTGCAGTTACCTGCTGAATGAGGCTGATCATTAAGCCACACAAGAAAACCTGAAACAGAACAAAATGACTTCGTCTAATTCCGATCTAATCTAAAAGTGGTAGGATCTAATGCAAGGTTGGCAAACCTGTTTAATGGTGGGCCAGTGGCATATTTTCCAGCAAGTGGGAAGCCAAGGTACCAAAGGCACCGAAAGCAAAATAGTGGTAAGAATCTGGATGGAGGCTTGAGAAGAACGTTCGCAGAAAAATCTCTAATGGTGCATTTTCTTAGCATACATTAGAACATATTAGAAAATAACTCATATTTGGGATCAATATCTCAGTAATATAATACAGATTTTGATTTATAATTAATGAAGTATGCTACACTAGAAATGATGTGGAACAGTAAAAGTTTACTGCAACTGTAAAATAAAAAGTAGACAAAGTCAACGATACCATTTCCGCAACACGCTTCAGCAGAAACCTCATTCGAATTCGATCAGACCTTGGAAAGTTCAGGTCATAACAGAGAGTTGGAGCACAGATGAAATAATACAAATCTGGAAAATCAAAGGAGTACGGTAACCACATGAACAAAGTCAACACCTAAAATACTGAATGCATGCTGAATATTGCAAGAAAGTCGAGAAATGTAATGCTATATATAACTCATGCTTGTCATATACTTTATTACCACTAATTTGGATTGATTTTAAGAAAAGTCTGGCATAACATGGTAAAATCTGCAGAACCTAGCTACAAAAGGTGTAACTTAGATAAGTTTATGTGATAAAAAATTAATTAAGCTTGGTCTCATGCTCTATTAAAAAAACTTTAAAAACTTTATAAAGAACTTATATAATTAGTCACCTTTCAGATAAAGGTTGTCTGGATAAATTTGAACTGCATCATCAACTTTTCCCCCACTTCCAGTAGAAGCTAAAATAATTTAAGACAGTTTTAGTGATCAACATATGCTGCTGGTACTTGAAGTAAACTAAAATTGTGCTGTAATCTAACAAAATCAGGCTTGTGTCCGAAAATCAATATTCACAATAAAAAAATTATTTCTGGAGTGATTTTAGATATAACATTTAGAGACCAATGACTAAGTAGATTATACAGTGAACTATATGAAGATCACAACAAGTAAAACTTGACAATTATCTCACTAATGCATTCGAGTGACATAAGCCTGATTTTTTCGTCAGAGAGGTGTACAAATAAACATCTACAACAGCTATACTCCTACCAGTATTGCAACTGAATTTCGGGCAAAAATCTTAAATTCATATTTCAGGCAAATGCCATCATGCAAGAAGTGAATATGATAACAGCGCGTAACACTTTAACAACGTGCTGCATCAGTTTCCCAGTATCTTCAAGTACACTACTACCACTAAAGTACAAAAGTGTTAATAGAAGAAAATCTTACATGTGAAAATTGGAACAATGATTACATAATTGGCCTAGGCAAAGGATAAAATCTACCACAAAACGACTCACTAGTGCAAGTAATCATTTGCTTTTGCAGGTTGTGTTGAGAAGACTTTAGGTGTTCACGACACCAGGAATTCACTTGCACATATGAGACCAGTTTCAGAAAAACGATGATATAGATGTTCAACATAACAGATGATGAAACTGAAATAAAATGGCAATTTTCTCAACTAATCCACCTGCCAGTAGCTTTTAAAAAAACCACTGGTGTAACCAGGTATATGGAAGAAGAAAAACAGTCCTTAAACTGATTACAATCTGATTTGGGTTCATCACCAGTCTACTCATTTACCTGCTGATGTTTCCACTAATCGCTAACAGTCAATGGATGCCATAACTGGGCTTGGTGAGAGATTTCAGAAGATTACAACAAATCCTGATAACTTTCTATTCAAGCATTTAAGCATGACTCAGTCTTCAGATCAAGTGGCAGGTTGCGTTACTTGTGCTCCAACGATTGTGGCAGAGCAGACGTTGACCTGCAGTTTATGCTTTCCTGTTTGTCATCAACCCAAATATAACTAATTCCAATGGCATCAGACAGGAGGAGAGCTTCAATCTGCCAATTTGGCCAGCACTTTGAACAGTCATTTTCGGCAAGCACTATATGAATTTCATAGACAGGTAGGTAGATAGACAGATAGATATCAAAACATATTAACAGGATCAATGTCTTACATGGATTTGGAGGAGCACGGAGTATAAATACTGCCGGAAAAGTGATTTCAAGGAACAGATTTACGGCATGCAGATAAAAACCAAGCTGTTCCGTAAACAGTCTCTGCAAAATAACAGCAGATCAATGGCTTAAAACACAGTACTTATAGCACTAGCAAGTGGGACTTTAATCAATTACTAGCCACCCAGATTACACATCAAGTTGAAGACAGAAAAAACAGAACATACAACAGTCTACAGCAGACTTTTAGATAACAAAGGCAGCATAGAATGGTAGTTATGACAGTCAACAATAGTAAGGCGTAAAAAAAATTTGTTGTGTTTCCGGTAACGCGACCGACCCATTTTTAGGGTCGCAACCCAAATATTTTTGCAAAAAAATTTTATTAAAAAAAAAAAAAGGTTCAAAAAAAATTTTTTTCTTCAAAAAAAATTTAATTTTTTTTTCAAAATTTTTTTAAAAACATTTTTATTGACATAACACAAGAGACGTCAACAAAATGAAATTAATAGGACTGTTTCTAGAGCAGTTTTAGGTGCAGACAGTCGGGAAATAGGCAGTTTATACTTGCTTAGAACACGTACTTTGTTTCAGCGTGCAAAAAAGACTAGTGGGGTATACTTTTTCGGATAGTCACTGCATAAAAATATTTTACAAAATAAAAATATTTTCCGACCTACCTACCCAATTTTTTTAAGCTCTGTTACCGGAAACACAACATATTTTTTTTTTGGCCTAAGGTAAAAAAATCTTTACAGCACCTGTTGACCTACACTAGCAACCAATGTATTTATAGCCACCATCAAAACCTATCATACTCTAATGACTTCCAAATTTTTCATTAATTAAAGTTTTTGAAGTCAAGTTCTAATGCCTAAGCCACTTTTGCTATTTTAAGTTCTGGAATATTTTGCACGGCTGACTAAAATCATGTTGAAACAGCTAACAAAATGATTATCAAATTAGTTCTTTACTTTCATTAACTTTACATTACTGTTGTTCATTTCAAAGACTTCATATAATGACCCTTCAAAGCTCAGTAGTCCACCCAACTCCACCAAAGTTCAGCATGGTTAATGAGTTTTGATGCAAGAATAGAACAAGTCAGAGTGGAACCTGGGATGCAAGCGCAGTGCCAAAGGGGCCCATTTCAGAGGGGTAGGGGCAGAAACTGAATTTTTGTGCAGTAGCTGTGTGTACGAAGGGATGATGAGCATGACCCGCTCAGGGGAGCAGCTAGAACAGCAACCTGATGTACCCAAGAAATGGCAACAGAGGTCTAGAAGATAGGCATGACGTGGTCCAGTAAGAACCACCAGCACAAAATGATTATTAGATATGACAATTGTAGCTGAAGAAGGAGTCGGTGGAGTACCAACACCATCATCAGAATACTTCACTTGAGCAGGCACAATGGATAACAAAACATCTCTAGCCACTGTAAAATCCATGTTTACAATTTTTAGTCTTTAAATTCAGCAAACACTCATAAGTGATTGTTCTGTCTATTTCTAATCAAATCTAGCAGCATTCTCCATTAATAGAAAATGTTACCTGTGACAAAAACAATTCTACGCCAAATGATGTCAAAATGAAGATGTTTAACGCTGCAACATAAACAGTATTAATAGGTTCATCATCATCATCATCACTTGATGCTTTCCAGTGCTAATGCGCTTGTTGAACTTTTTTAACTGCCGCACCTTTAAAGGTTTTTTTTAAGGTGGTGCAGTTGGTTTTATGCACCAACTGCACCACCTTTAAAAAAACCTTCAAAGGTGCAGCAGTTAAAAAAGTTCAACAAGCACATTAGCACTTTTTTAGTGAGTTACAGTGTGGACTTTTGCATGTTCTTGGTTCCTCTTAATGCAAAGTGGTGCCACATCTCTCAAGTTATTAACCTATCATGCTGTATTAGTTACGGTAATGCACGGTACAAGAACCGCAGTGTAGCATTGAATACCAACATCATCAGCAATTTCCATATTTTTTACATTTACCCGCAGTTTCTTTACAAATTCCCTTTAAATAACAAGTCCACATGCTATTCATGATTATTCATCAGAAATGGCAATATAACCATCATATATTTCATGATTTGCTTCTCCATGCATGCACAAGCAGACATGTATAATTGTTTCCATCTCCTGTGAATTTACGTATGCTGGTTTCATTATGTTCTGCGTTTCACTGGCTGTACATATTTATTTAAATAGATAGCTCATATGGCCTGTTATTTTATGGTTGGGAGGCAAGTGCTATCAATAGATCAAGTGTTAGACATGATTAACATAAAATAAACTTGGTTAAACATTGATTAACTTTATCATGCTTTTGCATGATATCCACAGTGCCTTTCAAAACTCGCATGAAAAAGTCCTTGATTTCCAAAGAAAATCATACTGCATTAAATCAATAGCCTACCAATGAATAAGATGAATGGTGGCCAGCTTGAAGGATCTTTCAGTAACACAGACAGCCACATGATCGGATCTATCAAAATTCCATATCTGTTCAATAGAACAGAAATCATGTACATTGTATACTGTATAGACGAAAACAATTCTAATTGGTTAAATTTATTTTCTGCATAACTGCATATAGTTCTCATGCAAAAATACACTGACATCAAAATGTTTTGCGCATGTCTTGGAAGAATGAGAAAGTTCTACATGTTCTGGAAGTAGATGAGGATTCCAGAAGGCAGTGACAATAACCAATTGATGTGGAGGGGTTGGGAGAACAATCTCCCGCTATTACCAGGATTGAGACATTTAATGTTTTACACATAAATGGCGAAAGAGGGGTAAAAATATCTGCTAATATAACAGCTTGAAATATGAAGGTTAATAGAAGCATCCAGAATGAAGGATGTGCTCTCCTATTCCAGGTGAGGGACCGAGGGTGTAAGGATTAGACACCACTGCAAGAAAGAATCTGGAGAAGTCATGTAAATGCATGTACTATGTGAAGTAATAACAGCACCATAGAAATTATATTTATTAGATTAGATCAGACAGATTAGATGTTTGGCTGTAGCTCTTACATCTGACTATTGCAGCTGCTGCTTTACGTTGTTTAAAGAGCATAAAAAGCACAACTTACTCCAGAATATTTTCTAAAGCTGATCCACCAGTTGCCAAAACCTGAAACAAAATTTAGCCATAACTGAGAAACATATAGATCTGCCAAAAGGCATCTTAATCAGACTCTTTCTTGCAAAACTAATCCATAATTCTTCAGTGAATAAAGAACCCAAATGAGAGGTTCATAATTTAATGGCCATCAAGAGAAAAAGATTTCGACAACCAGCACATCAATTGTAATCGTAAACTTGGAATTTCTAGAGCCTCCACAAAGGCCAAGGTGCAAAATTCTGTTTATATGAATCAACTTCTATTACAACTTTCACAGTTCTTCGTTTTTTTTTGCAAATTCTTGACTGTACTCTGTTTGGAGAACATTGGACTAAAGTTGTAGCTGCACTTGATGTCATTACTCTTACAACAAGACATAGTGTAGTAAAACTGAACGCTAAGTTTGTAAACATGTCAAAACCAGGGTGTCCGAGTTTTTACTGCTGCAAGCACCAGAAATCTGGGTTTTAAAAAAAACCTTGCGTTTGCACACCTCACCAGCAATGCATACCATCGAAGCAGAATGAGAGCTTAATTACAACACAATGGATGATATCACAACAATCGAAATCATAAAATTCAAACTTAATTTTAAAGCGCCACTTGAAAGCACGTGGCCCAACTTATTGACACATGCAAATCATGAATATGAACATGATGCAAGTACTGAGCAGATTGCTGAAAGGTCTCTGCCTACTATACTTAAATAATTGATCATTGTTTTAGTTTGTTTCAGTTGTGTTCATTTCATGCAGTATATTTTGTCTTTGCACTGTTACTAATGCCAAATATTATCCAGAAAGAAAAGGCCAATACAGTCTCAGCAGGTCCACATGACCCTTTTGGATTGATCCTTTAACTTACAAAGTGCACCAATCACTTTAGAGTCATTTCAATCACTTGAGAGTCATCGAGTCTATGCTGATTGCTATTATTTTGTCTTTGGTTGATGCTCTATAAATAAACGGCTACTACTAAGTACTATTGATATGTGAATTGAATACAGTGCTCATTTAAGCATTAAGCTTTGGACACTTAAAATATCAAACCCACCAGAAGAATGATAGACCAGTTCACAATCCCTCGGAAGTTAGTGAATCCACTTGTAGAGCTAAACAAAGAGTCTGACATTTCATGACACCTGAAACAGATTTACAAATCTTAGAATACAAAGCAATTTTCAATTATACTAATCTGATTAAATAAAACAGATTTAGCATTTTACTGTCATGATAGATGTTTGAAATTCTGGATTGCCACCCGAAACTGACAGCATCTGCAGGGTCCGGTCATATTAAGGCTAGTGCGGGCCTGGATGCAATGATTTCCCTTCAATGGCCTCATCCGACAACCCACTGCTCCACCATGCGCAATTATTCACAACTGCGAACAGTGTTTTATTCGCTCAAAATTTGGGTGACCATTGTACTGTTTACCTAGTCAAACCGGCAGACCAGCCTGAGGCTGGACAATTACCACTTTAAATGTCATATTTTTTAACAGGGCTGATCCTGCTTCACTTTACAACCAAAAGCCAAAGAATAATAAACTGCTAACCCTTGGCACTAATCAACAGCTCCACGATTTTGATTGGTTTATGTCTGCTGAGCAGGTGAACTGCTCATCAATGAGTATTACTTTTGGCTACCAGTGTGTTTGCACGAACATTTCGAGAAATATGACAGCATGACAATTTTAACATAATTTCTGATGTGCGCCTTCCAATTCCGAATATCCACTATCCGAATATGAATTATCAAACCATTTGACGGAAGTAATGTCACGTGACATACATCTGGTTCACAAGATGTGGAAAGGGGACAACACAAAATAGCACAAAATAAGCTTAACCAAGTTAACCTAGACTACTACATCATAAGCTGCATTCCTACAGGGAAAAAAACTCGGCAGTATAAGAGGACTGCGTGACATAGTTATGACGGGAAATTAAAAAACCGGAACTTCTCTTAACTGTATCAACATGTGACTAGCATGCTTTACATTTTGTCCGATATTCTTGATGTTTTAGTATTTAGTTTTAGATCATCACAGACAATTCCTTCTTATTTTTTTATATGTCATGTTTTGAAACTATGGTTTAAACGAAATTATTACAATGTGGCAAGTTTCATAACTGTGGCGATCTGCAGCGGACTACACGAACGTATCGTACGTATGATAAACGATGCGGTAATGACACTAATCATGTAAACGCACCTTGTGATGCAGCCACCATTTAAAACGCAATTATTTGAAACATTCTTGCTGCTATTGTTACTATTCGACGATTCATTCATTTTCGAGACGGGCATCTTCCTGCCGGTGTCGCCTTAAAAATTAATTTCACGTAGTCGTCAGCTGACTCGCCATTATTCTTTTGAAAGTCAGAATTAAAGACCGCCTTACGAAAGATTCAAATCAAACAAGATTTACAAGACAGATTACTACCAGTGATACCGCTCTAAAATTTAAGAAAAGCCAAGATGGGGTCTTAAAAAAAGCCAAGAAAAGCCAAGTTAATAATTATTGACCATGTCACCTATTTTATTTCAACAGAAGCTATTTTATCCGATAAATTGCGATGTTTATGAAATTATGTACTGAAATTAATGTATGTTAAATTGTTAATAATTGGTTCGGTTTGCTGATTTTATACCATACTAACAACATTTTGGAACATAGTGCGCTAGTTTTGAGAAATAAACGTCATCTTCACTTTAGTTGTTGTTTTGTTGAGTTCATAAATTTTTCGTGTGCTTTTGTGTGATCTTGTGAGCCATTAAAGCTGATTTGTTTGCATTTCTAAGATTAATGTCTAGGCCTATTGTTATTGATCAACCTACCATTTATTTATTTGCGATTTTGCGCGGAATTGCGCCAAATTGCACGTGACGTCACAAATAACTAATATGCAGAGAGCAAACAGTTCAGAGAATAATAGCCTAATAAGTCGGATAAATCCTAGTCAGTAGATAGAGCCATAGTTATATTGCTGCTAAGTTTATTGTTATTTATTGGATTATTGCTTAAATTATTGTTATTTAGTGGATTATTGCTAAGATTATTATTATTTAGTTGGCAGAAAAAAAGCCAAGTAAAAAAGCCAAGGTCCTTTGGAAAAAAACCAATATCCCAAGATACGATTGAAAAAGCCAAGATCTTGGGAAAAAAGCCAAGGAGCGGTATCACTGATTACTACTGTGACAATAATAATAATTATAATGGTTTCTAAGAAGTGCATGAAGTGTCATAATGTACTTCCAATATAATATTATTATTATGATGCGAGTGACAAGTGTATTTGGCGCAGGGGTGTTGTGGTGGGTTCGGTGCCTTTGAGCCAGTTTGTTCCATGCACTGCAGGTTCGAATCCACCTCAAGCTGCCGCGTAGGAACTTTGAGCAAGTCCTTCGCTTGTTGCAATTGCTCGTGGGTTTGACATGAAACTCCGTTAGGCCCCTATAGCAAAGATATTAGAGTCGTAGACTCTAATATATTTGGTTATATATTGTCGATCCGCGCTGTAGTCGGGAGCGTCACTGAGAAGCTCGAAGGAGCGCTATGGCTATAGTAAAACCTGTCCATGGGCGGAGTTTGGTTTCCGTTCTTGGAGGGGCTAATGCCTTCTTAGGGGGGGCTAAGCCGGGGAAAAGATACCATTTTCATTTTTCATGGTAAAAAAGCTGAATCTGGGCCTTCTTGGGGGCTTAGCTCCCCCTAGCCCCTGATAAACTCCGCCCATGAACCTGTCCAAGACATTACGTTCTCAATTCAGGTTGTTCGTGGACTTCCACGTGCTCTCGATTCTGGCAGCTGTTGTAGCCCAAACAGTCTCTAGTCTAGGCATAGGCCTATAGGCCGCCTAGGCCCTACTTTGTTACAAAATGCACTATAGGCCTAGTTCCATTTCTTGAACCATCCAGTTAACATTGGGTTCATATTTTGAAAACTCTATCTTTGTTATAATCTTTTGAACTCGTTTTAATCAATTGCGGTTTGTCAGCTGTCTTGGATGCGTGCCAGTAGGCTATAAAATTTCCGGGACACGTAGGCCTATACAAACACTCTTCTATGATGTTGACACGAAATATTCAAATATACATGTAGGCCTACGTACGGTGCACAATTTCTATAAATAGATGAAGATGGCGGCCACGAAGAGAGGTAGAGCTGCAGAGAATGGCAAAGAAGTTCGACTCAAACGAAATGCGAGCTACTGTGACAGCGAATATGAGACTGAAAAACGCAGAAAGTTTTACACGACATCTGACAATCCGTATGTTATTTATTATTAATACAGTAAAGTTGTCCGTAGCTGAACAAGGCGATCATCCCGATTATCCCGATGCGATATGGACCAAATTCCACCGCAAAATTCTCTAACAGACGCTCAATCCTGAATTCTAGTATAATTCAGTCGAATATTATATTAAAAAGTTTTTCCCATATAGGCTTGTTTAAACTTTGGAATTGCGGTCTCGGGGAATTGCTACCGGTATATTTAGTTATCTATCGTTTCTAGCGTTCTAAATTATTCGCTGGATGATGTAGCGTCATTTTTTCATCAATTCAACCTACCTTGGCATGGATCTTTTCGATCAATCCAGATCCAATATTCCAATACTTCGTTTAATCATTCCAGCTTCTATTTGATCAACAATTATTTTAGTAATATCTGTGCAGAGCAACTGTGCACGTAGTGATTCTTGTTTTGCAAAAAGACCTGCTGATCAATTTATCTTTTTATGACAATCTGTGATATTTTGTTTAGATGTCATGAGATGGCTGACTCGTTGTTCAGCTCATCAAGTGGATTCAACAACTATAGAGGCATCTTAAACTGGTGTATCATTCTGCTGGTAGGTAGTTTTTTTTATATTACAATTAAAATTTTCAAGTGCAGGTGTTTGCAAATTACAAATAGCTAAGCATAATACTGTTGGCAGATTATTAAAAATTAGTTGAATTAAATAAATGAAAGTACATTTTAAATGCCAGATGTTCATTTAAATGGGCTTGTTGGCAACAACGGTGTCAATCTTTCAAAATTGGTTTAGACTCGTGCTGGTCATCAGTTACATAATTTTTCCTTTACGAAAGATGACAATGAGACAATGAGTTATGAGTCATAAATACTGAGGTTTTAATTTAAGTAACAGTGATTATTACTTCTTCAGTTTTCTTTTATAGCGAAGCGTTTTTTAAGACCTGATTGTTATGATGTATGTTAATTAGTTAGTAGAAAATGTTTTTGATGCTAGCAAAGATTACATGTGACCTCGTGCTGCTTTACTATGGGCTGTGGTCTTTGATGTTGTTTTCTTGGTGGATGATAAGAATTTTTGTTGTGAATTTTGTTTTAGTTTTTGGCAACTGGTAGAGTGGCACTAGAAAATGTCATGAAGTAAGTAGTATGATGGTTTCTGGAGTTAATTGTATATTTCATACATCTGTGAAATGTTTGAAATGTAGTTCTTATTACAATTAACAGTACTAACCACCTGGGATTGACACCTTGCTGAGGTTGAGGATAGATTTCTGCACAAGCGGTCAAAGAGCCAAGCATAGATATACTATTGTAATTGAAATTGTGTAATTCAGGATTGTCATGGAATGTTTGTTGGATTTTATTTTCCTTCACGCTCCCATGTCAAAAAATTATCTCAGATAGGACTGCTTATCTTTTCTATAGATGTAGTTATAATGCGGGCATGCCTTCTAATAATTTGCAGTCTTTAACTTTTTCTACTTAACAGATATGGAATCCTGATTGATCCAATAATGTGGCTGTCTGTATTTCTGAAAAACCCGTACAGCTGGCCTTCATTTTGCCTAGTTATTGGTGAGTCTTCTATATCACTTTAAATTGTTTTTCATGCAATTGATTGCTAAACAGGTCTTTGAAATTGCTAAAAAAAATGCCAAGGGAGGTACTGAAAAACTTGATTTGAGCTGTAAAAAAACACCAAGGGAGTACCGTTCTGAAAACTTGATTTGAGCTGTAATATGGACTGCACTTATTTTGTGCAGTTTGATAAACTTGATATAAAAAATTATGTGCTAAAGTATTAAAAGTTTGATAATTTGTTGAAAGAAAACTTGAGATTTTGAATGTGGAATTAGCAGTTTAGTTTGTTTTAAGAAGTTTTATGTTGTTACAAGACACCCAAGGTGTCTATATGAACTTTAGTGGCATTTCTTGGTGATGGAGTAGTAATGAGTACTTTTTAAATGAGAGAGTAATGTAAATTCAACAGAAGAGGTAGACCACACAAGGAATGGCTGGATAACATAACCGACTAGTGTGGAGCGCCAATACAAGATCTGACACATGCGGCGATGGAAAGACAAAAAATGGTGAGGAATAATGAGGATGGCAGCGGGCACCTACGGGCACTGGTCCCTTGGTTCTTAATGATGATGATGAATGTAAATTGATGATTTTGTTGTATTTTTTAGTGTCAAACGTCTTTGTTCTGATGGCTTTCAGCATTGAATTGCTTTTGTCGCAGGTATGTTATGCAATATGTTAAAGTGTGCAAATACTAGGACAAGTTGGTGAAATTGACCATGATAATTGGCAGAATTTGTAAGACCTACCACTACCATGTTTGCACCAGAGTTGTAACCAGCAGTGAAATTACATATCATAAACAATCACCAAAATTGATATCTTCAAATTCTGACCATACGCCATCAAAGTACATAAGAGGAAACTGAACAATAACATTATCTGGAGTATGGGCATCATATGGTAGTGGCCATAAGAAACCTGTATGTTGAAATTCTCTAGTATGTGCAGTTTTCTACATGTGGTCAGCCATTTTAATTTGGCTGCAAATGTAGGTAATTATAATTAAACGTGCGGAAAATTATTTTCATATTTGTGTCATACAGGTACTGGTAAGAGTTTTACTATTTTATTTTAAATTTTTAATGCTTGTAATGAGTTGGGTTTTTTGCTACAGGGACGAATATCTGAGACAATGGGCAATTGTCTGCACATTGTTAATCTGTTCGTTGAAATTACCTTTCCAGCAATCGTTGTCCTTTATGTCCATCCAAGTCCATGTAAGTGCATTTAAAATAGCAATTTCATTTGTTGATGACCCTTGTTTGAACTCTGTAACATCTTTATAACTTGCAGCATTGCTATTCATATTAAATGGCTAGGATATGGATATATTAATAGAAGTAATCAATTTGTGTATGGATAACTATAAATGTATTAATTTATGTACTGTCTTAGTATTTATTGAAGATGGGATCCTGACTGAAGTTTTAAATGTGTGTTCTGTAAGAGATGAATGGAGACCAAGTATGATGTAATTTTTACCGTCTTTGGCACATTTTGTGAATACATTGTATCAGACAGAGTATGGGAAATTGAGATTTGCATGTCGCTAGCGTGGATTAGCAAACAGGTGCAGTGCAATCATTGTTTGTCCAATGTCCATGTTGTACATAATATCAACAAATCAACAAATGAAATTGCAAATGTAACTTTTCTCTCTAAACTTCTAGAGCGCATTGTTGCTAATCAGTTGATTGCATATTTAGATGTTAATGAGCTGATCCCTTCGCAGCAGTCGGGCTTCTGGAGGTACCACTCCACAGAGACCCTTTTGCTCAGGCTGCTTTCTGACCTGTACTCTGCTATGGACCATGGTCAGGTTACACTCTTGGCTCTCTTCGATGTTTCTTCTGCATTCGATTCTGTGGATCACTCCATCCTCTTACAGCGTCTTTCTACATCCTTTGGGCTAGTTGGCCAGCCTCTAGAATGGCTGCGTTCCTTCTTATCCGACCGTTCAAACTGTGTGGTTATTGGTTCCTCTAGGTCCCTCTGGGTTCCTGCTCCCCTTGGTGTACCTCAGGGCTCCGTACTTGGCCCTCTGTTATATCTTCTCTACACGGCTGATCTCTGTCCTCTACTTGAGTCCCAGGGGCTCTTTCACCAAATCTTTGCTGATGACACTCAAGCTTACATACATTCTAGCCCATTTGACTCAGTTAACACTGTGCGCCTGATGTGCCTGACGGTTGACGTCCTTTCCTCTTGGATGGCGTCAAACCGGCTTCTCTTAAATCCCAGTAAAACGCAATTCATTTGGCTGGGCGGCCGTCGGCAACTTGAGAATATTGATCTGCCTCTGCTAGCTCAACTGTTTCCGGACGTTACTTTCTCTTCCACGGTCCGTGACCTGGGTGTCACCCTTGACTGTGAACTCAGTCTCACCCAGCATGTTAACCTTGTCGCTCGAAGCTGTTACTATCAGCTTCGTCAACTTCGAGTGATTGCTCGCTCTCTCTCTCATGATGCGCTAGTTGTGCTTGTTCACGCCTTTGTAACTAGTCGTATTGACCATTGCTGCTCAATTCTTGTTGGCCTTCCCCTTGGGGTTCTGGGAGGGTTAGACCGGGTTCTACGCTCTGCTGCCCGACTCATCGGGCGAATTCCTAAATTTTCGCCTGTCTCTGCTTACATGCGTGATGTGCTGCATTGGCTGCCAATAGCCCAACGCATCAATTACCGCATTGCTGCCCTTGTTTCTCGCTGTATTCTTGGTTGTGCTCCATCTTATCTGCGCGTCCTCTGTCGTCCTGTCTCTGACATTGAAGCGCGTCGGGCCCTTCGCTCTGCTGCGAAGGGACAACTGCTTGTTCCACGGGCTCGCTTAGCTACCAGACAGCGCCGAGCCTTCTCGGTTGTGGGACCGTCAATCTGGAATGACCTCCCCTCAAACCTCCATCTCCTCGATCTGACCAGTCAATCTTTATTTCTCAAGTCTCTTAAATCTTTTTTCTTTGGTCGTGGCTGGGCTGGGAGCGCCTCTGAGTAGTTTCTTGAAGAGGCGCTATATAAATTATAATAATGAATGAATGAATGAATATTCGTATCGAATGGATAGGCCTGGATTTGCTCAGACAAGATTTTCAGGTGTATATTAAATTAAATTATGTCTGTATAGTGTATATTGTATGATATGGTTGCATGCAATTGAGGTGATGCCCTGATTCACTAGACAACTATGTAATTGCCATCATAGCTAGTTATTGGAAAATCTATATATTAATCTATGGAAACCGACATTTTATGGCAATTAGCAGGTGATTACAATACTGGGCAGAAACGATTGTAGCACACTTAGTGATTATATGAGAATATTTGAGGCCCCATAGAAGAGGTTGTCTGTTGATTTCTATGAATTTCTGTTGATTTGTGAATTTGAACACACACTGGAGATTTCTTATTTTCCGTTTCAGTCACATCGTCACCTGCATTGGCTGTCTACGTCGTCGTTTTCCTCAAAGTTATCTCGTACAAACAAGTGAATTACATTTGTCGTGATCACCACAACTCGCCTCGGCTGAATAGGAAGATGCGAAACCGTGCGACATCTCACTCAGTTATAACCAATGGTAATCATTTTATTACTATGATTTGATTAACCCTTTACCCGTTTGCCCCAAGAATATCCGCTGAAAACACAGGCTTAATGGGAAAAATGAATGGGCAACGGGTTAATTTCTATCAACTCAGAAAATTTATAAGGAACTTCTGAGTAAAAATATTGCATTTTAGTCTATAACTTCTTAATCCTTTAATGCCGGAGGGTATAGGATTTCCCATACCATTTACTACCATCTCGGCATTAAAGGGTTAAACTGTGTTCTTTTTTGCTCGTGTTTATGGAAATGTTATGGAGAATCATCATTGGTGGTTGGTTATCAACAGATACTTTACACTTGCATTTCCGTTGGACTCGAAAGACTTTATACTCTGCTGTCTTCCATCAGTTTGCAGCTGTTTGTTCTTTCTGTAAGGAGGATACACAGGAACTTTTGATAAGCAAATATGCTTTAAAAACACTTTTCTCTGGTCAGCAAGGTTTCTTTTGCCAACAGTTGGTATGTTTATATGTTGTATTGATTTCATAGGCATAGTTCAAACTGGCATGATAAGCCACCAATTCTGCACTGGCCTTGCCTCAGATTGTTTAAGACTTTAATGATGAGCTGGATTGTTTTCCCAGTCGCTGTTAGTACCCCTTCTTTATTAAAGAGACATATTATGGTGGTAAAAATTCGTATTGTATTGTCCATTGTCCAGCATTGTCCGCAACAGTAAAACTAAGCAGATATCTCTCCATGTCCCACGTGTGTACACTAAAAACCAAAGTACATGTATGATGTTGTAGCTTATTATTGCCCAAGTAGTGGCTAATTTATTTTCATGAGACATGGGCTGGTTGCTTAACTTCCTACCACCTTAATAAGCTCAACTGTAATATTGCAACTTTATGTCTTGGCATGGTGCATTCATTTGGTGCTATAAATTTTGTATGTTTATGGCATGCAAAGGGTTAAGACCGTCATCTTGTGGTTTTAGCGTGTATTGGAAACTGGAAAGAAACAGAGGAAGAATTTCAAGTTTACCCAGACAACATCAACCTTAAAGGTATTATTATTGGTAGATTTTGCAGAGGAATTTTTATATTTTTATAAGTAATGTGCATAGTCAATACCTATGCAATCAGAGATGGGCACGATTAGTTAAATTGCTGATTGATTAAAATTCGAGTTTGCTACCGAAATTTGCTGATCAACTTGAATTAACAAATTCCAGTCGCTAATCGATTAGATTAGCAGGCAGAGGAGCAGACCAGAGCAGCGATTCAATACTCGATTCGTTGCTTGAGGGGAGCCAGTGGAGAACATCATGCATATACTGGAGACGTTTCTGAATTTGGGTTTATCTATGGAGCTGGGACGTGATCTAGGCAGCTCAGTCGGGCAGTCAGTAGGCCAGCATATAGAGTGAGAGAGCAAGAGTAGTCATGTCTGCTGGTAACAAAGGAATAGACAAGGGTAACAATATCAGTTGGAGTTAGGGAGTGAGCAGCAGTACGTAGCTGGCACAGTTGAGAGTAGTAACAGGCTTGGTTGAGTGAGATAGAAGTAAGCACCAGGTCACGGACCATGGTGCAGTAGACAAAGTGAGGAAAGACGGCAGCAAGGGTTGCCATATGTAGCTTTACCAGCTGCTGGCAGGTGCCAAGCGAAATGAACTTAAACTTAAATAGTTGTGGGTTAGTAAATGGTTGTGAAATTTCAACAGATCAATGTTAAAGTCACCTAACATGAAGACTTCTTTGTTTTGTAAGTATTTGACAAGTTACCTAGCAATATAGCTCAGATTCCTTGTTACATGTATCAAGCATTTGATCCTATGTATGTATGTATGTATGTATGTATGTATGTTTGACATTGTATATATGTGTGAAGACACACATCAGTAATATGACAGAATGCTGCACACATGCTATCTGTCTAATCTTGTCTTTTTGGATGTGCGTTTCAGATTTTTATTATTTTGTGTTTGCTCCAACTCTGTGCTATGAGCTAAACTTTCCAAGATCTGCTCGAATTCGAAAGAGGTTCCTCATAAAGCGAGTCGTGGAAATGGTAACTTCTGTCATATTTTGCCATTCTCCATAAACATGGGTTTGTGAAAACATGGGTTTTGTTGTGTGTCTCATATAGGGGATTGTTCCTTGTACTCTGTTTTGTTTAGACGTTTTTTTACTGAGCTTCTAAAATAAATCTATTTAATTATCTTACTAAGAAGTGATAAGCGATTTAAGTTTTGATTATTTCGTGTTTGACTGATGTTAATATGTTTATTTTGCTATTTTTTTTCTTGCTTGGAATATATCTGTATTGTATTTTGTTGTGTGTCATATGTACATAATATGTACATAAATTCATACCTGCCAATAGCTGTCCATGGATTTGATGACTTCCTGCAGGCTGCAGCCTTTCACGTTTTTGTGCATTTATTCTCTGCTAATTAATGATTTAATTGAGTTTATTGCTAGGAAGATAACTATACAAGAAAATTACTGCAATATGAGTCGCAATGTAATGCAAGATAGTGAGGCTATTCTCTGTTTTTATCCTGCAAAATATGATTGTGAATATGTAGCTCATTGGTGCTGGGTATTTTCTCTCACAGGTCTTTCTCTATGGACTGATGCTCAGCCTCATTCAACAGGTAATTGCTGCTTTTTCATTGATCGGTGTTTGTACTAAACGTTGCTGTTCTATATTGTTTTCTTAATTAATTGTTTCTACACGGTGTCCCAATTGAACTGATACCCTTTTTGTTTTGGCGATATAATTGTCAATTCTAAATGAAACTGTATAAAATTTTAGGACATGTAAGAGGGATAAATTATCAATGTTTTCTGAAAATTTTATCGAATTCCACGAACTGAGTCCGAAGTTATGCACATTCAAACTTGGGTGAAAGAAATTTTAAGTTTCCAACATGTAAAAGATAGGAAAATATTGTTTGTAACTGCACGCCTTACTTTCTAAATTGATAAATATGACGTCATATTTAAGTCATTTCCATGTTAGGGGACAATAATAAAAATGGTTTCAGCAAAGATGATTTGAGTTTAATAAAAAATTTAATAGAAGAAAAACATTACGGTGAAGAAGGTTTTTAAAGGAATTTGCTAACAGAAACTGGCCCATCGCAGCCTTATGAAACTCGCATACGTGAGTTGACCAGTGACCACTTCAAACAGCGAAATGTTGAAGAATGGAATCGTTTTGATCAGGGGATTGTTGACAATGCAATCAATGAATGGCGAAAGCGCCTTGGAGCATGCATTCGAGCTAATGGAGAACATTTTGAACATCAGCTTTGAAGAACAGCGCTAACACTAACTTTCTATCATTTACATGTTGGAAACTTAACATTTTCGTTGCCCAAATTTGAACGTGCATAACTTCGGACTCTGTTCGTAGAATTGGATAAAATTATCAGGAAACATTGATAATTTATCCCTCTTACATCATCAGAAATTTTATAGAGTTTCATTTAGAATTGACAAGTATATCGCCAAAACAAAAAGGGTATCAGTTCAATTGGGACACCGTGTATTTGCCTCATAAACGCTCGATTTGGTTATATTTCTTTCTCTAGTGAAAGAAACAACGATTCAAGCTATTGTTTTTGTTTAGCCAGATTTGTAATTAATTATTAGCAGCCGTAATTAATATTTGTTTTAGGAATTAATATTTGTTTTAGGAAAGTTTTACAACTATATTGCATACTTGTTGTAAAATGAGATTGCTATATATGTTTTAGTGGATCATACCAACTGTGAACAATGCCTTTGTGCCGTTCAAGGAACAGATATTTACACAGATGGTCGAAAGACTACTTAGATTAGCGGTAAGAGGTTTAAAACCGTTTTGTGACAGAGACTTTATGGATGATCTTTGTAGTGGTGGGTTTTTTAAAGTCAGCACTGTGAGTTAAGAATAACTTCAAATATATTTTGTGAATAACCTGTCAGCGGAATACAACTCTATTAAACTAATTAAATTATGGAGACAAAACATTTAGAGCCTACTTGATGTCAGTTTATGTTTTCAGATTGAATATTTTATAGCTAAGAATCTCTTTTGGGATGCAGTTCAGTTGGTCTTTAATGTGGTTATCTTTAGATGAATATGATTGAACAGCGTTTCTCAAACTGTGGGTCGCCATAGTTGTACAGGAAATATTTATTTTGCCATTTATTCATAAATTCTAAAAATTCATGTTATGAACAGTGGAACAACAACATTTGAATACAATTGGGTTTCATTTTAATGTTTCAAATACGCCTATTTTTAAACATTGTCCATAAATCAGCATATAATTTCCATGCCGATCTATGAAGCAGATTTTTGTACGTGTACGATGTTTACGTTTATTCAATGGTTCTTGAGACAGCCACGATATCTACAAGTGGATCCCGACCCAGAGAAGTTTGGGAACCATTGTGATAGGGGATTACTATTTTGTTTGGTTCTAGGTTCCAAACCATTTCATCTGGTTGATTTTCTTCTACTGGTTATTCCATTCTTGTCTCAACGTCGTGGCAGAACTTCTGCGATTTGGAGACAGAATCTTCTACAAAGATTGGTGGTAAGTGGCAAGCAATTTCTCAATGTCACGAAGGATGCTTAACCCTTTGATGATTGTGGGCGCGGTGGTATAGTGGCGGCGTCGTTGCCTTGAAGCCGGAAGGTTCGAATCCACCTCTCTGCGTAAGGACCTTGGGCAAGTCCTTCACTCACAATTGCTCAGCGCTTCGGCGTGAAACTCCGATGCAGTGTCCGCTCTGCATTCGGGAGCGCCTCTGAGTAGAGAGAGCTTGAAGGGGCGCTATAAGAAGTGCACATACAAACATACAAACAAACAGGAAAAACAAAATTGCTTCTGCCTACCTCTGATGACTGCACAAGTTTTATCAAAAATGGCCAACAAGTAAAAAAAATTGAACTTGATATATCTTTGTCGGTGTTGTAGACATAAGGCAAACACCATTTTTTAAAGGATTTTATCCCTTCTTTCTATCCGTGCATTCTTTTTACGTGCTTTCATTTTCATGCTTTCATTTTTGATTAATTACATGATTCGTTAGAAAAATGACTTGGAAGAAGTTTACAAAATGTACTGCAGCGCAGGGTTAAATAATTTAGTCATTATTTGTTGTATTTCATTTTTTTGCAGGCAGTAGGCCTACTTGATGTTTTTAGAATTTCATGTTAATTTTCAATGTGTTGGTTTTATTTTCAGGAATGCTGAAACAGTGCAATATTTTTGGAGAACTTGGAACATACCTGTGCACAAGTGGGCAAGCAGGTGAAAAAATTCTTTGAATAGTTTATGAGATGATGTTTCAACATTTAAAAAAATTCAAAGCAATTTCACGTAGAACCTTCCATGCCATTCCTAACTAAAGACAAAAAGAGAATAAAATGCAAGTCTGCCAGAAACTTAACGTACAGCTTTGTTTCATTGGTAAGGGTCCACCAGAACATAAAGACTATTTTGTGGCAGAACCCTTTGCATAAGATTAATTAGTTAATTACCTATATAGAATATTTCTGTAAATATCTTTTTTGGTGTTTCTTTTCGGTGGATTAACTTAAGATTTGCAGACTTGATAGATATTTTGTTTTTCTGGTAAAATTATGTGTTTAATTTTGCAGGCATTTGTACAAGCCGATGATTAATGCTGGAATATCGAGGTTTCGTGCCAACATATTTGTCTTCTTTGTTTCTGCATTCTTTCATGAGGTGAGTTGTAGCATTTTATGTAATTGAATGGTGCCATTCCATGACCTGTCATGCTAGTTAACATTCATTAGTAGTTAGAGTGTCTCAATTCTGGGGAAGGGTGTCAGTGCATTGTGTAGTGCTGTATCTGTTTGGATTAGAGCAACTTGGAGTTGTATTTTAATTGCCTAGCAGTCTTGTTTGAGATGAAACGTTTGCATTTATTTATTTTTGATGAAGACTGACAATATTAAAAAATTTAAAACTTTTCCTCTCTAATATTCATTCATTCATTCATTTGGAAATTTATTTAGTGCCTCTTCAAGGAAACTACTCAGAGGTGCTCAAAGAACTTCATCACATTGGTGGGCTCACCACTACTTAGCTATATATACATGTAGCTACATTTTGCATTACGTATACTGTATAGTGTATAGGTCATCTACTAAATTGATCTATTAGTTAACTTTTGACAGCACTCATGTATTATCAGAAGAAGTCCGGCTAAAGTGAATCAACTATGAACCCTGGTAATTTTGTGTTATTTCCCCCTTTACCAACTACGCAAATGCAGTTGTTCCTGGATGTTGTGCACTTCTAAGACCTTTATGGCGCATCTGCGTTACCTAAATGATGTTATATTTCTAGAGGCCTGAATAATGTCCTTCATTTATGGCAACATCCAATTTAAGAAAGCTGAATAAATGTCGAGTACTGGGCAGGAAAAAAGGTCCTATCTTGTGTCATTGTATGAACAATTGAACATGACATTTGAATTGATTCATGAATTTATTTGTAGTATTTGGTGAGCGTTCCACTTCGTATGTTCCGCCTATGGGCATTTTTTGGTCTGCTGGCTCAGGTGAGAAATGGTTTTATTACTCTTGGTGTCTTGCTTTCTGGGGTTCTTGTATGCTCTGTGCATCAGATAATTTTTTTATCTGTAGGCATGCCTTATGGGCAGAGATCAAAACTTATGGTCAACAAAGTTGCAATCCCAATCAGCAGTTGCAATCCCAATCAGCAGTTGTTTTATTTAAAGAGGCACAGAATGTGACTGTGTCATCAGACCGTGACATTTAATATACCGTCCGTTAGGTGGCACAGCTCTTTTTTCATTGTTGACCACCACGTTTAATTAAAGGTAGGCTGGATCATGCAAGAAATCATTCTAATCCAGCTATATGTATTTTGTTCAGAAAGAGATCTGATATGATCAGGCTTGCTATCAGTGATGATGAGCTTACATTAAATGATTTAATTTTTGTTAGATACCTCTGGCGATGTTGACTCCTAAGTACTTTTCCGGCAAGTATGGCAACATGGTCGTGTGGATGTCGTTGATTATTGGTCAACCAATTGCCCTCCTCATGTACTACCACGACTATTACATTATGAACCGGTAGCAAATCAGATGGTTTGTATAATTTCAGATTCAGTTCCTGAATAATTTCTTTTCAAAACTGTGACAATATAGAGATTAAAATCAAATACGAAGTGGGGTATTACAGTTTGAATAATTAATCTGTCTGTTAATTTCTGACAATGTTGGTCATAAAAGTCTTGAAATGTATTTGTAACTGCCTAATTAGAATAGCATAGAGTGACAGCAGTTTTATATGTTTTTTTATTGGTTCATATTCTATATTTCTATCAGGGAGTTTTTGAATAATTTGCAGAACTGTGTGGAAATATTTTGTAGATTTGGTTTGATATAATTTGTGACATGCTTGCCAGTTAAAGATATTTTCTGCATACCTGTGGTTGTTTCCACAACTGCAAAGTAGTTGTTTGATGTGAGTCATGAAGGATAATGAAGATATGAAAGAGAAAGTATTTAATATTATGTTACAGGGTTATTTAAATATGTTACAGAGCAAATTTATGAACTTTATACTTGAGCAGATATTACTGCAATGGCTTTTTTCAGGCTCTTTGGCTTTTTCATTGGCTTTAAGGTCCTGTTCATTCCATCTCTTCCTAAATCCTTTTCATTGGCAACATAAACTTTTGTTTAGTTTAATAGATAATGCTCTTTGTTTTGTGAAATACTGAATTTAATTGTTTTGCTGTTAGCGCACGGATTAGTGGCTTGCAACGACATCTAGCTTTGAACGTGTAACTGGTCAGATGTAAGTTATTTAAAGATTGAGAGCATATACATCTGAGTATGGTTGTCTAAGTTAAAATTAGTTGCATGCCTGGTACTGATTTTAGCACTGTAGCAGGATAAAAAAGATGTTTATTTATCTAGATTGTGACAACTGTTCTGTTGTTATATTTACTGGCATTATTATTTACATCCAGAGTTGGTTTGACATCTAGGATTTAGTGGTTTTCGACATACAGAGTGTTGTTGCTTGTTTCTTTTTGTCTTGCTTACAGTGTTAACTAGATAGTTGATTGTTTGGAATGTGGCAGCTGCTGCCAGTATGTGATCAGGAATGGTCTCTGGCAGATCGAGTAGTTCACAGAGGGTGGGGTCATGTTGGGAAAAGCCATAGCTTGTGATCACTTCTTTAGCTTCCTACCTTTTTAATGATCTTTACTACTTTAGAGGTTGAGTAGACAAGCTTCATCCTGTCTAGTTTATCGGCAGTCAATGGCTTGCCAAACTCGAGTTGAGACAGCAGTATTGCCTTCCTCACAGATTTATCATTGGTGGTAGTTGATTCGGGTAAATGTGAATTCAATAGATTTAGGTGTTGTTAATGTAGTGGCTCAGATTCATATTTTAGTGTGACCTTGCACGTGTTACAAATTTATTTAATAATAATAGTAATTCCTCGGGAAATAAAAATACAGAGCTTTTTTAATGTGCAGTTGTACACAAAATGTGCAGTTCTAAATGGATTTGTGCAGTTGTAGAAGCACTTCTTTACAGCTAAAACTAGCAAAAAAGGTCGTTGTCCTCCGATTGGAAGTATTTACCATGCGGGGATGGGAAAGGAAAGTAGTTGTGCAGTTCTAAAAAGTCCTTAAAAACAGCCCTGAATACTAATACATGGGCCTTGATGATGTTTGGTAACTGTATGCTACATTTTACAGGCAGTTATAATAATCTGCATCTGCTATTGATGATCATGTTTATGAAGTAACAGTGGTGTCAACAATGATAATTATGTAACAATGACTTTCATTCCATTTGGCAATTATTGTAAACTATGTGACTATGTCTATCAATACTTCATTAATCGTTATAATTGGAATTGAAAATCAAATTTTTGTAAGTTAATTTCAATTAATACGTGCTGCTTTTGGTTCTATTTTCATTGCACATATTTTTTGCAAGCTGCAGAAGTGATCATACAATGCAATTAATATAGAGAGGTTTCAATTATATTTTATTGCATTTAATTTGTTTCAAAACTACTGAAGTGAAATCATGAAGGAATGATATAGATTAGAAATTAAGGTAATTCCTCAATTGATGGCAGCTTGTGAATTTGAATATAAAAATTCCTTTGACTTTTATGCCAGAAAAGTTTGCATCATTTAAACACAATTGGTTATTTGGATTCATTTTATCAATCATACACTGCCTGGAAACAAAGACACTGTATTAAATTGTAAGTATGGAGTTGCTTAGTGACGTGTGTTGTACTGAAAAATGTTGGCAGCCAGAGAAGTGTGCGATTTTTTAACCGCTTGCGAGATTCATTAAATAAATGACATGCAAGCAGTTTTGGATTTACAATATCTCTTAACACAATTACATAAGCTTGGTTTCTGACATGAGCCCTTGGTTGTTTTACTGCTTGTTTTAATACATTACAGACCACGCAGAATTGTACACTTTTAGACCGAGTTGTATGGGAATTACACCTTGACACACTTCCAATGTCTCTATATTTTTTCAACTGTTCATAAGATAACCCAGTTATCGGTCATGACAGTATATGGGATCTTCAAGTCCAGGTTATATTAAAGTTGACTTATCTTATGGCACCGAGTTATGCAGTCACCATTTCTTCATAGGATGTAATTAATAAGATGTCAAAGTATTTGCAGCTTGTTTGTAGTTTTAGCTCTTTGGATGGTGTTTGGCACTAATTGGCTGGTTTCTATTAATCTATTAAGGCAACGATCTCATTAACCCTTTAACAACAAGCACACCAAAATGTTTGAGAACCAACATGTTAAGGAGTTAAATTGCATTGCTCACTAATTGCTAATATTTCATTTAGTAGTTTATACTGCTGGAGTTGTATGATATTGGTTTGCTGCCTGTAGTTTGAAAAGATTACTAGATGTGTTTAAACTACGTTGCTTCAACTATGACCATGTTTGTTGTTGAAACACAATATTTCTTGTTGCTTTGGGAGCAAATCGGAGTTTTCTTAAAGGGGGCTTCGTGTAAATATGCAATCGCAATTTTCAAATGTAAAACAACTAAATGCCAAATTGACATTGTGACAAGAGAACGGATATTGTAGCTGTGTAGTTTGACTTGGATTCTGGTTTGTAGGCCGAATTCTAGCTGTCTTCCGATGTCAAAACGAATTTTTTATCGTTTTTTTAAACTAATTTCATGTTAACAATTTCTTTGATTGCTGAGGATGGACTTTGAATTGTCCCTTCCACAGTAAATTAGTCAAATTGTTTTGCTTGTTTGTACTAGAGTTGAAAAAGTCTTATGTCTGCATCCTGGTCTGCATAATGTTGTTTCTATGAGCTAGCATCATGATCTTGATGCACAGGCTCTTCTGGGCATGCAAGTCATTTGTGACCAAAGTCATTTGTGACCAAAGTCATTTGTGACCATTATACAATATACATATCGTGGGGCGCGGTGGTCTAGTGGTGGCGTCGTTGCCTTGGAGCCGGAAGGTCCGAGGTTCGAATCCACCCTCAAGCCGCGTAAGGACCTTGGGCAAGTCCTTCACTTACAATTGCTCAGCGCTTCGGCGTGAAACTCCGATGCAGTGTCCGCTCTGCATCGAGAGCGCCTCTGAGTAGATGGAGCTTGAAGGGGCGCTATAACAAGTGCACATACATACATACATGCCAATATATTTAGTGTTTGCATTTAAAAGTTTCAATACTTGCATAAACTGTACTTGTGAAGTTATGATGAAATATTGCTGTAGTTGGTATAAAACTAGTCTAGTGATACAATACACGCTTCAGGTGTTTTTTATACAATTTATTATCACAGTCAGTATATATCATATCAATTCAAGCTGCGCTTATACTTCTGGATTATGCCTCTGAATAATTAAGAAACTGAAAATTTGAAAGTGTCTCTGAGAAAAGATCTTTGGGGGCTGTCCATATATTACCGCACGCATGGAGGGAGGGGTCACGGATTTAGGTGATTTGCATACGGGGTCTTGACAAAATGTACATACGCAAAATAATATCATCTGTTATTACCACAGAGTATAATTATATATACACCTGTCACTTCTCTACTTCACAACGAACAGTGAAGTCCGTTTCTTGTAAATAATAATTTATAATCTTCATTTATTATTTCACACTGAAATGAACACAGTATGACAACAGGTCATAATATGAACAGAAAATCACAACTTGTTGTATAATAAGTAGAATTTAAAACTGTTTTAATTGGACAGCCATGCAAGGCATCCATCGTGTCCTGCTGCTCATTTTAAAAGCAACATCTGAGGCCGGGTTGATGTGTTTGGGAAAGTAACGGACCCGTAGCAATCCTGAGTCTGTGCTAGTGTTACCATTACCCTTAACTTAAAGGTTAACTTTACTTAAACTTAACATCTAATTTTGAACTGACTTAAATTACAATGCATTGTGATTTTTGATTGTGATTTGACTCTACGCAACCATAATGATAATGATGCTACAGAAATCATTAGATTAGAAATACAAATGTATGCTCCTTTCACTAACAACCAGTTATCAAAAAATTTAGAGAAAATGAAGGCTGGCATAAACAATTGTTGTGATAAATAAATGTAGTTTACTTACTTACGAAGTAAATCAGCTGGTTCAGGGTATCAATCAGTTACTAGAATTCAATTTCTGAATGTACAAGTTCTTGATCTACAGCCAAATCAGTGGTTCAGACTCGAATATGTACAATGTACAAAATTGTACCTTGTACATGCTGATGTACAAAATTTACCGGAATCACAAGTTTACAGTTACACAAGTGTCTCTGAGAAAACTCAGAGGTGCTCCTTCTTGACAGCACAGGACACACAATCAAAAAGGATGCTCTTCAGCCCAGCCAACAAGGTAATATAAAGGCAGAGGAAGTACAAGCTCACATGTGACAGCCTGTTCAGAATAATTGTGGGTTGACCAAAGCCAATCCACTGCGAAGTTATCATGAAACAAGTATACCTATAACAATCATTTACAACAGTTTCAACTTTAATGGCCCAGCGTCTTGGTTCACCTGTTCAGGTAGGACCACTTTTCACTAAATCACCTCCAGTCTAATCAGTATAACAACTCCAATATAAGCCAATAAAATCTCTTGTAGACCTGCTCAATTCTTTTATGTGAATTTTACAAAATTGGTACCAGTTAACCTATCATATGTACATTGAAAATCATAGCTGCACATTTAAACAGCAATTCATTAACACTGTAACTAACAAGGAGTGCTAAACAAAACATGGAAACCAATGCAGCTTGTAGCTAAAGTGTTAATTACCAGTATATTTTTTAGACTTTAAAGTTGCCTTTGAATTAAAGCAAAGCCATAATCAAAATGGATGTGCTTCAAATTCAACTGCTGATGAAAGAGGAAAAGAAATCCCATGTAGTAGCTCTTGCAGACTGATACTCAACCAATTCTAGAATGATGGGCTTACCAGAGGGTTCTAAGCTCAAATATGGAACAACCAATTCACCTTGTGCAGCCATATGACAGACACCATGTAAGAAAATACACAGCACATCTGCCAGCGTGGCATTGTATATGACGAGCACAAGGATTGTCAACTTGATATGTTTCTGCATGTGAAACATTACCATGGGCACAAATATCGTACTGATTCAAGTTTAATCTCTTCTGCATTTGAAAAGCTCATGAGGGGTCATCCATAAAGGATGTCCACAGAAATTATCTATTTTGGACTCCTCCCTCCCCAGGTTTGGATTTGTAACCAACCCTAACCCACGTACTCTAATCCTCCTACAATGGTTATAATTTCTCCTCCTCTTGCCCACATCTGGAGTACCCCTCCCTCATTGAGGATTCCCTTAAATGGATGATCCCTAACAAAAAAAGGTTGGCAATGTGAAAAAACTTGAAGAAGACAACTTAATTCCATGTAATAAGTCAGTGCAGGAGTGAAGAATTAAATAGTTAATAACAGTTGTCTTGCAGAAATGTTCTAATCATGATTAAGCCTTTGAAAAACGACCAATTTTCAACCATCGCTAACAGATCCGCCCAAACTTAACCTTTACCTCCAACTACTTATGCAGTTTAAGTAGCTCTATGAAAACAGTGCCATAACAAAATCCATTTATAGTACACTTAAGTTTTTCGCAATGTTACACCGGTCAGTATGTCATTGTACTTTATCTTCCACGCCAAAAAGGTGTGTGAAGAGAATAAAGCTAAATTGGTTCGTGTTCATAAAGGTCTAGCAATTAGGAATCAGGCTCCAGTCACACCCAGGAGCATCGTTTGCAAAACCTGCAACAGATTACATTGCAAAAATTAAACCTATTCTCTTATTACTAGTTCAGTAATATTACTAACTATCCATTCATGCATTCATTCAGTTTATAAATTTGTGTCTCCATGATATCCATTACAAGTATATCCAGCCCTGCCTCGGTGGAAAAGCAAGCATACACAACCTGAGTAAGATCCCTACATAAGAGAAGATGCCAAGTTGTAGACTCCATTGCTCTGCCATGCATGACAGCCTGGTTTTCTCTATGGCTTGAACTTCCGCAGTGCTTCATAACACATCGCCTTGGTCAGTGCATCTTTCTGGAATTTGCTGCCTAGGAACCTCTGTAATGACTTCCTGATCTTTCTGCAACCTTTTCCCACAAGAGTTTGAAAATAATTTTGTTTTATATGTGGCATAGGCTGTCAGTTCGGGAACTCCTCTTAAGAGTTTCTCGTGAAATGGTGCTACACAAATATATAATTATGATTACCATTTAGGCGCCCTTGTAGCGGTATGGTCGCGTTACGGCGCCATATAAATTGTCATTATTATTATTTGTATTGTGTCTGGCATTGTTGCAGGGATAGCATTAAGTGTTGGGCTGCACTAGGAATACTTCTGGGCTCAACAAAGAAATGCTAATATCCATTCTGTGCTCACGTCCTTGTTTGCATAAATTTGTTCAGCTTTGGGTGATCCATCTGCCCCTCACTTCATATGTCCTTAATTAACAAATATTTATCCCATATATATTATTATTTATAAATATATCCCATATTTATTCAACAACTAATAACACAAATTGTTCTAAGGTCCATTGACATACAGTTTCTTCTCTACCATAGATTTCAATTTCTTACCACAGCACTATTTTGTTTCATAAATCTCTCGTCTTTTTCTTTTGCCGTAGCTGGGTCGGAGCGCTCCTGAGTTGGTTTGGTTGCGTTACTGCACCATATAAATTGTCATCATTCTTTATCTTTATTTATTTGGTTTATTGAAGGGTGCTATATGTTAGTCCATAGAATGAAAGAATGAATGAATAACCAAAAAATGGAAGTTAATAATACGGTACATTACAGTGTATGAAAACTTGTAATGTACCATTGAGAATACGTCAATATCTTATAGATTCACCTTCGTCTGGAATGTTTCGTCTGTTTGCAGGTTTACTATCAATTCTCTTAAGTTTCTCGTTTTGCTGTGCGAGCATTTCGTAGATATGTTGCAAATCATTCGACTGCGATGAGGTGGAGGAAAGAAGATAACCTACTAAATCCACATAACCTGAAAAGTAAACAAACTATTGATGTCATGAAAACAACAGCCTTATTGATGCCTTCTGCTGGTAAGAAGTACAGCACTTGTAGCAGTGTAGCTCTATCCAGTGCTTAAAGTGCGGAAAAATAAGTGCCTGGACGCTCCTTACCATTCCAAAAGAAGTGCCAGGACGCCCCTTACCTTTCCAGGCCTGCTGTGCTGACCAATAAGTGGCAGGACGGTGTTCAGATTTTAAAATAAGTGTATGGACGCCGTCCATGACCGTCCTGGCACACTTTAAGCCCTGGCTCTATCAAATTGTCACGATTAGATAACACGCAAACTTACGATCACAATTATCTGGCTTATTTTATATACCAGAAATATTATGAAACTGTTTAAAAATGAAGTAATGCATTTCAGATAGAGAGCAACTTACTTTGATAAAGTGAAGCACTAGAAAGAGATGAGGATGGTTGTAAATCGATTGATGGTTGTAAATCGTCTGACAAAGACTGATTTGGCGTAAGGAAACTGGTTTCCTGTTTCGCTGGAATTTCTTCATCCGTGTTTTGGGACACGAAAGACTTCACCTGCGTTTCTTTGGAACGCAGCAAAGTCAGCGACCTTGGACCTTCGTCTGATAAGTTCGAACACTGCCGCTCCAGTTCTTTTAGCTTTGGAATCACGTTCTCCATCATATCCTTCAAATCCGTGTCAACATAACTCTGTGCCTCCCTTGACATCTTGTCCAACCGTTCCCGAAGTTGCTCCAGCTCAGTTATTAAAGTACCCGCGCTCAACGGTTCATCAATTGAAACTTGGATGCCTGATTGCATAGTCGCCTTATTGTCGTGCGGTCCAGCTAATTCCTTTAATGAATCATTCGAACCTGCCTTGGCATTTGACTTTTGCAGTTTCTTCTTTGAAATTGGTTCTGTGATTTTCTGCAACTGCTTCTGCAGCTTGTGGTGTTCCAATTTCAGCTTATTGTACCTGTCACGCAGGATAGAATATGCATTCCGAAGCGCTACGACTGATTCCGGAGCACAAGAATCAAAGTCAGCAGGTTGAGAAGAAGACATCGACGGCTCTATGTTCGGGTTTAGATTCCCATGTTCGGCAACAGCTTGATGTTTTGTAGTTGGCATTCCATTCACGACTCTGTCAGTAGACACCTTACTCATTGTCCTAAAATGACAAATGTTAATTAAAGAAATAATTCAAATTTACCAAGTATAGCTAATACCTGCACTCAAAAAGACAGCATCATAAAATAAGAAAGAGGATTTATCGCACCAAAACATTAATTAATAGAACTTTACGTTTGTCAGTGAAACTCACAGATCTTAAATTTATATGTTTCGTAATTTTATAACTAACATAACCCAGGTCTCACACAACTCATTTTGGTTGTTTCATTAAAAAATAGATACAGACCAATTAAGACCAATCTTATTTAAATGCAAATAAATGGAATTGTAATAAAATTTTACAATTTAGCTACATAAAATGATGAATAATCCATATAACCAACAACTGAAGCATTCAACCAAAGCAAACAGTGTTTTTTATAAGTTTACTTTCACTTCATCTTTGCAAAATTTTAAGGTCACAAATCAAGTTGACCGCTGCTGGACATGCAGGCAATATGTATCTCTCTTCCTGCTTTTGGATCATTAGTGAGTCAAGTCAATCGAGTCGCTGAGAGGTCATCGAAGTCCATCATCGGTCAAGTCAAGTCGATCGTAGCACACGACTCAATTGACTGCGTGGAATAGCTCTTAATACAGCCAATTGGTCACTAGTGGTGCCGCACTAAAGTAAGCGTTCATGGAGCCATTTGCTCTCTTTCAGTATTGTTTCTGAGTGCTCAGGATGGAGTTTGAATACGTGTCTTTGGGGTCCCACCAATGTGGACTCTTCTTTCCAAAGGGTTTAAAGTTTCTAGCTGGATTATAAAGGCCAACAGAATTTTGGATTGGCGTTGATCAATGTTATACTGCAGCAATGAATGTTCTATGAAAAACTGCACGTTGCAAAGAATGTCATGCATCACATCCATTGGAAGAGAAGAGTCCCTTGCAGATGATAGACTTTTAGCAAGCCACATGTAGTCTAGAAACTCAAAACATGGTACAGATCTGCTATCCATCCTAGATGGAAATCCATCGGAGGGGCGATGAGTAATGAGTATCAGCGACAGTTTGCCAATACTGGTTCTTTTGCTCGTCACATGACCACCACTTACGCATGGCTGCGTTACGGCGCCATATGAATTGTCATTGTTATTATTAACTTTATGTTTTTAATAATGATAATTGGCTTGGAGCATAGGGGGCTATTGCGAGGTACCTAAGAGGCACTATTGGAAGTTCCTAGATATAAACACACATGATGACATTTCAGTTGTGCCACAATATACATGTAATGGCCTTGCTTTTGATCTCCACTTCCTCCATACAACCATAGCTGTATTGCCACATGATGGCATATTATTCTATTCTCTTGTATTGAATTGTGAACAGTTACAAGTACATACCGTAAAGAGATACAATCTACATCATGTATGTTGATATAATAATTATCATTATTAACAATAGGTAAAGGGCTGAAAGCCTGAAACTGAAATTGGATCAATGTGGTAATAAAATTGTCAATTCATTCAAAAGCATTTAACCACGGGACTTAACGTTTTCTATATTTCTACACAGTGATAAGAGTATAATGTTCTCTATTTTACTTACAGGTCCGTAATCCTCAATTTTTGTTAAAGGAAGAACTTGACTTTTGTAAAAAAATACAATGATTCAACAACCAGCGAAACTGATCCAACAAGAACTACATATTGCAGACTAGATACTCCGTATGCAAATTGTAGCGTGACTAGTTTTGGACGATAATCAGCGGTAATAAGGGCATTATAACATCTTTTGTAGCATAACAAGCGCATTCGTAATGTCAGTTAGAATAAAAACTCCCAAAATTTATGTCTGCGAAGTAAAAATTGTATATGAAATTTTAAACGCATTATTTAATATTAGAAGCGAAATTTAAATTGGTGCGACCTTTAGGCCTATGCAGCAGCAGAAAAAGGACTCCTAGCGCAGATTCTAACGTCAAATGCATGGTCTTTTGGACTAAACACGCGTAGTTCCGATGTAAGAAACTTTCTTCACGGTCACCGTCCACCGTACAACAAATGGTTAATATAATAGGTCCAGTGCTAAAAGTGTTAAAAAAGAAATGCCTGTACGCCCATTACCTTTCCAAAAGAAGTGCCAGGACGCCCCTTGCATTTTCAGGTGTGCTTGCCAAATAAGTGGCAGGACGGCATAGAGATTTGAAAATAAGTGCCAGGACGCCGTCCATGACCGTCCTGCCACACTTTAAGCCCTGAATAGGTCGTTGCAAAGATCTCGAGCTTTTGTCTCCATTTGGAGTCGGAAAAACTCGGATTCATGCAAAATATGCACCTGACAGGCTCACACACAGCGGAGACCGAAGTAGGCCTAGTTAGCACTTGGCAGGCAGGGTTAGGCCTAATGGCTATAAGTTGAGCCCATTTGAGCCACACTCTTTTTCGTTATGACTATGCAAACAGATAAACAACCATTTACCTAGTGACGTCATTTCCAACAATTTTCTGTTACGTCATTGACTCATTATGGCGCAAGAGTTCGAAATGCACAGGACATTGGAGACGGCATTTCGAGAAGAAAGTATTTTTTGCACGATGTGAGTAACTTTTACATTCTAAAAACTTTGATATGTTGCAGGGATTTGTCTTTCAATTATAATCCATGGATGATTAATTGTTTATAAAGCTCCCTAGATCATTTTAGACGAAAGCTTGCAAATTTCAGTGATAAATAGTGAAAGCAGAGCTCGATCGTTGAAGACCGCGACACTGTTGCTAGGCAGGTTGAAGACGGGCGTTCTAACTGGTCACAACGTCTTCATCTTAATTACCGTACCTCACGTAGGCCTACAGTCCTCACTTGACTATTGTGTCCATAATGGTAAATCATATTTTTTCCGAAGTAGGCTAATTAATAATAATTATCTAAAACAATGGGATCTAGGCCTAGGCCTAACGATTACTTGGATCTCTTGTTTATGGATATAAACTGCATGGAAGAAAAAGGTGAAACGAAGGAAGACACCATGATATGTCATTTCACGAGCTGTGAAATGCAGTTACTGAATGCGATCAGTGCTGTCGAGCAATTGTGAAAGACTTCAACATCCTACATGTACAATTCCTACATATGACGACGTTATCTCGATCGACGCACTATCGAAGCATGCAGGTGAGCGAAGTTAGTCTCAGATCCGTGAAGAGATGACGATTGTAGGTAGCCTATATGTGATGAGCCATCAGGTGTTTTCAAATGAAAAATAGTATAAATTAGCAGAATAACATAACATAAATTAACATAACGTTACATGACATAATAATTATGATAAACTGCAAATTAATTATTTACTATTACACACATTTGAACATTTCGTAAGGTCACATCGAAATGTGAATTTGAGGCGCGGAAAATCAGTTTGGAGTAGCCTAACCTTTAGGCTATGGCATATAGTCTATAGTAATTAAGTCTGCATGTTTTCTCACCCCAGTTCCAAGTGGATAATGGTTCAACCCTCAGTTATTTTCCCACAATTCTCACACTGCACCCACTTTAAACGACAACCGTCTTAACAGTAGCTGCTCTGCTCTCTCTGACATCTGAAACCGGTCTCGGATAGGCATCCCTGTGGACAGCCTCCAGGAATCGACTCAGGGCTCGTGAATAGCTGGTGTCCCGCACTTGGTTTTCAAGTGGCTCTTACATGTTTGGAGCTAGTGTCCTATCTGCTCTTCATTTTTTAACGGTTACTCTTTAAATAGCCTACTCAACCTGTTTCAACAAAAGGAACGATCGAACTGGTCTTTGATAACTTGTCTGCAGTGATGGATCTATATAGTTCACAGTCTCAGTGTTCTGTTCTGTCATTTAACCTGTAGTAGGTCTATATTTTAACTGTGTGAGAATTGCGGAAAAATAACTGGAAGTGGTGGTGGTTGGACTATGAGCCACTTGAAATTGGGGGTGTGAAAAACAGATATTACTATAGGTGGCTCTAAGAAAGACTGGGGGGTTGAAACCCTGCAATCTCCCGAGGGCTTCGACAATTCGCACCTTGTATTTTAAGTAAGAATAACCGCTGCCCAAAATCCCGTTGAAGTTGTGACTGTAATATAACAAGAGCAAGCAGAAGCCACCACACCTTGAGAACGTGTAGCCTAAGTCTTGTTACACTGGCTCTTGCTGTAAATATTGAAGTCAGTCCCTCTAATCTGTCTACGTGTTAACTATAGCGACCAGTTTGTTCGAGATGGACCTGCCGTTTACATAGGTGCTGCGACGACATCTGAATAAAGCTTATGGAGAATCGAAGACGTCTTAGTTATAATTTTATCAGCACAAAATCGTCCAATGCTTCACACTCAACCCAGGCCTATTAATCAATCTCGAGTACCTATCGACAATCACGAATCATTTTCACGATTGCTTATACTGCAAAGAGTAGGCCTATGGAGTTGGTACAACTGTCATAACCATTAGCCACCTCAATGGTCCATGGAGACGTAGGCTAAACTTGAATATTGTCCGTAGCTTATGTCATGGGCACAGCTAACAAACAACTTGGGGACAATGGGGTTCCACTTCAGAGGATTGGACAAGATCGCTGAGTAAGTTGGTCGGTTTGGAAACGTTCAGAGTTTTCCGTCAATCATTTATTTTCCGGTCGGTGTGATCCCATAAACCGGGGGAAAGATAAAATTGCTTCAGCAACGACGTGTGCCAACTGACGGTACTCTCTTCTACAAGCAGATAGGACATATACCATGATATACGTGCCTACATCATGCTACATGAATGACAGCGTTTAAAATGACCAGTTTGGTCTCTTATGGGAAGCACAAAGTGTAAGGATGGAAAAATAAGTGCCACTTATTCTGAGGCTCTGAGCTATGCATTGGCCGCCAACGATTTTAGGAATGGCTTGCTAGTTCCTATAATGTATACATAGGCTACATAGTCTGCTAAGTTTGTCTTTTCGTGAGATTGCGCTGTGCAAATGTGTCATAATATGACGCCCGCGAGAGTTTCTATTGCGGTCGAAGGTTGACGCTAGTGATAATATTGGCGACACGATTGCGTATGGGCGTCTTGGCCTACGTACATGTACGTCTCGACTCAATATTCGGCGTCCGTCCCCGTCCATCCGTCATGCGGCTTCTATATTAAGTCGGGACAGACCTGCTCGACAAGAAGCGTGTTTGAGTCGCTAGACCAACCTGATGAGGCTACGGCTGACGAAGCGCGCGATCAACGAGGCGCATCCGAGCGAAACCTGAGCTGCGTGCCGCCGAGCTGGTTACAGTCGCAGACCGAAGAATCGGCATCAGAAGGGTCCGAGAGACGGTAGTCGACAGATTGGCCGACGCTTCGGAAGCTGGGGAAGACGTGTTTCGTTGCCTAGCCTGGTGATAGTTGACTGTCGCCGGGATCAGGTTAGAGGAGACTGTGTTCCCTGCTGTATCCGAGGAATCTCCGCCGGACGATATAGCCGCCGCCGTCTCTGTGAAACTGCTTTCGGAGAGAAGAAGGTAGGATATATTGCTTGAGCTTCATAAGCTTACATAATTGCAAATCATAGCTTACTCTTCACCTGATTTTCTTCAGTACTTGTACAGTTCTGGAATTACGCTTTTTCTGGTCTTCAAACGAAAACGATGAAGGCACAAAGTTTTTATTTACAAGACATGCCAGATTTGACCAGCATAAACATATGCATTATAAAGATTTGTTTATGTGTTGTATATGAAAATACATACATACATACCGGTACATACATACCTACATACATACCTACCTACATACATACATACATACATACATACATACATACATACATTCATACATAATACATACATACATTCATAATACATACATTTATGCATACTTGCATACATACATACATACATACATACATACATACATACATACATACATACATACATACATACATACATACATACATACATATAACATGCATATATAACAACTACAATTTATAAAGTGCCGTTACAGAAGTGCCTAAGATATCATAGATGTATATTATTCGACCGGGGTTGGACTGGGAGCGCTCCTGAGTAGTAACCTTGAAGGAGCGCTATATCAAATTCTCAGTAAATAAAATAAATATATATATATATATGTACACATGTGTATGTATATATGTACATACATATGTATGTATGTATGTCTGTATGTATGTAATATGTATGTATGTATGTATGTATGTATGTATGTGTTTTGGGATCCGAGCTTTTGCAAATACATATGTTATTGTAATCGTAATCGAAGTTTTAATTGTATGTACTGGGCCGTAAATATGCTTTTATTTTTAATATATTTGTTGTTGAATCTTTCACCGAAACCTGTACATTTGAAACATGAATGCTTAGCAGTTTTAATCTGCACGTCAATTGGGCAATCAAGAAGAATCATGAAACAGATAAATTTTTATTTGCGGTTTACATGTTTGTGATTGAAGTACAAAGGAGTGATCGCCACCTTACTTACCTTTGACTACCTTGCTTCACTTTACTTTCCCTTAGCATCTTTTGGCACATGTTGCATTTACTTAAGACATCATAGGCTATATTTCCCCTCCATTCATACATTGCCTACCGTACATTCCTTTATTGTGCTTGACATCACCTTACCATCTTGCCTGGCATTGCGTTGTCTCACATTACTTTATATTACTTTACAGTACACCGTGTTGCCTTACCATGTCTTGTTTTGACTGGCCTGGCCTTGCCCTACACCTGCCATCTGACTTCCAACAATGTCTATTCAATGTTTGCCATTCCGCTTGTCACTGTTGTCAGTTTGACTCTAAAGCCTTTGGTTGTAGTGTTTTGATGCATGCAAGTGATCAATAATGACCTCTAAGACAAACCTAGTGGCAAAGTTTTTAGTGAGACAATTTTAACAGAGCGTATAGTTCCTTATCACTTCAATGACGAGCTGCGTTGGTTCCCAGTCCCCCTTTGGTACACACTTGTCCTTAACAGACTCAAGAGAATAATAGAAATGAACGAAATGTTCAAATACTTGGCACAGGTGATTCACATGCTTGCTGGCTGTCTTTTGAGCATTTATGAAAGGCATGACAGAAAATCGTGCATCATAAAATAGCATACGTCATTATGTCATGACATATGACACAGAATGTACAAATAATTAGCCAGCAGGTTTATGAAATTCTCATGCAAATACTTTTTTGAATAATTATTTATAAATATGGTTGCTGGGGTACCTAGTGTTGCTCAGAAATTTGAGATATTTGCCCTCAGCCTGGCCTCTATGGTGAGGGGATTTGATAACCCCTCCACTTTGTTTTGTCCTGGTGGCCCTATGTCTAGATGCAAGGTTTCAGGTCAATGGCTGCGAAACTGTGGGCGAGAATTCTGGACAAATATACATATTTATGTATATATCCCGCTCTATATATATATATATATATATATATATATATATATATATATATATATATAATTATATACACACACACACATTCTCCTGTATAGATATAGATAAACTAAGCAAACTGAAGTGCCAATTAAATTATTTGTTGTAAGATTAAACTAATGTTAGCAGCAATTGACTGGTTAAGTTACATTTTTCTCAGTGTTTTAATCTTTTTAAAACTGGTTCCGACTGTGAAAGATCAACTGCATTTATTACTTGAATTCGTATTGTAGTAAAATGCAGATAGAAATTGTAAATTTGTAAATGCTGATGTCTGTGGGCCAGTTTGCATAGAACGTATCTTGTATTCAGTCAACTCAACTTATTATGTGTACTTTTTAACTCAAACATACATTTTCCTGAAGCCATGAATTTGAAGTATGTGTGTGAGTGTACACATATTATATGTATGTATTATGTAACACCTCTTAAGGGCATCTCTGAAGTGTTGAAACATGGCTATTTGACATATCTGTAAGGGCATCTTCAGGTAAAATATTACCTGAGTAATTTTGCTTTTATGTTTTATTGGTGATGTCTTTTTATGCCTTATGAATGCAGTTCAAGATGACTTGCGTTAACGTTTTAATGCCAAGAGTGTACTAAAAACGACTGGCAAACCAATGTAGCTCATTGTTGTAATGTTAAACAAATGTGATTTGGTTATGTTGCAAGGCATCATACTAAGTTTTTGTTATCAGTATATTACAGTCTGTTATTGAGAAATTGTTTTTGTATATCTTCATAATTGTATAATGCATAAATGTTGCAAAATACTCCTTATTAAGGTTTAAGACAATGACAAACAGATTGTTGTAATGAATTTGACTCACAGACTAAGGTCAGACATCAGACGCAACCTCAGCACTTGTGAATAGGCTGGTGCCCTGTGCTTGACTTTAGAAGTTTGTAGAGTGTGATTAAGATAACATTAGGTCTGTGCATGAACTCCTTGGTTCTCAGCTGTAGCTGTACAGAATATTGTTTATATGAAAATATGTGAAGCTCTGATGTGAATGTATTTAACCACTTGTTGTTGATTTTGAGTCTTTGAGTGACTTTTATGGATGCTTCCTTTGATAACAGTATCTGCTTTCTGTGAGTGTATCTCTTTTGTCATTATTATTTGCAGAAGTGCAACTTGCAAGTATTTCAAACACTTTTAGCCATCTATGCGCAATATATTGTATACTGCTATTCGTGGCTGTGTTCTGAATGCAGACTTTTACTTGTTATGCACAAACTTTTATGCTGATTATTGCTGCAGTATATGATCTTAGATACATGTATCTCATGACTTTCCTCTACATCCATTGCTTGTCTTGTTAATATTCTTTGTTACTACAAAATAATTTAAGTTCTCTTTATTTCTGCTGTGCACAACACCTTCATGCGGCTCCTCACGTGTTTGGGCATTGCACTCCTCTTTTTTTGCCTATGTGTGAAATTCTTGAATTTCAATAATATTTTATAATGAAAGTTAGAAGGTAACCCTATTACATTACATATCAGATTTTGGTATTATCAAGCAAACAAGACGTGAGCAAAATGAAGTAACACCTAATTCTGAACTGTAGACAGTGTAGAGTAACTGTTAAAGGTCTGTAAGTAGGTAAATTAGTAAGTGGGTAAGTAAGTAAGGTATTTACTGATGAACCAATGCTAACTGTATTTTGGTTATGATCGAGCAAGCAAGATGGTGATCCTTTGCTTGGAATTCATATGCAACATATTTTCGCTGCATTATTATGCTGGCCGTGTCCGTGGGTTGCCTGTCATGTGGTTACATTCCTGAATGGTGTCTGGGTTGAGGAGTCATGAGCCAAGGAAATGCTTTAGCAGTGTAACGCAACAATACAACAATGGGCAGAAAAAAATATAGGCTTCTGTATGTCCTCGGTCCTTGCTCAGGCATGACTGACCAAGCATGAAGACATTTAGTCTGCTTACATGCAATCAGCATGCTGTGAAATGGCTGGACAAGTTATCAACATCACATATAGCAATTACACGTAATTTTCATACACCATTAGCACTGATTAGGCATTTCCTTGATTACAGGAGTGGGATAACCTTAGACTTAATGCATGACAATAGCATTACTTAAGCTGGAAAGTTGGGGTTTACAATTCAGCTTGGGTTTAGGTTTTAAAACTGAACGCATAGCATAGCATTGCTTTGAAATGCAGAAGGCAGTTGATGTTACAAATAATGAGGATGATGGTTAGCAGTATTGGTGATTTGCTGGGGCAAGATAAGGTTAGTGAAGTTGGAGGATATGGAAAAGGGTGCGAATACCGTTCTAAAATAATCTTATCCTTTTAAAGAACCTCTGTAAAGCACTAATAAACTGAAAAAGTTAACTTTCATCCTTTTACAGTGGGACTAAATAGAAGAGGAGTGATACCAAGACTCTCTAAATTGATTTTTCTGCATGCTTGTTGGGTCCAACAAAATAAATTAATCAGTAACGAAAGGATTAAAAATATCATTACATCAATTATAATTATTGCCAATTTACATTATCAAATTAATGTAATATTGCCATGTTTTTAATAAATTGCTACAGTACTCAAGTTTATATTGCAGTAAATTAGCCTTTCATTAGAGTAAATAAAGTCATAAGACATTGATTTGATTCTACAGCAATACATAATTGAATGACATTATATACTGCAGCATTATTTTGTAATGCTCTAATCGTATTTGCGATTAATTTACATGTCAGTAGAGCACTGAATGTAATTAAATTGCATGCCATTCTGTTCAGTAATGAATCTCTGACTTATGACACAGGTTGCTGCAACTGTGCATTTTCAAGATGTAAATAACTTGCAATGACATGCAATGTTTAAGATGAAAAGTGAGGATTGTGTTTGTCTTTGTTCTGTGCTTCTACAGAAAACTATTGGGGCTTGAGATTTAATTACAACATTAATTAGAGAAATGTAAAATTTATGCTCACCGTGTTCTTTAACCATTTAACATTGATGAGCACAACCGTGCCAAAATGTATCTTCTTCTGGTTCTCTGCCCCTAGGCAGGTTCGGCTGTCCCAATGTCGCCACTCTTCCCTCTGCTGGGCCTTCTCCTTTAGTCTTTGGTAACCGATCCTCTTATGATCCTCCAAAATGTATAGGAAACGAAAATGCAGCTTGTTCTTAAAGTCAAGAAAGACTGTTAAGCATGCCACTTCAGTTTTGGGTTCTGTTTCAGTGCTCAGCCTGTCAAAATGGAGTAATTAATGCATAATTATAATAATAACTTACTCCATGGATCCGCCTTCTCATGTTCTAATCATATCTCAAGCCATAATAGTGCTTTACTGTCTGTAGATGCTTCAGAAGTTGCCGTGCTTATGGTGTACCCAAGGTCCCATACCCGTATGTCTTGTGGGAATTAAATGTCGCTTAAATAAATTATGTAATGCAATATTCACTAATTAATTCTATTTTATTATATTTGAATTGTATTACATCCTATCATATTTCATTCTATTACATTGGGTTCTATTCTATTCTGTGCATTTGAAAAAAATCTTCTTAGAAGTACTCTGATGCTGAATCGAATTATGCTTCACCATCGAGTTCAGGCAGTCAGCCTGATTACACATTGACCACTATTGTTCTTAATTCAACTTTCTAGACTCTATGTACATCAGAAACTCAGAAATTGCTGTCAATAATATTGTGAACTCTAGTTAGGAATCTGTTGGTTGGTTTGGTTCAGCCTGTGTGCATGAGCATTGAGCATGCCGTAGGTGACTCTTCTAGTTTTGTCTGACAAATGATCTGCTTTTAATGACATATTTGATCATTGTGAGACTGGCACGGAGTGCAACTCTGCGATTTGTAATCGAGGAGGGCATTATCAAATTTCAGTTTGTTTTGTTTGTTTGTTTTGTATTGAGGAATAGTCTGTGGTTGTTGCTAGTTAACATCATTTACTCTAGGAACCTATCAATAGCCACATCTGGATCATTTGAAAAAGTTTAGTTTGAATTAAGTTTATACTCAAAAATTGGAATTAAATAGTGGATTGTAAAATTGTCTGCTATTACAGCTGCTTACTACTGTTTCTTTCATTATAATTATGGCAATTTAGTTTTCTTTGTGAATTGCTATGTTTTACGTTGTCCTGCTGATCACATTATGCTTCACGAATTTATTCTAACTCAGAACACATAATTTTGATGCTGCAGGTAATTTTTTAGTCATTTTCTTGAAGTTTTATTTTCCAACATGTGCCTGGTTGTGATTGTGATAGAGCAGCTAGGAGCACCTCACATGTATGCTTTAACCATATATATTTTGTCTGGCTTAATGTATCGGCTGTTTTCTCTCTCACTTTTTTAAGGCAGCATAAGGACCATGATGGCATATTAACTCCCCCAGTAACTTGTTTAGCTGTTGCCTGCAAGGTGTGTTCTTTGTAATAGCAAGGCAGTAGGCCACATTCTTGAGCCTAGTATCGCAGCCAATAGAAATGGTTCAATGAGCTTCTCTTCTGAACACCAAAAGACACAGTTACATGCCAGGTTTTTTAAGAATAGTTGTTGGTCTCCCTTTCAGAAGAAGCCAGTTGGTTGGTCATGCTTCGTGCGCTCGACCAAAGGAAGCTAGTTATACAACTCTAAACGTGCTAAATTTAGCCAAACCACAGACAGTGTGTCGATTTCCAAGCCGAGCATAGACTCGGCCTTAGAGGGATAGCAAAGCTTTTTGATAAAATTTTGTGAACCGTTACGATGGTGATAGTTTTTGGTGGTCAATGTAATGTTACGGTTATGGGATCATTTCCCCTACCATGTTCTTTCGCGATCTGACTAGATTTATTATAACTGTTGAGCAATATTGACTAAAGTTAGTATTTGTTTGCAAATTTTTTTAAATGAAGAAAAACAAAACCACATGCCTAGGCTACTTGCATAGTGATTAGTTTCAAATTTGGCCTATTATTTCACAATAATAAAATTAAAAAAATCGAGTTTCCCTCAATGATTATTAATTATGATTATTAAAGAGTAAATAATTTTAAAACAATTACTAATTTAGTATATTTTAATCATAGCTGATGAGTTCATTAATGCGGCCCTAATTGGCTTCTTGAAAACAATGGGTGACCATCCAACACCTTGTTCACACTCAACCTTGCATCGTTTTAGAAGTGTTCTTAATGCAGTGCTCACCAACCTTTTTGACACAGCAAGCCCACCTAAGAACTTTTTCTTGAAGCTGAGGGCCACATCGATAAACTCATAAGCTACAATTAAAATTTACTAAATTAGTAACTGTTTTAACCCTTTAATGCCGAAGGGTATAGGATTTTCCATACCATTTACTACTATCTCGGCATTAATGGGTCAAAATTTACTATTGAATATATTAATCGTAATGAATAATCATTGTGGAAACTCGATTTTCCCCCCATAATTATTGTGAAATAATAGATGAAATTACAAACTAATTGCCATGCAAGTAGGCCTGTGGTTTTTTGTTTTTCTTCATTTTCACAAAATTTGCATATAATTCACTAGCTTAGGCGGGCCATCTAATATCAGCCCACGGGCCACAGGTTGGACAGCATTGAGTTAATGAGTAATGTGATGAGATGTGAAAAGGACGTCCTGCTACTGGACTGTCTTGGTCATGCTTCTGCCTCAGTCAAATACCTTTTGGCATTAAGACAAACCTCTGGCCATGTCAACAAGTGCATTGTCTTTACTCATGTCTGCTTCCTTACATTGTTTCTTCCTACATACCTTACATTAGATCAATTATGAGGATTTTTCTAAAAAAATCGTTTGATTTTAGCATGTTGTTTTTCCTTTATTTTGGACAGACACTGAAGGCAGAGAGGTTCCTGCTTGGCTAACTGGCAGCTTCTTCGATCAGTCTGATAGCAAGTACTCCACAAGGGACATTAGCCAGACTGCAAGAGTGTACCTGATCCAGGAATGATGCTGATGACATCTTGAAAGCTAGAGAAAATTTCAGGTAGAAATTTAGCTTAAACACAATAGTAATATTACCCGGTATGTAGAATTGGAATATTTGTTGTAAGTTTAGCAGACTAATGACTTCCTAGACACTCGTAATCGTACCAGGTAATCATGAATTTATTTATGTGTGCATGAGCACTTGTTATAGTGCCCCTTCAAGATAACCACTCAGAGGCACTCCTGACTACAGTGCAAACACTGAATCATAGTTTCATGCTGAAGTGCATGAGCAATAGCGAGTGAAGGACTTGCTCAAGGTCTCTGCTTGGTGGATGTAGCGCCACTTCAAGAAAGGCTCCTCAGAGGCACTGAGGTGATAAGGGATAATGCTAAAGGGAATGGTCTTGGAGTGATGAGAAACTGAGATGTTTGTCATCATCATGAAGCTGCTATGGATGTTGACAACCTTTTTAAAATTGCGCTCTTTATTGCTTTATTAATTATTTTTAATTGGTTTATTTTTATTGCAGATATTTATTTGTTTGAACTATAATCAGATATTTTGCATTGATTTCAAAGTTTGGTGTAACAGTTGTTTTGTTTGTTCTTTACTTCAGCATGTCAAGAGTCCATTCTGTAAGAGACTTGGGGGTGCCATGGCGGCTGCAGGCTATCCTGCTACTTGTGAGCATTGGAATCCAGAGCATTTATGCCCAACCGGTTGCCGGTAAGCAACTTTGTGTATAATTATGATTGCAACAAGGTTCGGTTAAGTCTACTACAATCATAATTTGGGCTAATATGTTATGCTGGTCATTCTGTTCCTTGCTTATTTTTTCTATAGTTGTCAATTTGCTGGTATATGTATGAAGTGTCACCAACTCCATTTTGCTGGAATCGTGAGTTTGAAAATCGTTGCCAATTATTTTTCCGTCACGGCATTCATGTATGGTAGCTGTGGATAGATGGAAATAAGCTGTAATTTGCACGTTCTGAACTTCTTTCTCAAGTCCTATTTACTTGTGCATGTGCATGTGACTTGGAGATACCTATCTGTGACAAGGACGTGTATTGATTGTTGGACATCTCTAAACTAGACTAGTCTTAAAAATTGACAACAGTCCATTATCATAGTTCAATTATGCGTAGACATTTAGCTTCATAACCAACGTAAAGCAGATGCTTAAATGTGTCTGTAGTGCAAAATGGAATATCTGTGCTGATCAAGCGTTGTTTCTGTTTATCTAGGCAACTGTTCCCTGGATCTGGTCTTCGTCATTGACAATTCTGGCTTTTCCGGTGTAAGTGCTCAGTACTGGAGCACCCTGAAAGTTGGTTTAACCGGCTTTGTAAATCGAATTAACCAGGTGTACCCGATTGCACAAAGTGGAACTCACGTTGCCGCAATACTGTACAGTCAGCAGTCATCCACTGCGTTCAGCCTCGTTCAGTACACGGATGTGAACGGCGTGACCAACGGGCTGAACGCGCTGCAGACAGCAGACAACGCGTACTCCAACGTTGCAGCGGGTCTCGATATGACGTACAGTGAACTGCAGAGCAACTCTCGACCGAATCCTACAAGGAGGATCGTCATCCACATCACCAACAGTCGCTTTGACAACGTGCAACAGGCGGTGCTCAGCGCGAACAGGGTCAAGTCTCTGTACGCACCGTACAACCCATGTCTCTACCCGGTTGCCATCCTACCGGACGTTGACTTGGATGAATCGCGACAGATCGCCACTGATCCAAGCACTGTTGTTGCGATTGAGCCGACTGCAACGAATGACCTGGCAACACCGTTGTGGGACAAACTGCAACGTTGCTTCTGCAACACAGGCGGTCAAGGTCAGCACAAATCAGGGCTGTTTTTAAGGAATTTTTAAACTGCACAATTCCTTCTTTCCTTTGCCATCCTCCATGGTAAATTACTTCCAATCGGAGGACAATGACCTTTTTTGCTAGTTTTAACTGTAAAAAAGTGCTTCTACAACTGCACAAATCCATGTAGAACTGCACATTTTGTGTGCAACTGCACGTTAAAAAAGCCCTGGCACAAACACGCACACTCTGTAATTAAATAAGAAAACTTGCTGCAGATTTGTATCGTTTGCTAACTCGACGATTTTATACCAGTCTTTGGAAGCTTAGAAAGTAGCAATGCACAAACTTTCATTTCATTTGACAGTGATGCATTATCATTATAACAATGATATGCATTATTTTTCCATTTTCCAGTTACTTTTAACTTGTTCTCGTCACTAAAGGCTTACATAGCTATTTGCTCATGGGCGGAGTTTATCAGGGTCTAGGGGGAGCTAAGCCCCCCCAAGAAGGCCCAGATTCAACTTTTTCGCCATGAAAATGGTATCCTTTTTCGAGGTTAGCCCCCCTAATATGGCCCAGACTCGGGGTTAGCCCTCCCAAGAACGGAAACCAAACTCCGCCCATGTATTTGCTATATATAGCCTGTCTAGTGTGAATGACTTTCTGTCATAAAAGACAACTTTCACTCTTTCTTTGAAGTATTCTGTTGCAATGCAACACTAGCAAGTTTTATTTCTATAAACTGCTTGCCTGATCTAGGTTTTTTGTGAATAAAGTGCTATGTGGTTCCAATGACTCTGTTTCAAATTGCATTTTGTCCACCAGTTGACAGTATGCTCCTTGTCTTTATTATCTCAAATTAAATATGCAAAAATACATAATGTTTCTGTGGAGTAACAAGTGTCCTTTTGTTTATACTTTTTTTATAATTTTACTGACAAAGGCAATATATAATTTTTTCTTGATATGGAAATTGTTATGCTTCCCTACATTTTAAAATATAATTTTGTACGTTTTTTCACACAAATAATATAATTTAAATCTATTGTTTTAGGTGGTAACATGCATGCATGCCTACACAAATTGTTCTTTGTATAAGTTCACCATTGCAAACTTTTAAAAAAATTATGAATTTTTCAGATGTTGGTGTTGGTCCTCCTGGTGCTACTGGTGCCACAGGAATAACTGGCCAAACCGGCCCTAAGGGTGGCACTGGATTCATAGGAAGTCCAGGGCAAGCAGGTTTTCCAGGACAGGCAGGGCCTCTAGGGCCAAGCGGCCCAGCAGGCTTTCCAGGACCTAATGGTTTGTATTTATTATTTGTGTAGGCCAGTGTTTATATATTGGTATGCATATAGTATGCTTCTGGCTTATATACACTGATGTTATATATGTACATTGTACAATATTGATGCTATTATTGTAGGCTTATATTGTTATTGTCACATCTTATAATAACCATGTATTGGTGTAAATGCTTCATGGCAGTATATTACCATTGAATATTGGGACTAGTAGTTCTATGACTTTTAATACCAGTGGTCCTATAATTTCTTTCAAGTTTTTATAGCTGGGTTTGCTGAAGATGTTGGTAAAAGAAAATTCTTGAAATATATTTCTGTCCTATTGAAGAATTTAACCACTGGTCTCAGAGCTGACAATTCAGCATGCTCTTAATGTGCAAATATTATGTTAGGTGATAATATCTTCATGTCTAACATTATGTTTTGTCTTAAAACATAATAATAATTGTCCAATGTTATGTCCATAGGTCTTCATATCTGCACAGCAGTTATGGCATGTCTAATCTCTCTGTTGACTTCGCTTATATTATGATTGTGTATGTTACTAACATTCTTAATGAACTGAAGAAATTAGCTTTCTTTGGTCTGTAGAAGAAACTGATATATTTATTTTGCTTCAAATTTAGAAGTAAAAGATGACATTTCGCCTAAACAAAATTAAAGCAGATCGGTTATTTATTGCAAAGTAATTAAATGAAGACCTGAGCTGCAGTGAAAGTTTTTGTTCTAACTTGCATTTTTTTGGTTTATAGGACCCGCTGGACCAAGTGGACCAAATGGTCAACCAGGTCCAGCCGGCAATCAGGGGCCTCAAGGACAAAGTGGTCCTATTGGACCTGCTGGAAACAGTGGGTTCCCTGGTCAACCGGGTGCTCAAGGCGGAAGTGGACCACCTGGGCAATCTGGTCCATCAGGACCACAGGGACCTAGTGGTCCAAGAGGACCACAAGGAGGAACCGGTTTTTCAGGGTCCCCTGGTCCACTTGGACCATCTGGGAACCCTGGTTCTTCGGGACCTCCGGGACCATTGGGCCCATCTGGATCTTCAGGCTATGCTGGTTCTCCTGGACAACCCGGACCAGCAGGTCCGCAAGGACCAACTGGACCAAAAGGACCCCTTGGGCAACCTGGTGGAAGTGGCTTTTCAGGTGTGGCTGGTGGACCTGGTGCCATTGGAAGTCCAGGGCCTACTGGTCCTGCTGGATCTTTAGGTCCTAATGGACCTCAGGGTCAGCAGGGACCACCAGGTCAGAATGGTCCGCCAGGATCAGCTGGTCCTGCAGGAGGTCCCGGCGGGTCTGGTGGACCAGGAGGATTAGGTCCTGCAGGACCAATTGGACCATCAGGTTCACCAGGACCACGAGGTGTGTACCAAATTGTTCTTTGTAAATAGTTACAAATAAATTAGCCACATGACTTAGAAAATTTTTTTATCTGTGTGTGGCTGCTATTTTGACACGAAGGAATGAATGAATGGGTGGCACTGAATGTGGCTCCTTAATCTCCACTTAGCGAATTTGAGATTAACCAGAATCACTGTGCATAATTATGATCTCTTCAGATGTTACAAGCCGCTGATCGTTCGAGTAGCTGTTTTGCAGTGAGGCACATTGTCGATATATGTTTTTCTTCATTCTTTACTCAGTGACAGACGATTGACTCTTCAGCTTACTATTATAATTGCATAAACTACATACACTGGAAGAAAAATATACAACGTAAATGTACTATAGCTAGTGACATCAGCTAGTGCTTTCAAACTCATAATTAGAAAACAGCCTACTTCTGATGGTGTCTAAACTTTAATTGTAAGTAACTAAGCATGTATTTGGATAGCACACTGGACTGCTTCTTGAAAAGAATGTGAAGATGCAGCATGCTTGGAAGGTTTTTGTGTGAAACTTATCTTTTCAAAAGGAGCAGTGAGGGCTGATAAAAGGTTGTTTCATAAGATAGCTTAGGCTAAAACTTGGACAAGAAAATTTATTTGATATTATTTAGTGCTAACAGTGTGCTATATTTGCACAAATGAATAGAACTGACGTTAATTTTAAGTTCGGATGGTTTGGCATACGGCAACTTTTTAATGATTATTTGCCTATTCATGATCTTTATATGTTAAAAATGTTAACTTTCTCAAATTTCACAGGTCTGGCACAGGACAGAGTTCTTGAATTTTTACGTGTTGTGGTTTTTGTCAAATAGGACCTACCGGAGACAACGGTGCTCCTGGCTCATCTGGCACACTTGGACCAGCGGGATTCCCAGGGCCATCAGGACCATCTGGACCATCTGGATCACCAGGACCAAAAGGACCAATTGGACCGGCAGGACCAACTGGTCCATTAGGACAA